>JABXJD010000079.1:237500-837500 GCA_013375575.1 Percina caprodes
TTCCGCTTTCCATACTACTGGTTACCATATTCATGCTGTGATCATGAAAGATGCTTCCTATTGAAATACATCAGTTTAAAACTTGTCAACTGGCAAAACAAAACCACCACAAAAAACCCTGACATGAACGTGTCCATATACACGAATCATTAAATAATGTGACCATTTCACGAACTGCCGTGAGACTGGGTTGGTCTGTGGGTGGTGAACTTCAACGAGCTGTGTGTGCCTTAGGAGGATATAATGAACCCAGACATGATGGGGTTTGTTTTTCTGACGTATCGGGGACTTTGGCAGCAAAACAAAGCAGCAATAGTTGTAATTTTGTCCATGGTTGATGATAGAAAGAAACATTGTTGGTATATTCTGAAATAAATTCCTTCCTCCTCTCTGGAGCAGTAACCCAAGGAAAAAAATCACTTTGTGTTTGATGTGAACAGCATAAGTGATTACATCTTCAATAATCTATTGAAGGATAGAGGAAAAAGACACAATGTAGGTAGTAGAAACCTTAAAGTAGAAAATGTTTTATACTTTTTATACTTTTTTATACTTTGGTTAAGTTGTTAAACAACAAGCAGTTTACAATGTTTTACAAAAACAGTATTTTACAACCATTTTGATTTGCTTCTTAGCGGTTACACTCACACTGCTCTATGGTTACGTATTACGGTCAATTTTTCAATCCTTCCTCTGCATAGCGAGGCTCCTTGTAAAATTCACTTGGTTATATATGTTTGCTGTAATTATTAAAGGGCAAGAGACACGGCCTAATTCACAGCATGATACCTTTGATAAATAATTACAATCCTAACAGGATTTAGGAAAGTAGCTAGAATAAATAGCTATTTTAGATAACCTCTTTTCCATCTGCATGCATACACGCACGCACGCATGCACGCACATGCATTATAGATCCAATAGTATTCATAATAATTTTGAAAATTAAACCTCCTTAATGGCTTGCACAAGCACATAGACATTTATCTTGCACAGTGATGCTACTCCTCTATAGAGCTGTATCTTATAGAATTGTTCCAAAATTGATGTTTCTTTCTATGTTATTTAGATAGTTTTAAAAGAAACAACTGTGCCTTGCATGTCTTTTCTGTTTTTCAGAGGTTGCATAACAAATTGTTTCAACAACTATGCAACCATTACAGAATCCTCTGCTTTGAGTGTCCTGCCTGCAGGCTGCACAATCCAAGAAAATTGGATGTAAAATTTGCTTTTGGACCCTCTAACCACATTATTGAGTTGAATCATATTAAAGAGACTGCCTCTGATATCCAGAAGAAGTATGTTTGACAATATTGTAACAAGGTATTATTATTGCCCCATTGGCAGCCTTGGACATGAATGCTTTATTTTGAATCCAAAATTCCAAAGAGATGACCCACTATTGCCTAAACAAATAACAAGACTGCAGGTCCAAAAGTAGAAACCATGAACACATAAGTACATGAATTACAATAAAACAAATTGAAATATCAATGTCTATCCTGTGATGGTTGGGGTTGGCTGGCTGTGAGTTTGTTTTGTTTTTCAGTTTCTATTTTGTTTTCATTGTCAGTTTCTTGGTTGGCTCTTCCTCTCTCTGTGTTTCCTCTGTTTTTCCTCCTTCCCTTCCTCCCTGCTACAGTCAGTTGACTACACACACCTGGTCATCATTCCATCATCACCTCTCCTGCCACGCTCACCTGCTGGTCATCCCCAAACAAGCTCCGTATTTAAACCTTGGATCTACTCAGCATCTTTGTTGGATTGTTGTTTCTGCCTTCCTTGTTACCGGCGCCTCATCACTCTATCCAGTCAGCTAGCCTCACCATTTGACCACTTCCTTGCGCTCCCAGCTCCAGCCTACCTCTGCTTTTAACCTCCAGCCTTTCCACGGCATCCTCTCTGGGTTCCAGTGCCTTCCCCCGGTCTTTTGATTCTCAGTCTCCCTGCCTTCCCAGAGCCCCTCACCTCCAGTCTTCCCATTTCAACCTCTTGGCTCCCGAGTTCCTTTGCTTTTCAGTGCCTTTATCCGGGCTTCTCGTTCCCAGCTTCCCTGCTATCTCTGAACCCGTCTTATTACTTCCCTCCTTTTTCCCTAATAAATACCTTTTTCCCCATCGTCCCATATCTTTATTCCATGCCCTGATTTGTTTAGCAGAAAAGTGTGAAACTCTGGACTCATTTTTAAACTCTTGTTAATTAAAATGATTGTTTTGGTTGATATTATCCAAAGGCTTATAGCTGATATTCTAAATAAAACCGGCTACACCTGGTTCAGTTTGAGAGTGAAGCGGTGAACCTGCCTGAACGTTTTTTTACATTTTTTTATTGTTTATCTGGTATGATGTGCATTAGATGACTCTTAATTCGGTGGCAAACGCTGGCCAGGCAGATGTAATGTTCTGGAGATGATATGAAGTTTGTAGGAGTGTTTGCTCACTGAAATCTGCATTCAAAACCACACTGGTGAGACCTATCAAATTAGAAAACATCAAGGGAATGGAAGTGAGAGATAAGCCTCCTCATATTTGAAGAACCATTTGTTTATTTGACAACTCCTGCACGGTAGTCTGCACACTACACAGAGTTTGTGTGATTGACTAACAATTGGCAAACAACATGGCAGTCTTTGTCCCATTATTTTTCATAGCAGGATTGACAGAGGGACTTTTGTGTGCAGGCACATTGTGCTGCTTATATGGCTAAGATATCATTTGTTTTCTATTATTTTACATTTCTTCTTGTCTTGGTGACATTTTCCTATATGGCTTTACTGAAGCCCTGCTGTACAGATAATACTGCAGGATGCCCTGTGTTTTTGCTCCCTCTTCAGTGCATTCAGAGATCGTTATATTTTATTATATTTGAAAAAAAAGTCAAATACCATCTGTAAGCTGCTTCAAATATGAAACCTTTGCCTTAACAACCTTTCTGTCGATGAAGAAAATCTTGATGCGATCTTATATGTCAAGACTTGGCATTATTTATCGAAGCAATCAATAGGTGATGGTAGTCTAAATGCATAATTTTGAAAGACAAAAGCAAGTGAATTCTACAAGCTACGCTTTCTGTGACTGGGTGATGAGGTGAGGACCCAAACGCAGAGATAAGGAGGTAGGCAGGAGCAGGTAAACAAGGATTTATTGTAGTCCGTTAACAAAAACCAATCCACAAGAGAACAATGTCCAAGGGAAAATCCAAAATGGCAGGTACAGGAGCAGGAGGAAATGCAAAAACGAGGAAACCACGCAGGGGGAAAAAACTCACAGGGAGAGCAGGAACATCTACACAAACATGCAGGCTGACAAACAAGAATGATCTGACAAGAGACAAAGGGAACACAGGGCTTAAATACAAGAGGTAACGAGGTAATGGGGAACAGGTGAGACATCAGGTGAATCACATTAGGGCGGGGCTGGACAATCAGACAGGAACAAAGCAAAGCTGGACAAGACTAGACAAGACAGGAAACCATGCTATCAAAATAAAACAGGAAGCAGAACAAACAGACACACAGGGGAACACAAGACAGGACCAACAACACAAGACTGGGGAGAAAACTGAAACACGAACACAGGGAAGGCCAAATGGGAAAAAGGACCCCAAACAAAACCCCCAAACCACAACACTTTCCTCCTTATCTCCCCTCTTGCTCTACTTATTCTTTAGAAAAAAAAACGTTTTCAATTTCTTTTCATAACCAGCTTAAAATCAAGTTAAAAATGAAAAATTGTCTTCTGTACTTGATCTAATTCTATTTTATTTGGCAAAATCAATGTGTGCTTCCGCTGTATCCTTTTCACACACTGAGATTCAACACTTATACCCTCATTAAGAGAGTGAGTGTTTCTTTTCCCTATGCTTTTATTCTTTAAATACAATTTGTAACAATTTGCCCAAACTGGACTTTATTATCCTGTTTTCAGGGAAAACTAGGACTATTATATCCATGCTAAATTATATTTAAAAAAATTCTGCTTGCAGCTGATAGCTGCACTACATAGTTGCACTTGATCAGAGCAATATAACCCAAGAGACAAAGCAAAGCAATTAGAAAGGAGGAACGGCGGAACTGAGCTCATTCGACACAAATATGAGGTTTCCACAATTCCACAATCTCGTTTGGTTGCAGAATTAATCTATGCTCTCTGACCAGTGACTGTCAAAACCTCAAAAGGCATTTTGCTTGATTAAAGCAAGTCAACAAGAAAAAAATACTTTAAAGTGTTTTGGATGTCAAATATGTTGGAAACTTGAAAGCCCTGCATATGAAAGATACTGTGTCCCGCTAATGCCAAGAACACTCTTACATTTACATAGGGGTAGGTGATCAAATTTGATCGCCTGCCTGAGAAACCTCAAAGCAGTTGTTTTGGAAAATGATATTCATAAAAAGCAGTGAAAAACAGAGTTTCACTTGATTAGAGTAATGATGACCCTGCAGGCAGAGCAGAGCAATTAAAGGAGAGTCCAGGGGAGAGATGAGAACTATTAACAGCCACAGAGGACCTTCTCTCTCCCTGTTTTACTCTTTCTCTCTCTCAGCCGAGCTTACAAAGCTATGCACTGATGAAAACATAGCTGGAAATACTGAAAAAACACTAATTACAGAGAGAGGGGGGTTCTGGGAGAGGAAAGGAAAGGGAGAGAGATGAAGATCCCCTGTGCTTCAGGGACATTTCCTGTCCAATTTAATATGTTGCATCAGTTATTTTTGATCTGCTGTTTCTTGCATACAATTGTAAATTTTTACATCAAGTCCAGGGTTTGCTGATGGAACCCAGTCCAAGTCAAGTAAACTGGAGTGAAACAGGACAATTGGCAATGGTAGGATGTTCTCGAAATGCCTCATTGTTAGTGAGATAATGACCATAGGTGCTATGTTTTCTGTGAGCTTGTTTCTAATTAGTAATAATCATCAAATTTATTGAGGATGAGAAAATACTAATTGATAATTGTATTTGGCATAAACAGATTTTCTTCTGGTTTTGTCTGAGAAAAGAGAGATGGGTGAGACTGAGTTGGGTTCCACAAGAAACACATTTGTTTTATGACGGGGAATCTTTTTGGTGTAGTTAAAACACCAGACTGATAGATTTCCTCTTTATTCTGGTTTGTTTCAGCTGCTATCACCACAAATGCAACTGCCAGAATAGCTGGGTTTCTGCTGTCAAGTGGCCCAACAATGGTATTATGTTATTATTATGTAACACAAATACGTGTATTTTCTATTAATTACAGAGCCACTTCAAAGAAGGGTCCTGCTCATTATGGCAGTTAATATGTCACAATTTGTGGATTGCGTGCGTCATCTCATACGTCTGATTGTATTTTCTCTATAGTTCTCTCATATGTCATTTTCATCGTCTACATGTCACAGAATACTTTTCTAGTCAAAAATCAAGGCTAAAAACTAGTTTTTGGGGGTCCTGTACAAACTGGACCCATGCCTATCAGTACTTTGTTTTTGTTTTTGTGTTTTTTTTTGGAAGAATGGTTATTTGTTGTGGTTTCAAAAATTTAAATCTACAGTGAATGCATCCCTGCTTATTTTGATTCTACATGGATGGACAAACTACAGGAGAGGGTTTATTTCTTTGTTTAAGATGGTTTTGAACTCCCAATATAATTAAGTTTTTGGTTTAGAATGTGCAACTACAAGATACCCTGTGCCAACAACATCAGTCAAATAAACAAATTGGGCTTCATGTACCAAAAACGGCTTAAGATTTTCCAATCCCAAGTAATGTTTTTTTAGAGTGGAGTTACGGATACACAGTACTTCCCGTCCCAGCTGAGTTTGCGCTGAAAGCTTCCAGGTGGAGAATACGGTCCTACCTTGGTTCCACAGGTCAGTGCAGTTAGTTCAGAAAGCTAAAAAGACTAATTCTAAATTGCCTGTGTAAGAAAGGTTAACTCAACAGGGTCAAGCATCAGCATTATTTAAAATGTCACTGATATGACGAGGACACACTCCTACAGTGTGTGTGTTTGTGTCTGTGTGTGAGTGTGTGTTGGCTCATGAGCAATCATGGCAGTGGTATAGAAGAGCTATCATGGCCTGGCATTAAAGTCACGTTTAATTGGTGTATTCCCTCAAGTAAATAAAAAAGGTGACATTTTCTCTTGGTGCCTGGACTGGAATGTTAAAAACCGAAGGGCTGAGGTCCCTGAAATGTCAAGGAGGAATATTTTCCACCACATACTCTGCCAGCTTTTGTACCTTGCCCCTGCTCTGCTCTGGGAGACTCCGAAAGGTCATCCGCACGTTTGACTCATTTCATGTCAACATTTGGCTGAGAATCAATGGCAGCTTTTCGTGATCAAAGATAAGTAGGCCACTGCTAAATTCTGTCCTGTGCTTGGCGCAGAGTACTCCTGTACTTGATGCAATGATACTATAAAGCTTAGATGTCAAATTTCTACCTCCTTCTTGCATCATCCATGTTAGGTGTTTTTGTCACACACTCTCACAGATACAAACAAATACAAACACACACACACACACACACACTGCAAGCCCCCCTGGCACAGTAAACAACTTTAAGCACCCTGCAAAACAAACAGATAAAAGCACGCCTTTGACATAAAAACATGACAATTTCCCTCTAAGAGCCTCTTAGAAAAATAAGATCCTGAGAGAGAGAAAAAGGCTTTACTGACAAGAACAGACATCATTGACTAAATCCATGTTATTTATCATCTGGCATAGCTCTTTGGCCGGCTTTAGGCCAATACGCCATGAATTACCTGCTGCAACATCAAAACACTCATGTAACCATTCAGCCATTCTCGTCCTCAAAGCGTCTTAACAGAAACAGCATATTTGTCCATTGGCTCGTAATGAAATGATTTCAAAAACCAAGACTAGAAATGTTCAAAGTGTTCCCTTTCCCTCTCTCATTCGCCTCTGTCTCTCTCTGTCTGTTTAATGGCATATTAGAGAATGCTTACCAAATCCAGACTGATCAGATTTGATGCATTCGTTGACGAGGGTTTATCAGCACTGTTTTATTTCTATAAGGGACTTAACATTCATAATAGATTAGCAACACCTCTCCCCCTAATACCTTCCTTGTTTTAGGATTTATAACTTATGGTTATGTAGGCTGAAACATAAAGTGGAGGCTTTCTCAACCTTTGATGTCAGTGTTGTGGAGGTTGATAATCTATATGGATTGCAGAACACTTCTGTAATAATGTGCACACTCAATCACCTTACCAAATACAAGAGGTATTTTTACATCAAAGCTGAATAGCTGATGTACCCCATGATGTGATGGACTCATCAATTCAATTTGGAGTTTGTGTTTAAAGCCACTGCACATTAAAATACAGGGTGTCAGATTAAAAATGTAAGTGTCAACGGCAACATAAGAGGAATAAACAAGAGATTAAGGGAAAAAAGAGCTAAAGAGTGCATCATAAAATAATGGAAATGTCTCACTGTAACACCTTGCAGCAGGCTCATTTTTCATCCTAAATACAGCCAAGCACTGTGATGTCACAGTAAACATTTGTAGATGATTTTTAGGAAGCAGGCAAAAAAAAAAAAAACTGATTGGAAAACACAACCAACTCCTGACTGAGTCAAACTCCATTGGTGCTGCAAGGCAATGCAAACAAACCAATTAGAGAAGCCTTTTGCAGCAGAGCCTGAAATTTAAAAGCAATAAACAATCAAGCAGATAGACAGCCCCCAAAATTAGATACACACACTAGAGGTCTATTATCTCATCTCCAAGTTAACAAGCAAGTGCTTGATTAACAAACAAGGGGCTTAACAAGCTCTGATAGTTTAACGATGGGTTGCATTAGGGGGGTGATTTTTAGACTGATGATTTATTCCACACTGAATGGGACGATTTGGATGCCATCAACGGATCACCATTAAGTTTGCAGTAATGACACTTCTTACACGTGCATCTTTGATGATGTTATTCTGGTCACCGAAATACTGATTATACACCAAAACGTCAACTTAAAGTAACCATGTGTGATCCAAATGTTAAAAGATGGGTAGTCCCTCAACCAAAACCAAAATTAAAAAAATCCTAAATGGATGATTGATACTTAAATTCAAGGGTTGATACAACAACCATACATTATCAGTGTCTTAAATTCTGTTTAGATTTGTTTCCTTTAGGGTGTGTTTTCCCTTAATATAATTTTGAAGTGCACGTTGGTGCTTTGATATACTGCATATGGGAAAGGTATGGTGTGGAGTAGTACAGGTGAAGCAGCAAGCAGAATAGCACACACACACACACACACACACACACACACACACACACTATACACTCTGATCACCATAAAGTGCACTCTCTCAAAGGAACAAAGGGTTGCAACTGACATAAATTGACTGTAAAAATGGCAGCCATTGGAAAAGCCTGTCCTAAAGTGTAGCTTCTGAAGCCCCTTTGTGTTCTTTTCTCCTTTTGTTCTACTGTTTACCAAACTGTTTACTGTTTATCAAACAGACCAGTGACCACATGCAGTAGAAGGACATTGGGGGGAAAAAAAGTCCTAAGGCTACTCTCATCTATCCCTTGAATCAGTCAGTCAATGTCAGATAGCCAAGACAAACACTGTATGCAGGGTTGAATGAAGGGGGAGCCACGGGGAGCTTGGCTCCCCTGAAAGAGACATGTGTTCCCCAGAAAGCCTCATTTGAGAAATTTTGGAGAGCTCTAAAATATTGTTTTTTTTAGTGTCTCTGTTTTTCCTATTTTTGTTCCTAAAATAAAAAAATAAAAAAAATAGTGCTAATATTAAAGCACTTGTCACTGTGTGTGTTTAATGAATAACACGCATAACATTTTCCAACCATTTGTGCACTCGTTGCCCACTGTATGATGGTGCATTTGCATTGGGACATTTACTCCGGAATCTTCTACTGTGCAGCAAGCATTAAGTGTTAGTTTAAAGGTAACTGTAAAAAAATGATCTTGCATTATAACATCTGGGTGAATACTCTATTCTGATTGGCTGCAGGGTGTCCATTAAAAAGTGTTATAGGACAACAGCTAAAGGAGTTTGAGTGAAACTGACATTATTGAAATGAATGTGCTACATTAAAAGAAAAAGAAAATGTGAATCTGTAATTTCCAACAATGTGGTGCTTCAGCGCCTCGTCCTCTGGACATCACATGAAGGCACTGACACTAAGGTGACCGACCAGATTTCCAGGGACATTTTCAGCTCAGAAGCGTATATACCTCCAAAACACATCATGTTTTTATTTTTGTAAAACTTAAAACGGGGACTCTAGACCTAGAGCTGTTCTCATTTGGGGCTGAGCCCCCTAAAGGTCTGATCCTAGAATCACCTCTGCTGCTACTTCATACTTGTACTCCACTACACCTCAGAGGGGAATGTTGTAATGTTTACTGAACTACATTTATCTGACAGCTTTTGCTTTATTGCTTCAGGCTTGTTTCTGCAATAGCTCATTGAGTATCGGATACAATAAAAACTATTGAGGAAAGATTTTCATTTTGACATTGATGCAGAGATGCACAAGATCGCTGCAGTCGGCAGCAGAGAAACAAGCTACAGTGTAAGTTAATAGGATAATTGTCCAGCTTGTATTTACGTTCATAAAAGTGTTTGTTTTGCTACTGACAGACTCAGAATAATATTAAAATATTAAAAATAATATTAAAATATAATTAATATATAAAGTGTCTGACAACATTATGGAAAGGATTTCTAAGGAGGTCAACCTTTCTGTTAACAATTAAGATCCTTTCTTAAAACATAAAAGTCTGCGAAATGGCGTTCGCTAAACCCACCAGACTCCATGTAAATAATTAATCCGCTCACAGGCGGTAGGGGCGAGCGAGGCGACCACCATTTAACTCAACAGTAAATTCAGCTAGAAAACTGCATAGTTCCCCTTTAATTCCTCAACGTCGTCCATTAATATCCATCAATGGACACCTTGTTGGACATAAACCCTTACATGTTTTCCGTAAACCCAACATTTGAAGCTGTTGGTTCATAATTGTCATAGGATGCAGCCTAGTTCTGGTCTGTTTAAGAAATTGACGCAAACCATTGCCTGTCCACATGTGTGTTGGCATTTCAATTGTTTCTAGACCAAGAGCTATTATAAAAAACATTGTGGTTTTTCTTTGTTATCCCAGGCTAAATATTATTCATTAAATATAATTCAATTATATAGTAATTTTGTTATATAGATACTGTATTTTAGCACGTAGGTGGGCAATCATGTATGCACGTGCATGTGTACAGTTTACTCCCCCCCTCTCTCCTCCAAGTGTTTCTCTCGTCTTCAAAATGTCCTGCCCTTTTAGATCTGCCAATTTGTACATGTAGTTGTCACTGAAATGATAATCATGTATATTTGCTGTACCTCTACTGCGCTTCGGCACCACCCCAAGAGGAAATGTTGGGAAATCATCCTTTTCCAACAGCAAAAGACCGACTGTACTGTATAAACGGAGTAGCCTACAGTACTTCTATAATCTAATCATTTAGCCAGTATCACAACTTCATGTCTTTTTCTTTCTCAACATGAAAACAGCAACAAACTTGTCAAGATAAAAATAAATCTGTTTCGTAATTTCGGTGATAATATGGCAAAGTATTAGAAGAGGAGAAAAAAATGTAACATATTGTGATTTGTAGGAGTTATGCCTTACTGCTCTGTGATACACATTAATCATGTTTGTCACAACTGAAGGATGATGTTTTTAATTGCTACAACCTTCAGTGGCACCGAAGCCTGGCCTTGAGGGACCAGGAGGAGTACGTCTGCATGTGTGTGACATGTGTGTATTTCAAAATATGTACTGGATGTGTATCTGAATGTGTGCTTGCATGTACAGTATGTGTTTAAATTCACAGTGGCTCTACTGCAATCAAAATAATTGCAGAAGAGTTGTTTGTGTGTAATGTGAGTCTCCAACTTTGTAGTGAAGCCAGGTAAAGGGATATTACAATGTTTACTAAGTAGCTATAGGTCTTATCTCACGAGTCTGTGATGGAAACGGCAAAGGAGCTGTTCATAACCTTGTGGTACTGTATTATATACTGTAGTGTATAGTGTATGTTCAGAAAACTTATTTAAGTTAATATTATGTCAGTCAGCGGAAGAATATGCCCATAAAGTATACATTTTTCATTCATTATTTTTTTCTCCTTTACTGCATGGTGTTCCCTTCCACACATATTAGGACCCCTCACTAATGGAACTCACCTTTCTCTCTCTCTCTCTCTCTCTCTCTCTCTCTCTCTCTCTCTCACACACACGTACACGGCACTGGCCCCCTTTACTAATGAACCCAACCTCAAACACATTTGCATCTTTCTAAATTAGCTTGATTATTTCGGGGTAATTAGCATAAGCGTATGGAAATTAAATTGGCTATAGTGGCATGGCGGCTTCAAGGTGTTTTTCCATGTGATGTGCGGGTAATGGGCTGCATTTGATGATTTCTTACAAGATTTGCATTCATCTTGTGTAGTGAAGGACCGAGGTGTTTTTAAATACCAAAAGCTTAAAAGAGCTTGCAAATTTGATAGCAACTTTATTGAATAGCATTCCATATTAATTTAAATGCTAGCTAGTCATAGCAAATTGATTGAAATGATAGAAAGTTCAGTATTTTACCTTTTATTCAAGAGTTTTATCTTTGACTAGACATTAAAGACAAGAATGTGCTTGGGTGGAAGAAATAAACCAACACCAGAAAGCTTAGTAAATAATTGCAGCCAAAAGCTTATATGAAAAAAGTTTGACCACAGATTTACTAAATGAAACAAATGTAGTCATTTAGTTTCCAGTAATGTGTTTAGAGTTAGGAGCAGTGTAGCGTATTCCTTTATCTCTACCCACGATGCCCTCTGGTTCTATTTATCTACAGTAATAGGGGAAAGAAATATCTCATACACTAATGACCCAGCCATGGATTATTAATTGATGTGTTCAAAGTACTCGCTCTGATTCTAACCTCTGGACCACCACCACGGCTAATGTGAACCCTGTGAACTTCTATTATCTAATGTTCACAAAGGCAGTGTGTGATGAACGGGAAAAGCTATTTCTTTTTTTCTCTTCAGAATTTAGAGTGCTCACTGGTTATGTTAAGTAGCCATGTAATTAGAGGTATATTTCTAAGATGTGCCTACATGTACTTGTTTTAACAGGATGATGGAAATACAATTAAGTAAATGGTGCCATTGCAGAGGCAGGGCAGTCAGTGTTTTGAACACGTCATCAAGAATCAGTGTTTGAGATATGTAAATGAATAAACGCACGAGTGACAATGCGAAAGGAGTTTGTGACAAACCTTTATTAACATCGGAATGTGCACCTTCCCTCAGCTTTACAGAGTTTTATAGCAAGTTCCAATGAAGCTCTACCTGCTCATGTAAAGATGGACACTGTTTGGGCCTAGCTGGTTTTCATAATTACAACAGTTAGCAGCTAAAAACAAAACAAAAAACATTGATATTAAGCCATGTATTCCTCACAAGTTGGTATAGAGCTGCAATTGAGTGCAACTTTAAATGAATGATAATATTGCGCTATAATCACTGATTGCCTGTGTTTTAACAAACAAACAAAAATGTTGTTACTGATCTCAGTTTTTGGAATAGTTGTTCATTTGCCTAGAAATGGTGAATGCAATAAAAAGTGATAACATTTTGTCCAGTGTGTGCCATAATCACTCCATGAAATGTATTAAAGAAAAATGTATTTTATGTATTAATGTAATTTGTCTAAAAAAAACATAATCGAAAGTTAACAGTTTAACCAAACATGTGAACTTTTTTAGTCCATAATCTAATTCAATGAATCAAATAATGCTTAGATCAAACTGTCACATTGGCACAATGTTATTACAAAATGTGTTCAAGAGGATAAAAAAGCTCTGGCCACTGTAAGAACAATTTTCCACTTACATAAACAAAGAAATCTACATATTCACCATAATTACCCATGGGAACCTATACATTTACAGTACAATATGCTTGTGAATAACTTCAGTCATGGATCAGTGACTCTCTCTGCCTCTCTCTTTTCCTCTGCTCTCTTACACACAGGCACAAACATGGGTGCCTGCACACAGATATCACTGATTTATGGTGCCGCCTAGTGCAATATATTGGGGGCAATGATAACATTTACTGTATGAGCATGATACTTTTTCACAGAGGAGTGCTTTAAGTTATTGATGAGTCTCACTGTGTACCATTACTTATGAATGAAAAGAAGGCGAAAGAGAAGAGAGAGATAGAGATGAGAAGAAGGTATGGATGTTATAGCCCCATCTCTTGAACTATATTTCATCAAAGCTCACAGCTGGTGAGTCATGGACAGTGCTCACAGGGTTTCCTTAACTCAATGTATACTTCTTTTTCTTAACCCTAGGGTTACTGTCAAGAGTGTTCTTATTGATTTGATAGACTACTTTGGTGAGAGACCAGAAAGAGGACAGCAGAGAGCAAGGAACTGGCATATGACAACACTTTTGAACTGGATCAACACATAAATGATCACAAACGTACATTATAGGATTACAATGACAACCAAAAGCACTAGCCATAGAATACATCTATTCATCTGTTGGGATTCCCAAGTGGTGCCACTCTTGTACACGTTAACACGATGCATATATTTAAAATCTGAATAAAAACCATGTATTAGCAGAAAAATTGCTTTAAAGTTCTGCTGTTTCATCTTGAGGCTTCATAAATCACCGTTGGACAGAAGTCTTGTTCTATTTAGCTTTTGAACCAAGAGAAATGTAATTAACCACAGCAAAGTCATAGCTAATTGGAAATAAAGTGGGAATTATTTTAATGTATTTCATGTCAGTGTGGCTGCATATTACATGTGAAGTTAAGCACATACTAGATGATTCACTTTGATGGAAGGAGGACGCGAGGAAAAAGACAGATAAGGAGAGATACAGTACAGTATATTGACAAGTTAGCCCAAGAAAGGAGGAAAAAATGTTTTTTTGCATGCATCTTGCTGCTTTTTTAATCAATAACTTCACATCTGATTATTTATTACTAACATTTATCTGTTAGTAGCAAAAAATTATTATTTAATTGTTGTCTGGCTTTCCAATCACACACACTTCTGAAAAGGAAAACTCTTCTATGATCGCAGCGCCCTCTGAAATCTAAAGCTGCTAGAGAAGCAGAGTAAAGCATCACAATCACTGCACAGACTGACTACTATGACTAATACAGCCTCATATTCTAAATATGTTTTTATTATTCAAACTGAAACAAGTTTAAGGTGAGTGTCAGATAGATTTGATATTTTCACTCAAAGATTTTTGTTTCATGCTGCAAGAAGTCACTGATCACACGCACGCACGCATGCACGGACGCACAAATCAGCTGTTGATTATGTCCCAGCAACCTTCTATCAAATTAAAACATAAAAAATAGAAAATAAAAAGTCAAACTGAAGTGTTTGCACTACCAATTGTTTTACTAAAATCTCATCTCCAGTCCGATTTTTGTGTTATTGATTTTTATTTGATAATAACTATTTAAGATGGAAAATGATTATGGATTTATTCTATTATACCTAAATTAATGAGTAGAAGAAGACAGAATGAGAGGGGCAGCATTCAAGTAAGAACATGTAAAATTAACCTTCAGTTTATGTTTGTAATAGGAATAACAAGGCTGTGCTGAACAGGCAAAACACCTTGAATAAGTGAGAAATACAATTTTACACATGAATATGTTAAGCAAAAAGGTGACAGAACAAATTCAGACAGGCATGAATCAACTTCTGTTTTTGAAAGCAGTTTCATCAAAGGAGAAAAACACATTATTGAAGCTTATGTGTTCTTTAACTGAGCCTCCTTTTATTAAATATATCATATATAATAATACCTACATTACATTTATAAAAAGTAGTCAGTCAAAGTTGTGGGTGCTATGTAATGACGTCATACTAAATTCTGACTGACATTCATAGTTTTTGCATTATTTTTATATGGCCAGGATCATTTAGATTTAATAAATATTAACACAATTTTACACTTATTTAAGAACATCCTACACTTCAACAAACTGCGAACTTGAACACCAACATACTGTATGTTGAACAACCACAAAGTCAACAACACAGAACTAATGCATGAGAACTGCAGTGAGAAGAAGTGAGGCTGTGTGGGGATGTGGGCAAGAGATGTGACCCATAACCAGGTTATTATAGTTTATTATAATGCAGTACAGTGACGATACAGCCATTTCATTTTACTTACTCATTTGTTTATTTGTCAGGGACAATGCAAAGCTTCTTAGCAGAACCAGAGTTGTCTATAAGCTAATCTGTAGTTTCTGGACAGAAAGGATTTCATACAGGACACATATGTAAACCAAAAAATCCCAGTATTAAAATATTTTGATAATAAATTAATTTTTCATTTCCATATCGGATAAATAATAGAAGAAAAGCAGCACTTCCTGCGCCGATGGCAGTGGCTTGATATTTTTTACAATGTAGGGGTTGTATGTTTGAATAAGCATTAAGGAAGTAACAAACTGGTGCTTTCTTTCCATTACACACATTAACACACAATTTGTATTCCTTTTGACACTGAAGTAATGTTGATTCCATATGTGAGTATACAGGCACCCTCATTGAGTCTGATTGAAAGGCATTGCCTATACAACCCATGCTACTGTACTTCATCTCATAAAGGAAGTCAATGAAAACTCTGCTTCCAATAGCCAAGATATTTAAACACTTAGAAAATGACTATAGGCACATCTCACTGCATTTCTTCAAGCCAAAGGCTTTTGGCTTTAAGGAAACATCTCAATGCAGCATACAGTGTGATGGCAAAAATAGCATTCAGGTTTGTTCATTTTCATAAGCAATTAAAAGAAAAATGACTTCCAGTTAGGGTGCAAAATATAATGCATCCTGGTTTTGTTTATTGTATGATAAGAGGAAAGGAGAAACATTAGCAAAACAAATCTCCTGCCAAACTAATACTCCTCTTTCCATTAACACCCATTAAAAACCCCTTTGATTAACAAAAACAGTCTCTTGGACAAACCATTTGGAAGTCTAATTCAAAATATCACAAAGCTTTTTTCTGGTACATATTGTACATACATATCTCGTTCCATTACCAAATTTTCCATTTGCAACACGGAGCCATACTGTCTATGTTCAATCAACAGAAAACTCCAAACTCCAACAGTATATGTCTGGTTTCAAAAGTTCAAGAATATATATATATATATATATATATATATATATATATATATATATAATATTTAGCCTAATTGCTCTCAGTGGAAAGTAAATAGTTATTAATGTACTGCAAGCAGGGATTTCAAACTGGGAGGGAGGTGGGAGGAGAAAGTTGAAGACACAGGAAGGAACATGTCAGGAGAGAATGAAAGAGAAAAGGGGTGAAAGAAAGAAGAAATGGCAATGGGAGAAAAACAGAGAGAAATAAAGTGAGAGAGAAAGCGGGCATCACTCCTGAGTGACAAAGCCGCTTGCATTTTAGGATTCTCAGCTCTAAAACAGTTCTTTCATGTTCTCCCTCTTCTCCTTGCATTCTTATTTAGCTGTCTCTCCTATCCTCCCCTCAGAGTAGTTGCTTGTATCCCCCCATCTTAGTTTCTATCTCTTTATCTCTTTCCTTTATTTTTTTCTTCTTTTTGAATAATTTACTGCAGCGGGGGGAGTGCATTTATTTTGCGTGTGTTTGCGCTTTAAACAGAATGCTTAATGATTGCCAATGGCAGAGAGACTGCATTAATCCTATTTATGTTGAGACCTTTTAGATGTACTGACACCCGTGGCAGACAGACAGGGCCCAGGCAGTGTGTGTGTGTGTGTGTGTGTGTGTGTGTGTGTGTGTGTGTGTGTGTGTGGGGCATGTGGACTCTTTTACCACATGCACACAAATTATCCCGTATCAGATCAGTGGGAAGAGCCCCTCATATCACTCGGCCTGACTGTGTGTGTGTGTGTGTATGTGTGTGTGTGTGTGTGTGTGTGTGTGTGTGTGTGTTTTTGAGTGAGTGTGTGTGTGTGTGTAAGGACTAAAATGCCAGCTCGGTCCATATACCTCCACCCTCAATCAAGGCGAGACCTTTGGGGCATCTCCCTACTCACTACAGCTCATTTGAAAAACCTCCTTCTGAAATTCACATTTTCTTCAAAGTAATGTATTTCATACTATTTCTGCATTTCCACAAATATGGAAACAGCTTTGAAAACTTCCATTTGAAAGAGTCACATATCATTAAATATAACTGCGTCTTTTAAAAATGTTTTCTCAGTGCAGTGTTTTGCTTTAGGCTCGGGCAAAAGAGAACTCAAAAGAATTGGCAATATTGAAAAAAAGTTAAATATTTCTATTTTAATGACCATTTGATTTCTTGAAGTTTTTAAATGTATAATTGCTTTATAATAATATTACACATGCACTGGCCAATTATTTTGTGCTTTTAATGCCTGAGCTGGGCTTAATTACAGACAGGAGGGTTTTCACATAATGAGGTAAACATATTTTAGACAAATCCCTGTGAGCTAAAACGATTTCTAAGCACTCCGGCTTCAACAGTTTTTTTTCTACTCTCAGCTAAGGCTTCCCCAACTCAAAGCCGAGCCTTCTATGATTGGTCATCTGTTCCAAGTACGCAGGACTGAAGTGTTTTTTTAAGCCACTGCGGTGTTAACATTGTCATATGTAACTACACGCTAACGGCAGTAAACAATGTCACCTTGGCTGCCGGTGTCGTTAAATTCTCCCCCTCGGTCACATCACTCCTGAAACCTTTTCTGTTAGTAGCACTTGGTTTAAAAGCCTTTATTTGCTCATTTTGACTGTATAAATTGCTGCTATATTCTATTAGTGTCAACTGCTAGCTAGCTAACTAAAGTAGCTACATGGCTAACGGCAGTAAACAATGTCATCTTGGCTGCCACTGTTGTTAAATTCTCCCTAAATCCGGGTCCCATTACTGCCGAAACATGTCCGATTGGGCAGTGTTTGGTTCATCATCATATTCTTTATTCAGGACACACAAAAAATGGTCCATAGCGCAATACAAAACTAGCAAAAGACAGACAAATACAAGACAAAACACATACAATAAGAAATGACTATAACAGCCAGAGTTCCACAATACACAGAAAGAGTGTTCAGATATTGGCATATAGACAGAAACACCAATGGTTCCACAATCTCGAAGTGAACCTAACCGCGCTCATTGCAGGGTTCACTAGTGTTGCAATTATGCTGTTAAATGTTAGTCTACACATACTAACATGAGACTCCTGAGTACAGCAGGACAGGTGGATACATCAACACTTACAAACATTTGGCTTGCACTGCTCCATCGTGGCATCAGCAGGCAGTAGCCTCATGCCATCATTGTATGCCACGTTGAGTTTCTACATACTGCTTTTTTTTATACGCCACACAAGTGGGCAGTACACAGTGGGGTGCAAAAAGCTTTAAAAAGTGTGATCTTCACAGACAATGAACACATACTAAATTTACCCATCTAACAAGCTACGTATAAATTATCATATATGTACATGGATATGGACATTTACATGTCTATTTGTATATGAAAGTGACTTGGACTGGGGAAAGAAGTAAGAATGCTCTTTCCCTCTAAAACGTTCCTATTTTTAATGTACTGGAAATTAAGGAGCATAATTCAGAGTTGTTGAAGCATGTGACTTTATTGTGAAGGACGGAAGTACGATCCAGTAGTTTTGACAGCATTGATGGGACTAAATACCCCCGAAAAACCAGTAACGCCCAGTGTTTACACCAAGGAGATAGGGGTGTCTGGTTATGGCCAAGGGTAGCGCACGGCTAATTCACCGGTGATAGCGTACTTTAGCTGGCTCTTGGCCGAGGCTCCTTACATTCCAGTTAGTGTGCTGGCCAATCGGAGCAGACTGGGCTTTTTCGGGAGATGGGATTAAAGAGACAGGCGCTCATACAGAGCGTATCATACAGAGGGTGAACACAGGTGCAGCAGCCACGGGCAGTATGAGAAAAATAAAATGTTTTTTTTTTCATTAAAGCATGTAAACATGTACTAGTACAAATACAAAATGCAAGTATAATCCTGAAAATGCTTAGTTTTAAACTAAACAACATCCCAGTGTATGGATACATGCCGTGTGAAAAACAAAAAAAATGATTGGATTCAATGCTGACACAAATGTTAGGACTAAAAAAAAGCTGTTTTGAGAATGAAGGACCAAAATATGGGTGCCGTTCCTAAACAGCCTCTATTGTAGCCACAAAGGCAAGGCAAGGCAAGGCAAGGCAAGGAAAGGAAAGGAAAGGAAAGGCAAGGAAAGGAAAGGAAAGGCTGGTAAGGCCTGCTGCAGCACTTAACAAAAAATAGTTCACAGCGTCGCGGCCATGCTCACCAGTAGTGTTATAGCATGAAGGTCTCTGGCAGTGCTCTTTAAATTTACTTAATATTTAGTCTTATTCAGTCTTGGCCTCCTGTATTGCTTGATGAATTTCTCGGCATATGGCACATTCCTTTGCAGGTCAGCATATGGCAACATTGAATTTAGATTTACTTAAGATTCAAAAAAGATAGAAGAGAAAGAGAAAGAAGAAAACACCGTTGCTTCTCTTTTCCACCCCCCTCTCCCTCCCTCTTCTGCTCTCCCCTCCTTTCCATCCATCTGTCGTTTCCCATAAATGCTGGAAACGTGAAAACAGAGGGAGAGAAAAAAAAAAGTGAAACATCTGATAAAACCCACAATGCTGTCCAGGAGTTGATAGCCCCGCAGCGTGGCAACTGTGTGTGTGCGTGTGACCATGTGCATGTGTGCACACACTTCTGTTCATACGATGTGTGAGAAAGGCTATAATTAATGGAGTTGTGATTTAGGTATAAAATAATGTAATTCCACTTCTTTCAGCATTTAAGATAATGTGTGTGTGTGTGTGTGTGTGTGTGTGTGTGTGTGTGTGTGTGTGTGTGTGTGTGTGTGTGTGTAAGAAAGATAAATAGAGCCTACAGTTCATGTTAGAATAAGGCATGTGTGAATGCCTGTCATAGATGGAAAAGGACACAAGATAGAAGAAAGAGAGAAGATACTGACATAAAGACAGAGACAGACCAGTTCCAGTTATCTCCTTTCTTGTGTCAGTTGCCTGCTATTGATTTTCTGATCAACTTTTGTACATGTGGGCTTCAAGTATAACATATTCATCCATATACTCCATCCAGGGAGTTTTTGTTTTAATCCAATAAAACCACTTCAGGCCTCAGACCCCCATTTCAGGAAAATTGCAAATAACTTTAGGATTGCTGTTATGCAAATGAACTTAAGCTCGTAACATTAAGATTGCAGGCATTGCTTTTACATCCACATCATATATGTTCTTTTCTTTTAATGTCTTACACCCTACGCTGATTACTCATACTCAGTCTGAAGAGTGATTATTTTAAATAGCCCAGATGCCTGTCAGTGTGTGTGTGTGTGTGTGTGTGTGTGTGTGTGTGTGTGTGTGTGTGTGTGTGTGTGTGTGCAGGCTTTGAAATCAACTTTATGCTAATCCTGTTCCACGCCTTGACAGTCTTAGTGAGGAGATACATTAGCATAACTAGCTAGTGCCGGGAACAACAGGGGTCTGCGTTGTTCATGTACAGTACGTATGTTTGTGTGTCATTCTGTTTGAGGTGTGTACGTGATATAAAGAGTTTTAAAGAGACAGAATTTCAGTCACACAAACACGTGCACACACACACACACACACACACACACACACACACATTGCTGCTGGCACCCTGCCATCCTGTCTGGGCCTGTCTATGTGTAGGGGGCGAGCTGTCTGCCCTCATCAGTGCCAACATGTCGCCTATATGTGCGCTGCTCCAGGGGGACCTGTGTGCATGTGTGTGTTTGTGTGTGCGTCTGTTCAGCCCTTAACCGATACCCAGTGACCATGTGCGGACGACAAAGCTCATTACGCTGGTGACCCCAATCCCATTTGATCTGTGTATCCACATTGTATGGGCATGCATACACACACAAAAACACACACATATACCTATATATATATATATATATATATAGGCATAGAGACAATTTTGCATACATGCAGGTGGGTGCAAATGTACAAGGACATGGTTACACCAACATTTATATATTGAGAAAAATGCTGCTGTATTGTGCAGCAAACCTTAAATATGTTAATTTACTTATTGTATGAACTGTACATTGTGAAAATGCACAGTTCCTCTATTAAATTGCTCCAAAGTTGTTTATGTTCATTTGTTCATGCTGAAACAAATGCATTGATAAACAAATACAACAACAAGCCAAAAAGATATTTTCATTTTGAGGCTACACATATGTTCATGAATAAACTATACAGTGCTATTTAAGTAAACATTGACTTTGTTTATAATACTATAATAATAAGCTGTATTTATGACCATTATAGGTTATAAATACATTTATACTGTATGGGTCTTTTACAAGGTTTTCTGAATGATTTGTTTTAATTTTGGTGCACAGCAACACACTGGTGGACCACTTATGCTTACAATAGAACAGATTTATCTGTTTCATAATAGGCATTCCTAAGACCATAAGAATAAACATCTTTCAAGACTAAAAGCAGCAACAATGCACTAGATGTTTAGTCTTACAGAAAAGTTCCATTGGAAACAGATTTGCATGGGATGGCTATGTAGTAAGATAAAAATCAAAGGTCCAGTTACAAATTTTACCTTAAATATCTCCAAATGAAAGCAAATCTTTTACAGAGCTGGATTTTAAATTGGAAGCAGATTGGACTCAATAAAATGTTTTATTGATTTCTGAACCTAGATATACATGTTTCATTCCCACTCCCCCTTAGTACAGCAGCTGCATATTGTTGTTGTGCTAGTCTAGTCAGTTTAGTATTAATCTAATAGTTCTCAAGGCATTCATACAGTATATCAAGCTTACCTACAGGGGACTTTTACTTAAGGGCACTCAGTAGGGTGAATGTTGCAATTATGGGGGTCGGAATGCAGCTTACCTAACAAGCAGTGTCAGCTTCTTTAAGAAATAGATCTCAATAGTCATAGGGACGTTTTATTCATTTAAGCTAAATGTTTACTTGAAGTCTTTTTCAAGTATTTTTTTTTTCCAAGAGCTGTCTAACTCCAAACCCCTGTAGGGGTAATTACCCTTCTCTCTTATCATGACTGGCATTTGCACATTATACTGACACATTGGTCATTGCTGGCATTTGCCGATGAGGCAGAAGGGCAGTGTCATACACACTCATGCACCCAGACGCACACTCACACACATGCACACATAAGGATAGACTGCAGCACACGTTTATACAAAGATATTGGCTTTTTGGTCTTTGTGGTTTCTATGTGTGTGTGTGTGTCTGTGTCTGGGTCTGTGTGAGTATGAGAGGCAGGGTCTTCTTTTCCCTGAGGCAGCAGTGCCGGGAAGTGTCGGAGCCAATAGTAAGTGCGCTCTGTAGGCCCCCTGAGCCACTGAACACTGATCTTTATGTCAGCTCAGAAAAATGGAATCACCCTTTTCTCTGTCAGCCATTATTTCTGTGTGTGTGTGTGTGTGTGTGTGTGTGTGTGTGTGTGTGAATGGCAAAAGCAATGAGGAGACAAGTGGACTCAGCCTAGCTTTGAACTCTGTCACTTTGCCATAAGTCACTGCTTTATGCTGTCTCCATACTCTCTCCGTTTGAGATCTTGCCATCTCTGCTTCTCACTGCAGTTTACCCTTTGTCTCGTTTCCTCACCTAAACTGTTTTTCTTCTCTATCAATACATTCCAGGGTTCTCCTATTGTAGAAAGACTACTTGGTTGATAAAACATTACACCAAAAGGTGCATTTGACATAGTGTAAATACGGCAATAGGTAGCAGGTGTCAGCTGTACAGACACACACCTCTTCCTACGCATGTGGTCTTGTTACAACTTGAAGCCCTAATCACCATTAAAAGGTGTTTGATCTCAAAACACATGGGAAGGATCCACACATTGCAACTCCTTGCACTTCTCAGGCATCAGCTCCTTGTGATCCTGAGACTGGGTGGGGTTGAAACAAACGTACCCCCAACGTTGCTGTCAGTCATTTACTGCAACATCAAAAGAATGCAAAAAAGATTGCATCAATTTTTCTATAAAAAGCTGTGTGCCTTTCATGCACAAATATTTCCATCCATCCATCCATCCATCCATCCATCCATCCATCCATCCATCCATCCATCCATCCATCCATCCATCCATCCATCCATCCATCCATCCATCCATCCATCCATCCATCCATCCATCCATCAGGGCTGTAACGATACACCAAACCCAGGGTTCAGTTCGCATCAGGATTTCGACCACAATTTGATAAAAATCTCGATTCTTTTTCTTTTTTGGGGGTGGGGGGCTGGGTAATACAACTTTTTTCTGCCACATGGCATTGTGTTGTCATCCCACTTTGCAACACAATTGTACAACAGATACCTTATTTATTGATATTGAATGATTAATGATTTCAATAGCTCAATCAAACACCAAAGATTCTTATGTTTCCAAAATCGTTTTAGTGGTTCATTAACTCGTTGGAATCATAGACTGTTAATTTTAATGGACAGAGAATCCGGTTGGGCAAAGTGCTGCAAATGCGGAAGTAAATTAAACCGGCATTCTATCTGAATTCCAGCAGAGGGCGACACGCGGGCTGCAAAAAGGAGGTCGGTTTCTATAGATGTCAATGGCGAAATGACCCTCCTCTTACTTGATTTATTACCTCAGTAAATCTTCATGAAGAGTTTATGGTCTCAATCGCTAGTTTTAAGTCTTCTGCAACACAGAATAATGTTTATTTTTTTAATTATGGTCTCGTTGATATTAAAATCGGCGATAAAGCAGGCAAAAATTATCCATGGCACATGGACTTCATTTTGGGGATTGACTACGCTTTTCGTCGTAGTGACTGTGCCACTTTAGTCGCCTAATAGTACAGCGTTTGGTTGCACGACAAGACACTCAAAGGAATCCGCTGTTAACTTTTCCGGTAAGTAATGTTACTTTTTGTTTTAATACTGTTTTTTGTTAGCCAACATTAGCATCCCTTTTAATATCAGTTAGCTAGCTAGCTAGATTGCACCTCGCTAACCAAGCTAGCGGACCAACTAATAACGTTATACAGACCGTGTAAACGTATTAAAATATGTATTTAATGTTACGGTCAAATACAGTAGGTATGCACAACGGTCTCGCTGGTAATCTGTTTATAACCATATGTAATGTTATTGCTAATCGATGCGCATGTAATGGTAATGTTATTTTAAAATCAAAGCCTGATATACAGTGGCTTACATAAGTTTACACACCCATGCTAAAGTTAAAAAGAGGAATAAAAACAACTCATTTTTTCAGGTTTTTTAACTGCTTTTATTTTTTTTAAACTATTTTTGTGTAAAGCACTTTGCTGAAATGTGCTATACAAATTAAGCTGCCTTGCCTTGCCTTTTGTAAATTGATCTTAATGCCTTAATTAAAAAGAAAATTAGGAAAATCCAACCTTTTAAGGATGGAATAATGTATTGTAAATAAATAAATGTTCTTCCTTAAAATACAGCGGGCATAAGTATGCACACCCCTATGTTAAATTCCCATCGAGGCAGGCATATTTTTATTTTTAAAAGCCAGTTATTTCATGGATCCAGGATACTATGCATCCTGATAAAGTTCCCTTGGCCTTTGGAATTAAAATAGCCTCACATCATCACATACCTTTCACCATACATTAAGATAGGCATGGAGAGCTTTCCATAAGATCATCTCTCAATGCAAATCAAACCAGCTATTAAGCTAACTGAAATAACACCATGCCTATCTCTATATATGGTGAAGGCTATGTGATGATGTGGGGTTATTTTAATCATGAGATCATGAGATCTTACATGAATTTTAGTATAATTATACTATTATAATTGTTACTATAGACTGACGGGGCAAACAGTAGCACAACATTATACGTACATTATGGTTATTGCAGTTAACCAAACGTTATAAGAAAGTTAGTTTTGCATGTGCTAATGGTTAGCGTTAGAAAATGATAAGCATTGACAATCCCTGTTTTGCATTTCGCTGACACTACATTTGAATTAGGAAAACGTAAAGTGCGATTTGCAGAAAATTAATGTTGTTTTACCATAGCTAAGTGGCAAGCTAACGTTACAGACAATTTACATGGTAACTTCAGATACATTTACTTTACAATATAACTCCTCTTACATGTAATGTAACTATGGGACAAAGATATATTTAAAACCTAGCAAAGCTAATTCTTACCTTGAATTATGTAGGCTAGCTTTCAGCAGCAGTTGCATCCAGATTGCCAGTGAAAGTGTGTAATGTAACGTGAATAGTAAGAGTGAAGCAGCGTTGCCAACTCTCAGCTAACATCACAGTCAGATACTGCTAACAGTCTGTGGCTCCTCCCTCTCTCCGCCCTCTCATCTAAAATCATCACATCCACAACCAGGATGGCTGCGCCGACAACTGCAAACTCCACGACTCATATCAGATCTTCACAAACCAATGGGTGATGTCACACATGAGCTGTGCATTAAATAATATACAGTCTTTGGTTGGAATGAGACATAAGAATAATGGTAATGGTAACAGTAATGGACAATTCCGCTCCAAATCTGTGGGGGGAACAAAGCGCAAACGTGCTTTGGTGCTTACAGTAAAGGTGCTGGTTGAAGTAGTTAGCTAATGCTAATATAATTCTTGATGGGTAACGTAAGATTACGACATTGTTCAACACTCATTTATTGTTTGTATGATTGTTTTTCGTAACAACTTTGGGCTAACACATAAATTCACCAGTAACGTTAACTGCATAGATAGACGACTAATCCAATGGTAATTTAGCTAGCTAGCACACCCTTGCCTTCTGCCTCAGTCTCCTGGCGCTGCGAGGCTTCAGTCGGGATGAGAGTTAGCTAAAATTACCAGACGAAACAGGAATGGGGAAGGCACCAAAACGACCAATACTAATAGTAATTTAAATATGCAGTAGGGGAGAGCCGGGACGATTGAAACGCGGGACGGATGAAACATTCCAGTTTTCTCCGAGTGTGATGATGATAGACAGACTTCCTCAGGTCAGACCATAGAGCATGTTAACCTCCTTATATCAGCCAAATATCTTCCTGTTATTTCCTTTTATCACGGAGTTACAGCCGATAAATGAGTTTTGATGGTCAAAAGTAAACTTCATTAGCGGTTACATTTTTTTGATTATTAACGAGTGTTTTTAATTTAAAGGTTTGACTCCATGCTTATTCAGTAGACCGTTTAGTGTTCTCCACAATCCCAGACTTTCATATTGCATGCTTGATTACGTGAGAAGCAAAACAGGCTGTAACGGCATCTGTCTATGTCGGGACAGTTGAAACAGCTGTTTCAACTGTCCCCGACCTCGCTGGAACTCCATGGATTTTAAGTAAATGCACAAATATCTGTGTTTATACAATTATGTATGGAGGTGAGACATGGAAAAGCCCTTTTAGAAAGATGAAAATATATTTGAGCCCACCAGGTAGGGGGGGGTCGAGTTTTCCCATGTTATCCTATGGAGACTGACGGGCTGGGGGGGGGTTATTTTGGTGTCCAGTGGTCCAACACATGTAAAAACTTAGTGAAATGACATATTCCACATTAGAAACATGATATAAATGGAAAAACGTAGGTTCTAGCTATAAAAATGGCAGAATCATCCACAGTGCATAATATTTCAATAACCGCGTCATACGCGCTTCATGATGACGGCAAGTAGTTGTTAACAGACATTTACAAAGACGTATAGTCCTGCAACAATCCATCTAAAATAACACCTTTTGGAAGTACCATCCATGATATATAGTAAAATATTAAAGTTGTGGGAAGTTTATATGGATTAAACTGTATGTTTCATACGTCCCTGCATGCTGTTTCATTCGTCCCGTCCAGGAGGGACAGATGAAACATTACGCACGTCCCACCTTTGCCGCAATAACTCCTGAACGGTTTTGTTCAAAGCTGAAAATGCATCTGTATCTGACAGATGACACGTGTAGGTTGCTAGTGACTAAATATCAGCTTTCAGTGTGAGACGACCGCTTTGTAAATTACGTTTAATTAAAAAGTGTTTCAACTGTCCCGGCTCTCCCCTAGCATTGGATCTAGACGGTAAGGATCACTCTGGGAGTTGAAAGGGGTGTATCGCGATTCTGCCTTCTCACTCCGCGACACAGGTTCGTGGAGCTAAGCGTTGCAATTTCGTTTTTATTTTGCCATATCGTTACAGCCCTACCATTCATCCATCTGATCTACTTACTCAGCACATAATAGGGCTGGCTTCCTCGCTACAGCCCATTACCCTTCGGGCATTTAGTTGGAACTGTTTAGTTCTTCTCCAGTGAATACAGTGACAGTTCTCTTTGATTATCCAGCAAAGCGTGTCTCATGTCACTAAGGTGTGAACTCTGACTCCATGGACCTGAAACCCATCAACTGCAACATGTCACTGAAGTAAGGGCTGTCAATAATCAGCCTTTACTAAGACAGTCAATAATCATCATTCAGCCATTAACAGAACAATTTAAACCCGGATTGAGTAAAATGGGAAGGGCTGGTGTATAGTTTTACTCTGATCAATTCTTTTCTTCTGCATGAGTCATTTTTGCATACTGTTTTATTGAGGTGAAATACAACATATTTTGTTGTTCAGTAGGCCTAATTCTAGTCTAGGTTTTCTGTTGTTCACACATACTCATATTTTTTCTTTTGTTGTTAACAGTTATGAAATATTCTGTATTCTGCTTTATTCTCTTATTATATCCTGTCATCTGATGCTGTTTTCTTGCTTATTTTTTTTCATAGTCCGTTTTTATTCTTATATCTGCTCCCCGCCCTTTTGAGTTAAATATCAATTTCTGTAGCAATGACCCTGATCAATAATGTTTTATCTCATCTTGTGTTGCATTTTAAAATGGTAAAGATGTGGTAATAGGCACACATGTTGGCTCAGTGTACGGTATGTTCCTTACTTCATGTGTGGGGCTGAAAGGTAGAATAAAATAGGTCAGAATTGATGGCACACTCACAAACAAAATGCCCTTTTAAACCTGTGTATAAAAATAGATTACAATGTAGCTGTAGTGTTAATAATTTGATGAAACAGTGATAAGAGATGTGACTAAGTTCTGCAGTAGATTCCATTTAAGATTAAGAGAAAATTCTGATTACACGTTTTTTTTTTCCATCAGACTTTGCTCTGTAACATACCTCTCACAAAGCAAACATTGTTAAACCCTCCATAAAAAACAGCTCTCTGTCCTTTCCAACACATCCAAAAATGTCAATTAACAGCACTGTCCTTCATTTGAATATTTCTGATTATTATGCAGCGCTTGCTCTTACATATTCAAAACGGGGTTCTCAATCCAATTAAATGGGCAATGTGCTGTAAAGGCGTGGGCAAACATGATTGAAGGCAGAGCTTAAGATGACAAACAAGAGCAATCTGAGGGAGATGGAAACCGCTTGCTGTGAAGTTAATGGAAGACTGTGTGATGATCACTGATGGAGCAATGGGTGGAGAATTGTGTGTGCGTGTGTGTGAGTGTGTGAGAGAGAGCGAGAGCGAGACGGACAAAGAGAGATAAAGAGAGACTAAAAGGGACGTGTATGTATAAGGGAATAATAGAGCAATATGGGATTCTGGGTATAAGTTAAGAAAAGAAAATAAGTCTGGGAACATGTTTGCGCAGATGCATATGCTTCCAAAAGGCACGTCCATGTGCTTCTGTGTGTGTGTGTGTGTGTGTGTGTGTGTGTCTCAATCTGCCCTTTGATAGTACAGCATTCGATGCCACTGCTCTGTGTGCAGAGGAAAGAGACTAACATTAGACCTTATTTCATTTCACATTAAGATATGCAAGCTACACAGAGGAGCGGACAGTAATTAAAGTAATAACATTTTATTTAGAACACACTTATCAAACAATTTCAAATCAGGAACAAAAAATCAATTAAAGTAACATCAGTATGTTATATTATCCAGAGAGAATGTTATTTGGAGGGAATTCTTAATTGACTTGTTAAAAAGAGCCAAGAGCCATAGGTGCCCTTTAGTCCTGCAGCCAATGCATTGTTCACAAGAATTGATTAAAAAAAGGGATATGTATCTTGTGGAAATATATTTTAAATAAGAGTTCATGTTTGTGTCTTTAATCGTGTGTGTGTGTGTGTGTGTGTGTGTGTGTGTGTGTGTGTGTGTGTGTGTGTGTGTGTGCGCCTTCATCTGCCCTTGGTTCAAAACCCAATCAGTGTCTTTAAAATTCATGTTCAGGAGCAGCCTGATGCTGTTCTGTCAGACTGTCTGTCTGATGAATGCCTCGGTGTCCCACCGGCTCGCTAAATATGCGCAGTGAAATGAGCTGAAACATGGGCCTTAATTAAAAAGTGGAGACCCACAAAGATGTGATTAAAGCAACGCTCAGTGGATTATAGTGACTAAAGCGTCTCCGAAGGCACACAGAGAGAGAAAGAGAGAGGAGGAATCAGAGAGAGGAATGAGTTGTGATTAAGGCGCCACTTTCTGTCTTTCTCCTTTCATATTTTCTCTTCCTTTACATCAAGCCTCATAGGAGCAAGTGATTGCCTTTCACTGACATTCCCAGTTAAGTTTTTTTTTTTTTTTTACTGAATGAGATGTTGAACGTTGATCTCCATCTTATCTAACTGTATCTTAATCTCATGTAACTATTGATGTTAGCACTCTGGTTTCCATAAGGTTTGAAATTTCTCACTGCTCACTGTTATGAATGGCAACAATAAAATAGGATTTTCTTATTACAGGGTGGACATACAGTTAAACACAAGCCCCCTGATGCAGTAAGAGCCTTTCTGTGATGGTGTGAGCTATACTGTAGGGTGCTTAACAATGTATTATGTCCTTTTCATGAAAGTCAGCACTCAGACGGTAATGACTCAGGCCCTTTTATCACTTTGTTAAGCAGCTGCAACAATGTTCTTATTAATAATGTAAGGTTTATTAATGAAAAATACTCTCTTCTCTTCTCTTCTCTTCTCTTCTCTTCTCTTCTCTTCTCTTCTCTGTTTAATTTTTTTTCTGATAAAGTACAGTGATATTTTGCATTAGAAAGTATATACTGTAACAAAGACACTCTGTTTCATCTAATTTGCTTACTTTTTTGCATTCTTTGATTTTGGTTGAATCTTTCATACACTTTTATAAGATCTGAGGAATGTTTCCTTTATGCAATCATGGGAAAACCTTAACTAAACAAAAGTGAATGGAGCTGCATTCGTAAGAGTGCTGTGTTAAAACATTATTCATTTTCATGGTTCCTAACTTAAATAAATAAGATGAGTCACAAACCTGCTGTTTTTCCAACTAAGAAGGAAATAAATTACATTTATGAGGTGAAAGCGGAGCCAACACATTCAACACCCAATTTTTACCGCCTTAAAATAGTACTTAAAGCTTATTTTCTTATCTTCCTCTGCTTCCAATCTCCAGGATGACCTGCAGTATGTATGGAAATATATATTTACATTCATACTGCATATACACAATATTCCAACATCAGGTTTCTTAGTGTATGGATGTCAGTTCCGATACTAATCAAATCCGTTGCGCTATCAGCATGCTAAGTGAGAAAGTGTTAGATAACACAGAGCTAGATAGGCTATGCTTTCTGTAGATAATCTCTAACATCAGTATGATTAAAGGCTACATCTCATATCCATAAGATCCATGATCCAAGAGCTCTTTTATCAAAGCACTCCTGAATGAAATGAGTGTAGGAGGAAAAGTAGGGGCAGAGGAGGAGTATAGACTAATACCTCTTTCACACCAACGACCTCTTTTTGGAAAGTCAAACCAAGCCAGTCAACATGGGTATATCCCTGGCCCATGACAATTCAGAGATTCGGTCACAAGTCGGGAGTTCTAGAAACGGGTGTGGCTTTGACACCACAGCACTTATCACGTACTCCAGTCTATCTGTGCACCAGCACAGTTGTTTTGTAATGTAATGTTTTGTAACTACTTGAAATTCAATTCAATTCAATTCAATTTTATTTATAGTATCAATTCATAACAAGAGTTATCTCAAGACACTTTACAGATAGAGTAGGTCTAGACCAGATAGAGTAGGTCTAGACTACACTCCAGAATTTACAAGGACCCAACAGTTCTAGTAGTTCCCTCCAGAGCAAGCAACAGTGCGACAGTGGCGAGGAAAAACTCCCTTTTAGGAAGAAACCTCGGACAGACCCAGGCTCTTGGTAGGCGGTGTCTGACGACCGGTTGGGGTTAGAATGAAGAGTGGCAATAACAGCCACAGAAAAGATAACAGTTTGTAGTAGTTCTTTGTAGTAGTTCATGGCTTAGCAGGGAATTGTGCGGCATTACAAGGCACAGCAGGATGTAGCAGGATGAACACGGCATCGCAGGACGTGTAGCGGGACCATGGCTACAGCTGCTACCATGATGTTGGTGCCTCCCTGATCCAAGGAAACATGCTGGGGGGAAAAGAACATAAGGACTCCGGGGAATGACTCCCCAGAGCTAGGTTAGTAACAAGCATTTCTGGGACATGGATGCACACAAATGGAAAGATAGAAAGATAAAAAGATAGAGGAGAGAGGAGCTCAGTGTGTCAAAGGAAGTCCCCCAGCAGTCTAAAACTATTACAGCATAACTGGGAGAGCATAACTAACTAGGAGAGCATGACTAACTAGGAGAGACAGGGTAAAGAGAGCTGCCGGATCGGGCTAGAACTCTCCCCAACCGGATCGGGCTGTATGCCCTGCCTCCCTCTAGTTTTATTATATTATTGATTATATGATAGATAGATCTGACAACTATGACGAGAAGCAGGTAGGCCGGGTTAGGCGGACAATATTCAATTCTATGCTCTAACTATAAGCTTGATCAAAGAGGAAAGTCTTAAGTCTACTCTTAAATGTGGAGACGGTGTCTGCCTCCTGAACCCAAACTGGAACCTGGTTCCACAGGAGAGGAGCCTGATAACTGAACGCTCAGACTCCCGTTCTACTTTTAGAGACTCTAGGAACCACAAGTAACCCTGCATTCTGGGAGCGCAATGCTCTTGCAGGGTTGTAAGGTACTATGAGCTCTTTAAGATAAGATGGTGCCTGACCATGAAGCGCTTTGTAGGTGAGAAGAAGGATTTTAAATTCTATTCTGGATTTTACAGGAAGCCAATGCAGAGAAGCTAAAACAGGAGAGATGTGATCTCTTTTCCTGGTTCCTGTCAGAACACGTGCTGCAGCATTCTGGACTAGCTGAAGAGTCTTTATGGACTTTTTTGAGCATCCTGATAATAAAGAATTGCAGTAATCTAGCCTAGAAGTAACAAATGCATGGACTAGTTTTTCTGCATCATTTTTAGACAGGATATTCCTGATTTTAGCAATATTACGCAGCTGAAATTGTCATTTTACAGGAGAAAGAGAGAGAAAAAGAGAAATAAAGCTCATTTTATGATAGTTTCACAGTGATTACAATCTAAAACACAAATAAATAACCATCAAACACTAACAGATGATTTGTGCAGAGTGATTTCTCCTCCTCTGCTATTTTTGCAGCAGCTGGCCAAGGACGTAGGTTACTCTAGAATTGATTTTTGATTTAATTAATTGATATAATTTTTTATTTTAATTTATATTTTTATTGATCCCTAGTCCACCCTGATCTGACCCACCTGGCGACCTGGGTCGGTAAGCCGAGTAAATCGATAAAGGTTACCCCATTCAAACCCGCAGTCAACCCGGGTATAACCCTGATTGAGCCATTGGTGTGAAAGGGGTATAAGAGGGAGGAAAGGAATAAATTAATTTTTTTACTTACTTTCTAAATCTTCTCTTCCTCCCTTCGTCTTTTTTGTTTTTGTCAATTCATCTTTTCGTCATTAGGCTACTTGTCTGGCTAGCATCAATTTGTTGTTGTTGTTCTTCTTCTCAAATGTTTCTTCTCTCTTCTCAATTTTGCTCAATTCTTTCTTTTATTACTCTGTCTGTCACTATCTTCCTTTTTACGCTCCTCCCCTCCACCCTAACTCCCTCGGACCCTGTTTTCCTTGTATTTGATTCTTCATCTGTATGCTCTTTTCCACATTTAATCTACATCCTCCCTGTCAAAAAATAAGAGGGAAAGAGAATACAAAATGTAGTGGATATTAATAAATAAGAATAAGAACTAATATAATAATAATGAGCAACAAACTGCAATCAAATTGGATCAATTAGTGTATGTATGGTTGGAGGAATTTTTTTGTGCATCCTACAATTCTTTTCAGTGATAGGCAGGTAAAGCATTCTGCAGTTGGAAAATCTACAGGTGTTAGCTGAGGCTATTTATGCAAGTCAATTTCAGTCCATCAGAGGCTAAACAAGGCAAGTAGAGTAAGGGTCGTTACATGCCACCATGATGATGCAGCACAGCCTTATAACACCCTCCATTATGCGCCAAGAGACACATCACCTGGGTCTCCCCCTGCATTTGCATATCTAACTCCTCCACATCATAACGCGATCCCTCACTTTCACACAATACCCCCATATCTCTCAATGACACTAACTGATTAACAACCTCTGCAGGCCTTCGTCACCCCCTCTTAATGTTTCCTCCCCCCTCCATCCTGTCATACTACACCCTGTCCATCTCTTTTTAATATGTACACATCATCTGTGGATATATCCCAGTTAAACAGACAGCTGGTGACTGGGACAACACCAGAGAGTGACATGAGACAAACTCCAAGCTTATGTGCATGTATTGTTTGCATGATAGATACCTTAATGCTGGGGGTAAACTGCACAGCCATCAGTTTAATTCTGAAGTTTAAGTCAGCTGTACTTTCAAATGTTTGTACTAACTGGCCATGTCAGAATATATTGTACTATGTGAGGGTTAAGGACTTAATCTACTGGTTCAAAAGCTAGTTTGAGACAAGTCTCCAGGTTATGAACGAAATGGCCATTGACCTTAAGCTATAACAAGATATGTGATTGCCAAATGGAGCTCAGTAAGAGAGAAGGAAAGAATGAAGCCATAAAGTTAAAGAAGAAAAGAGTTTTACCCTGAGGTTGGTTTCAGCCTGTTTCCCCCCATGCTCACTCTGTGAGCCATCAGCAAACCTGAATGAAAATATATTCCATGCCAGATGTTATATGGACAATTCTATCTCTCCAGTAAGCCGTCTTTCTAAAAGTGTTTTTATTATTCATTCAGTCAAATTAGTTTGTTATTCACTCCTGATGTTATGTTTTCACTGTTTTCCTGTTCATATGTCTGTTAGTTAGCAGTATTTTGTCAAAAATTGTATTACAGATATCAATACACTTTGAGCAAACATTGGGCCATGAGTCAAATACGTATGAATTGTTTTTGGTGGCCATAGTGCCGCCATTTAGCTAGTTATAAAGCATTTTAGGCTTTTGCTTATATAATTTGAGAGGCTTGGAGGAGACTTTTTGTGGATTACTTCATTTTTCCAGCATTTTGTAATTCTTACAAAAACACAATTCCATCACTACTCCTGTGCAGTTGCAATCAAATTTAGATTACATATTCATATCAACTTAAATCAAACCTGCATTACATGATGGTATTTAACCCTATAATTGGCACTTTGATAATGCATCCTTATTAGAAGTATCGGCTCACTGAGTGCTTCTTGAATAATGGATCTATCCCTCTACTCCAGTTATTTATTCATTCATAGGTATTTCCACACATTTTATCCATGAATAGTGTACACACGTTCATCAACAAAGTCAAATAAGTTAATTAGAAGTAGCATTACTTTTTCTCAGCACGTGCTTGCTCTCTGTCTTTGCACTTGCTGTCAGCACTGCAGCACTGTAGCTTACCTTAATAAAGCAGTCATTAATTCCTTCATTAAACATATATAGTGGACTGCTTGCCTGACTTGTGCTGTCACCTGCACTGCTGTGAAAACATCCAATGTTGAAAAGGTCAAGGTGCCATCATGCCTTGGCAAGTGAGAGTTTGCAGCTGTAATGCATAGACATGACTGTCTGTCCTAGAAGCTCTCTACTCATTATCTCTCCACGACTTTGCGGCTGCAAGTGCTGTTTTCACGGCAGATAAGATAGAGACAGTGGTTCATCACACTAGCTGATAAATGATGAAGCAATGCACCTTGGTAGATAACAGATAGTTGATTATCAGATAATGAATCAGTGTCTGTTGTATGCTCCAACTGATGGCACATGCAAATCAGAGATCTTTTGGTGCCCCTATTATTAGGATCTTAGGCAGTGTCCTCATTGATCCTAGTGGCCTAAGGGTAGAAGCTCCCCCCCCTGAGCCTCTCAGTGCTGGCCTGGTGTATCTGGATGCTCCCAATGATCCAGGAGTAAAAATGTCTCAATATTCAAGGGGAAATCTGGAATTTCCTCAAGCACCTTAGGTGAAACAGTCTCTGCACACCCCCGGGGTTCTCCGTTGTTAAGGATGAGCAAACTTACATTTTCTTATGATAAGAGATGTCATCACTTTTGAATCTGCTCAGTTACTCTGCTAAATTACAGAACACATTATGTATATCTTAAGAAATACAGTGATTGCTTTTTTAATGAATACATTATTGTAGAAAACAGTTGCTAACATGAATAAATATATTTTTAGTTTATATCTGAGATGTTGCTATTCGTGGCTGACTCTGCATTCTGACCCCTGACCTTTAAAGGAAAGTATTTTCTCCCTTTGGGAAATGGCATTCTGCAAAAAGGGATAACAGTAATACACAGTGACATTTTGTCTAAGTTTCTAATTGTCTGATCTTTATTCCAGTGCAAATACAGTACAATCACCACTGTCAGTCAAAGCTGCACATCTTAAAGACAGACTTGTCTGCCATTAAGGAATCCAGGAAAACATCTGTATTTCACATATTCAGTCCCACAGTCCCAATTTAATAAACCTTTATCTGCACATAAAGGACCACTAAAAAGTTTAAAGCAACACACAACTCAACAAGCTGGCTTTTAACTCAGAAATAAAGGCATGTGATGTTATCGCTCTCTTCTCACTTACAGAACACACACACTCAACATGCAGCACACACAATATCCAGCTCAACCACTGTCACCTTGCTGATTACCTCTGAAGTCAGCCTGGAGGTGGAAGAATAATGATCATAAAAATGTCATCACACATCCACTGCTGAGAAAAGAAGAGTGCAGGGCTTTCCATTTGGTAAAAGGTTTTTCAAGGGTCAGGCCAACAATGTGAAAGACAGACACAATTAATGTCCATGCAATTGTGCGACCAGAGAGGCTTGGAGAGGTAGAAAAGATGCTGTTTTGTCTAAATATAAGAGATTGCGATGTGTGTGCATGATAGCGAGACAGCGCACGTGAGACAGTGGGACTAAAAATACTTAGAGGCAGGAAGTTAGCGGGGGTGTCAGCCCAGAGTACTGTGAGAACACCACAGCTAGGTGAAACCAACTGATGAGGTGTCTTACTCCTACACATATATCCATATACAGCTGTGTTCCATATTTCCATAATGTGTGAGAAGCTGCTTGGGTCCCTTCTCTTGATTTTTCTCTGGGGCTTTGCTGCCTGGTGATGTTAACATGTTCAAAAAAATGACAAGAGGTGACATGATATGGTTACAATGTGCTATAAAGCTTCATACCTAACAAGGTTTTGTAACATAGCATTAGAGTTTATTTACTAAACCCATGGCTGTGGTGATCAATTTTAGATGGGCACACTGCAATTAATCATTAAGCAATCAAACAATGGGAAAAAAATATGTCAACTTTCATAAATACATGAGATTCAGATACACTGTAGTGCATGTCAGGAGATTTGATTTCCCTCAAGTTCCACCAGTTGAGGTACAAATATGTGTATTGGGTTCTCTCTCTGCCTTTTGGCCCCACTTCTAACAGTCTGGTAGTAAAAAGAGGAACATAATCTTTTCCTATAAAAGCCCTCTATTGGGTGAGCGAGGCCAGATGTGTGGAGCAGTGTGATCAATCTGCAAGGCTCATCTAGATGAGGAGGCTAAAATTACATAGAGAGCAGCAAAACAAATCAGATGTGGCAAATGGAACCATGAAGTAAACTATCAAGATGCCTTTTACCTGAGGTGTTAGCATGTTGGTTTGAAACATCAGATGCAAACTCAACTAAACATCATATGCTGCATGTGGCTGTGACCGTAGTTTCTGCGTGAGCACATTGTGCTTCGCCATGACTTGAGATGATGAAAGGGGGAGAGTGTGCAGAATGACCAGAAGGAGATTGGAAAGGAGAGGAGGAGAGTGGAGAGCTTTCATAAGTAAAACTCCTCCTCCTTCCATCATACATCTCACTCTCCATCTCTCTTATTTCACTCCAGCTGTCCCTCTTCCCGCTTCCTGCCTGGCTGGCTGAGCTAGATGTAAGATCAGAAATGAATTTATCAGCCTGACGTGCTCCCTGCGACAATTTTCCCAGCAATATGTAACTGTTTGAAGTCTGAGGCGATGCAATGTGGTGGCTAACACAATCTTATCAAACCAGAGAGGGCTGGCTGGAGAATCTAAGCAGGCCTCCTTGGTCTGTTGGATATTGTTCACTCTGATGGCTTCAAGAGCTTTATCAGCATGCCAGAAATACTGAGTAACTGAGTAAAGCCTATTTCTGTATCTGTCTCTGCCTTTACACACAGACATTGTTACACTTTAAATGTTTGCATGTGTGCCCTTTTTAATCACACATTTGAATGGGCTCACTGAGTGCCACACACTCATACATATATTTTTTATGACCTTACTTGCCTATTAAGCCTAGTACCACAGGAAGGCGTAGACAGAATTGGACTGGACATACAATCCCAGACACACTGCCTGTCAACCTCCTACAGCCACAGTTACGCACGCACGCACGCACGCACACACACACACACACACACACACACACACACACACACACACACACACACACACACACATTGGATTGGTCCCAGTGTCTGCCATCTGTGTGTGTTTGTATGTTGGCCTATTGTACCAGGGAATGTGTTATATTAATGTGTGAAAGTGAATGAATGGGTGTTGAAATGAGTCTTTTGATATTTGGAAAGTACAGAAGGTCAGGCTGTTACATGCTGTTAGGGCCAATGTGTTTTTTTGAAGAAAGTTTAGACTGAAGTTTGTACTCAAAGTGCAACTTGGACTTCAACCACTTAGAGCTTTGAAGCCAAATGTTTTTCTGTTTTTTTAAGTCTATTTTAATGTGAATTATACATGGTTTGATTCAAACAGGAAAGGCGGGAGAAGATCCTTACCTGAAAAATAGTCATTCTTGTTGGCTTGATGTTGTTGTCACATCTTTGAAAACATGTAGACATTGTACATTATGATTATTTAATCAACTTTGGAGTCTTTAACAATAGAACAAACATTAAAGTTCAAAGGTTTTGAACGTATTTCCAAGTACATGGAATGTTGTATTACTATAAACATAAAACCTGTGACTTTAACGGTGACATTTTAACATTTTAAGATTTAGTGCTTGTATGCAGTGACCTTGTTACAATGATGGTGATGTGACTTGCTGAATTGCCACACTGGCTGTTTTCTGTTATGAATTTCTTTGGCTGTGTCCTCCAGTGTTTGCAATGATTAAAAGATGACAAATATTTTCTGTAAAAGAAAGTTCATGTTCCAAATTCAAAGGCTGCAATCCTAAGCTTGTGTATGAAAGTTTTAAAGTGTTTTGTGCAATTCTTTCGATACGTTAGATTTCCGAGCACAGGTGTTTTTTTAAATGATTCTGTTGGTCAATGCTCGGCAAGAATGAACTGGTGCAGCAGCACCTACAACAGGAAACATCTTCTGTATCTTAACATCGATTTGATATCGTCTGTGAACTGTTTCCTTTTTTTGCAAGTAGTTTTAACTTCTACAAGAGGGATACTTTTATAGAAGTACCTTGTCCCAGGGCATGGGTGTTAGAAGTTACACTCTACTTTCTGAGAGTTAAAGTCAAACAGGCAGTTGTATGGATACAGGTCTTATCAAGGATTCTTTAGCACTATTATGTTTTGGTAATTCAATGCAAATCGTTTCAAAGAAGTTTTTATATAGTTTAAAATCATTATCATTGAGTATTGTCTAAAATAAATCTTAATTAAAATATTTGCACACAGTCACTGCTGGTTGGTCCAATTTAACATCATCTGTAAAATCTGGATTTTATTTAATTTACATCTTTATCAGACTAGTTAAGGTTAACATTGAATGTTGCTCCTTCAGGGAAAAAACCCTCCATTAACAATGTAGCCTATTGACATTTTATATTTACATATATTACATACATATACTAATTCTTTACCCCTTTTTTCCATGAATGCTAATAAATCCTGTACAGTACATACTCCTTCAGCACACATTGACACGAAAAAGATCTTTGGTATGAGGCAACTGTATAGAAAATATAGCATTTACTATGTTAAAGTTAAAAGCCTTAAGTGGTCATTTTAATATATGTTCTTTCTCAGCTATAATTATTATACTTATACTATATTTATTTTTCCTGTTCTGTATATTAGAATGAACTTTGCCCTTGGGGCTGGTGTTGTCAAATTAGACTTTTTGAATGCATTTGTCCAGTATAAAGCCATGTTTATGTTTTACTCATGCACCAGATGAAGCAGAATATTTAGAAATATAGGATTAACCCACATGCTGAATGAAGAAATTAAAGTTTCTTTTAGACCCTAACTTGGATTGGACCTACACTTAATTTATTTCTGCAGAGAAGATAGAACAGGTTTATATTTATTTTTATTTATCTATCATGGCCATGTGTTTAAATGTGATTTCACACATACACATCTATACAGTTGGTCCAGGCAGGACATAACGTGTGGCCTAAGAAAAATGCACAGCATAATGCAAATGCCTTTCATGCATGGAAATGATTTTGATCACTTAATGCTTTTCAAAATACACACACACACACACTTTGGAATGCTGGGCTTCTAGAGAATTGACTGAAAGTAAAAATAGGGCACATGCATTATGTATATGTTTAAAGGGGGTTCAATGACATATATGTATATTTCAGCAACACCTCTAAAAAACAGTCCATAAAATTGGACATAATAATCACTATTATTGCAGGGCATTTGGATTGTATTATTCAGAGGTGTATATATATATATATATATATATATATATATATATATATATATATATATATAATATATTTAGATTTATTATAGATTTATTTTAATGTTCCTAGCAGTACTTTAACAAGGACAATCAAATGCCTTGCTCAAGGGCACTCAGCAAGCTACTACTTCAAGGGCACTGAAGTAGTTGCTTTAAGGTGGCAAGGTGAAGCTGTCTTTCACTCCCCTTTTAAGTTTCTAATATCTCAAGGGAATTTGAAATGGCATTTATTCCTAAATCCATTTCACAACACCATTTTGTGGAGCGGATGGCACTAGCATCAGCTATCTTCCTGGAAATGGCACACATGCAACAACTTGTCATCGCAACAACACTTGTCAGAATGTCTTCCTGCTCAGTGACATATATTAGCATCTCTCAGATCAGTTGACACAAAAGTCAAAGTGTCATTGTCAGTGTTGATTAGTGTAATTGTTTCTGTATGTCCTGCGTTGCTCTTTTCCTCAGAGTAAGACATAATGCTAAATGCTAAGCATTGCTTAGGGACCATTTGGTATTCATGGAATGGACCACGGGAGGAAAATAGGGGAGTCATGGCTTTTTATTCTGGGGGTGGGGTGGGTCACTCAACTCTTGTCTTCATGAAAACAGCAACATTTCAAAGTGGCTGGTTTGTTGCATTTTTTCCCCCCATGTAGCTCTCAGTCTCGGCCAAGACGGGTATAGCTGCAGCCCGGAGACCTCCCATCTCATGCCCTCCCGACTGGTGCCACCCCAGAGCTTCTAAATTTCAAAATAAAAGCTTGTGTTTGGGCCACTATGTTTTCATACTTTGGTGTTTTAGAAATTAACAGTACTATGTAATCATGCTAATAATTAAAACAAATTTCAGGAGATGTCTTAGTAACAACACTATTAAGCTAGCAAAGCAGTTTTGTGTTTATATATGTGCAGGATTTATTCAGTTTGGGAAATCCAACTTTCTCTACAAAGCTATAGCTTAAAATGCCTGTTTTACTAAACAGGGCAACATTACACTTATGTGATGCTTATGGACCTCATAATTAAAACACTTCCATGTGACAGTATAGAGAATTGAGGACCAAAATGCAGAGACGGCGGGCAGGCAGAAGAGAGTTCTTAAGGAGGACAAAAAAAGTCTAAAGAAGCACCGGTATCCAAAAATGCAAAAAATAAAGTCCAAAAATCCAAGTATCCCTAACCGTCCAAGAGAAAAGATAACCAAAAACAGGGACACAAAAACCAGGAGAAAAACACAGGGAATAACTTACAGGGAAAATGACAATAGCAGGGAAGAGGCCAAAGCTGACAGGAACAAACGCACAAACACGCCGACAGGAACAAACAAAACAATCTGACAAGAGACAAAGGGAACACAGAGGTTAAATACAGGAGGTGACAGATGATACACCTGGGGCCTGTTGCACGAAAGTAGAATAAAGATATCCAGGATAAGTGAAAAAGCGCAGCTTGACTTAGTGTGATCCGCTCATCGCAGCTTAATCAGTTGCACGTTTGCCGAGCCAGGATGAACAGGTGAAGCTATGTCAAGCCAGGTGTAGATAGCTGGGATAAGTGCATGTTCACGTTCTTAAATAGACCACGGTATGAGCAGCGGCTTCTAATGGAAAGTAATGAGGAGGTGAAGAATATAATATGCAGAAAGGGAAATATGGCTCTTATCAAACGGAGAGAAAAAGCCCAACAGGCTAAAGCGGACTGACTGAATGCGTAAGGATGTAAAAATACCTACTTAGCCTACTAGTCACTCCACTTTTTTATTTTACAAAGTTGTAGGCTACACTGTGTTTTAATTGCTTTAAATATGCTAGTTTCATGTTTTGTTTTTATGTGATAAATGTGCTGGTTTTACCGTAAAGTGTCTTTGAGTAGCCTACCATGTAAAGCACAATATAAATAAAATGATTTATTATTATTTCACTTACTTTGCCTCAAAAGTGAGCAGAGGAAATTAATGTTCCCCGGGAGATGTACCCTAAGGACTCTAGGCTTAATTTCAAACCCTTATTCACAACGTGAGAACATGTTTTACAACCATGCACAAATCTCTATAAGCTATGTCTAATTCTAAATGTCTTTCTACAATTAATGTTCATACAGAACAGTCAGAAAGGGACAAAAACTAGAAAAAACACTGTGAGCATATGTGTAAAACAATATTTTTGTTCTTCTGACAAGTAACAGCATCAAATTAAATATATTAAGAAGCATTGCGGTGTTCCCTGTGTGCTGAATGTAAACTACACTATCTACATATATAGGCCACGTTATTGGTCCAGGGATGTAAGACTTATGAGTAGGTTATGAAAACAAAGTAAGTTATAATAAAAAACATCAGCCTACATATTAAGGAGTAACACAAACTGTCCTTTATTAGAGAGGGACAAGCAACAAGAAAATTAAATCATGAACGTATTGGTCTCTGACCGGTCTGCCATCAATATCAAATCTGGGAATATAGCCCCATTGTCCTACTTAATCTCCGGAGCGTGTCCTGTATAAACCTGAAGCTGCACAGACCACGGACGCCACGCTGCTCATTTTTACTTTTACAGAGAGAGTGGACACTTACGTGATGCACAGGTCTGCTGGCAGGCAGCGGCAACCGGGCAGCGGTCACTAGGCAGCGGCCGCCTGCCAGGCAGCCTTGACACACTACCATCCCGCTGGGAAAAGTCCCGACTCTCCTGATTGCCACTCCGCATCTGAGTTCCAGGGCAACCATTTCTAACCCTCTAAACAATAGTAGGGTTTAAATCAAACTCATGACAACAATAATGACAAATAATGACTGTTAATAAAAGTAAAGCAGAACACATGCAGAAGACAATGGAATAACTGTTAAACACGTTTATTTCGGCTGTTAGCCTGCTCTGGACCAGGCTAGCCGCAAAGAATACATCTCCATGGTTACTTGGCTGGGTTTAATTCAACCTGGTTTTGTGCAACCGAGTCAAAGCTAAATTCATCCAGGATAACTAGAATATCCCAGCTTAATCCTTTATCCTGGTTTTGTGCAATAGGCCCCAGGTGAATAACATCAGGGCGGGGACAACAATCACAAAGGCGGGAAACACAAGGCAGGTAATGAAACTAGAGACAAGACAGCGCAGAAAACCAGACTATCCAAAGAAAACAGGAAACAGAAAGTACAGACACTTACAAGAGAAGAAGACAGAAACTACAACACAAGACCGGGGTGGAAACTGAAACACAAACACGAGGAGACAAGACAGAAACAAAAAACCAGAGGAGGAACAGAAAACAAAGCAATATACCAAAATATAACACTCCCATGTAACATGATTTTAACAATTTTTATGATTTCAGAAATGGAGGTTAATCAATATTTTATTATAATCCTAGGCTTACTTGTAAATGTGTATTATGTTAAGTATTATTAAAGTGGCTTCATTGTTGAGCTATACTTTTTCACTTGGCATACTGTTACAGTTCATGAAAGTAGAGGAACCAAATGCAAGGAGGAGGCAGACAGGCAACAAAGTGTTTATAACAAAGATTTATTAACAAAAAGAGTTAAAAACAGGGATCCAAAAGCAAAAACCGAAGACTCAGGGAAAACACAAAGTACAAAACCCAAAAACAGAAGAATCAAAAAGTCAAAAAGATAAAAACTCATGGGAAACAAAGACCAAGAGTCCAAATGCTGAGCAAAATGACTGGAACAGGCAAACGGCGAACACACACACCAACACACCAAAGGATATGACAAGAGACAAAGCGAGCACAGACACTAAATACACTGGGTAACAAGGAAACAAGAGGCAGGTGACACTAGGGCTGGGAAACAGGTGAGAAACATTAGGCAATCAAAGAGGCGGGAAAACACAGGAAGTAAAGCCAGACACAACAAAGCAGAAAACCTAGGGCGTTTCTCAATGCCAAGTAAGCAAAGAACGGACTGTGAGCTGACTGACTGACCGGCTCGCGAGAGTCATTCCCGGCTGGCGAGCTTGCTACGCCCGCCGGGGATTGCGGAGCTTTCCAACTCCGAAGGCTTTTTTAATTCACCATCAATTTCTGTTAAACTGCCTATATTCAAAATCTACACAGTTGGTTTCTCGCCTTAAAACGTCTTAAAAATGAAATTATTGATTTAATAATAGCCGTAAATTGTGAAAAACCTTCCACTTCTGTTGTATCTGTGTACCGGAAACCATCCGCGCTTTACAGCCGGATTGAATTCTGGGATACTGGCCCTGCCAAGTTCACACAAGTTACCATCCGATGTATCCTCGGTAAAATGGGCGTGTCGAGAACACATCCGGGAATTTTAACTGTTCTTGGCGAAATGCTAACTTGTGTATTGGGTCAGTACTTTGGCGACCGAACATGACGTTTCACAAGAACACAAGAACACAAGTCCATAGAAGAACACAGATTGAGAAACGCCCCTAGACTGTCAAAACAAAACAGGAAACAGAACAGACACTCACTGGAAGACACAGGACAGGAAGTACACTTTCTAATAACAGAAAACAGGAAACAAAAACAGAAACCATAAGACATATGTTTTTATGTTATGTTTGTCCTTTTTTTAACTGTTATGAATTTGCAAATAAGGCAGTAATAAAAGAAATTGTACATCTTTGCTAAGCGCAAACCAGTACAGAAGGCATCAATACATTGATGGGGAGGGTCATGCCTCTTTTCACAATCATTTGGGAGGGTCATAGAAAAATGTACTGCTGGCAAAGGGAGGGTTAAGTCTATTTTGACTAAAGATCCCAAAACTCCTCCCATAGCCCCTTAAATAAAAAACGAATAGTACCTTATATACTTGGGCATATAAGCAAAGCAATGTTGCAAATTGAATTATACCAATAAGCAATATCAATGAGATGATGTTGAAAGGTTTTTGCACTTCAACTCCTGGAGATCACTTTGAAACACATTTTCCACTATAAATGACTTTTTTTATCTTTTAAAATCTACTTTGTCTTTGGTTCCTCCCCCTTTGATTTCCTTTTAGAATGACCTCAACAATATCCTCAAGACATACAGACAGGCAGCTCTACCCACAGACATGCACAGAGACACGATATTCATATTCATGCAGACAGACATTGCCTCGCTCGCTCGCTCTCTCTCTCTCTCTCTCTCTCTCTCTCTCTCTCTCTCTCTCTCTCTCTCTCTCTCTCTCACACACACACACACACACACACACACACACACACACACACACACACACAAACACAGGACAGGGCTTATTTGAGGTTATTATGGGATATTAGTTTGGCTTGGGAAATGACAGGGTTTTGCACAGATGCTGCCGTTACTTAGCAACCATAGAGATTTTCAGCTAGTCCTGCTTCATTTTAGGTGATAGAAATGTTTTTTTTTTTTTTATTAAAACAAGATGAGTGGAGATATTTTTGTCTGCCAGCCGTGGAGAGCTAGAATTGGGGAAAAAGAAAAAACATGGAGGATAATTTAACAATAGTGTTGATTTTGTTAAAAATATTCAATGATTCGGCTTGAACTTACAATAAATTATTAAATTAAAATTAAATTAACTTACCTCAATAAGATAACCTGCTATTCAAAATACAACATAAAGATACAGTATCATTATTGTGGATGAAATTAATTTGATGGTGTAAATTCTTGATAGTATCAACAATTAAACAATCACCCCACATTTAAAAAAAGTCTAACTTATTAACATGCATCATTGATTTTCCTTTAAGGGTCCATGAAGTTCAAAAACAACAATTTAAAGAGTGACACAATGCTCCCAATACTACAATCCTATAAAACAGCCTCAAAAACAAATAACGGCATACTGGTGTCATAAATCTCCCTCAGTGGCTAAACATTTTAGATATAATTGTACTCTGGAGCAAAAGAATTCTAAATCTTAGTTTAACATTTTGGTGATTAAAAATAAGATGAAGACAATAGGAATTAGCATCCTAAATGTCATTCATGATCTCTACCAGCTACTTATGAAGGGAGAAAGAGAGATAGGGAATGAGAGAAAGAGGTAGACAGGGAAAAACAGAGAGCTATAGATGGAGAGTAAGTCTAAGGAATGAGAGAGCTACTGTAAAACACAGTGCTGTAGTGGCAGATAAGTGTTTTTTTTCTGGTGGGCCAGATTAAAAGACTACAATTTCCCGATGAATATATTAACATTTTATGAGGCGAATCAGGGACTGGCAATCTCTCCCCTTGCATAAATAATGAGCTGGTTTAATATGACTGCCTGGTTGGGAGTCTTCCCTGACATGTGTGAAATTGAATGGGGTGTGTGTGTGTGTGTGTGTGTGTGTGTGTGCATTCGTGCGTGCATGCGGGCGTGCAGGATGTGTGTGAATGGGAGGAACAATGTGTGTGTTCAGTGGATGGGGCATAAGGGATGTGTGTTGGGGTGTGGGTTGGTGGTGCATTTGTGTGTCTGCATTTGGATGTCTGTGTGGTATTGGCTTTTGCTGTGTGTGTGTGTGTGTGTGTGTGTGTGTGTGTGTAGGCAGAATGCTAATGACTGGAGCCACTGGCAATGTAACAGAACATTACACACATGTATATACACATGTACACAGGGGCACACAAGCACCTTGTTGATACTTGCAATTAAAAGCTTCTCAGCTGCAAATTTGATTGTACAAAGCCTTTCCAGATGAATTTGCATGAATGTTTAAAAGAGTGCACCAGCATTACACTAACATTTGGACTTCTTTATGTCCAGTGGTACTTCAGGCTTCATTATGATAAATAATCTTACAAAGATCAAGATTATCTTCATGAAAATAATAACACAATCAGTGTGCAGCCTAAACTGGAAAGTCAGAGTAACATCCCATCATCACAGATTTATGCAGCATTAATTTGTCTTTTTTGCTCAGATTAATTGAAATTACTGATGTGAAACTTGCCTCACACACACACACACACACACACACACACACACACACACACACACACACGCACACACACACACACATACACACACACACAGGAAGTCACATTTTCCCAATGCAATCCTTTTTGAATCGTTAAGCTGTGCCCAATTTGTATTTTACTGTAAAAGGTGTCACTGACATGTTGGCCATCTCTGTGTCCCTATGAAATCATGAATGTATGAGACAAATGTAATAAGATTTATTATTACAAATCAGATTTTAATGCTGGATATAAATATAAATACACTGACACTACATAATAATAAAGTTATTTTGAAGAGAATAGTGTACTTATCTTTGAGAAACATGGCTTGTGTGTGTGTCTGGTTGTGTTTCATTGCTCTCTCATTGACGAACAGTTGCTTGGTGTTTAAGTTGTTGTTGCTGAGCAATGCAAGCATCGCGGGTAAATGACATGGAAGCAGCGATAGACGAAAACATTAAGACAACAAATAAAACATAGTTATTGAAAACCAACAACATCTAACCAAAATGGAAAGAATCTGTCTGTCTTACTTTCTGTCTGTCAGTCAGTCAGTCTGTCCTTTGATTTTCTTGACAACCGCTCATCCAATCAACTTCACACTTGGCGGCTGAAAGTGCAGTGTCAAAGACAGAGCTCATGGGATTTATGGGACATATTTATTAATAGTACTGTATGTACACTGAGAAGGGACTTCTATGACCTGTTACATCACAAAACGGCATGCTGGGTACACCTTGCTCTCCGTTGCCCCTACAGCACATTCAAGAACAGTTGAAGAAACAAAGGCTGTAGATGTCACATTGTAACAAACTCAAACATTTCATGCATCAGTGATATAACTTTTGAAATGAACTCTTTTGTTCTTGGAAATAGCCTGTTAGCAAATGACGCATTTACTCACACATAACTATGTCTTAGCAAGTGTATTGCTCAGGAGGAAGCACAGTGTTGAGTGAAGTGAAGTTAGATGAGCGGTTCTTGAGAAAGCTGCAAGCAGCAGTGCCAGAGTTTTAGCAATCAGCCCTTCATAACAGTCACATTTCAAATGGGAACTGCACTGTGCACATGTTTACAAATGGATATTTTAACAAAACCCATTGAAGGGAAATTGTGAGTTCAAGGACAGCAACAATATGATGTTAGGGGTTATGTGCAAGTGGTGCAAAACAAACACAGCAATGCAATGACAGTACTATATGAACATGGAAGAAATAATGAAAAGCATCTGTCTTAAAGGGCTGAAAAGACAGAAAGGGTTTCAGACGCATTTTTTACATGGATCCACTTCTCAAAGAGACATCTGTTTTCTTCAGGTAAAAATCCCGTAGGTCAAAAGGGAAAACTATGCCGAAACAGATTTTTTTCATGCTAAATAAAAAATAATCTTTCAACAGTCTATGAAGAGGAAACTGCTTTAATTTGTTCCAGGTCTCATCCATTGACTGACTTCTGCTTCTTTAAAGTACTCTGTAATAAAAAAAAATGAACTCAATAGAAAGTAACCTTTCAGACCTTGCAGAACTTATAAGTGCAGATACAGTATTTGTCATTATTTTTTATATTGAATACAATAGATCTCCAAGGCAGCATGCCAGTAGATGTTAGAGAAAAGCTTGAATAACATGCTGGTGCCAAATGTACGATCAGATATTTTTCACTAAACATGCTTTTCTATATACTGTATACAAAAGGTTTTGAAATGCTTGTGATTGAAGTGAGTTTTCATGTCTATAAAATGTAGTTGACTTGAACCAACAAAAGAATTAGCAGCAATAGTTTTTTTCTTTGAGAGCCTCTTTCATTCATTCCTTCCTGTCTCCTCCATTTTTCCTTCTCTCTCATCCACGTCAGCCATCCCTCCATCTGACATTTTTAGTGGGGGTCTAATGATGAAGGAGCAGCTCAGCGGGAACAAGAGATGGAAATAAGGTGGCATAAAGTGTGTAAGGACAAGGTGAGATTACAGCCTTTCCTGCTGAAATGTGTAACCTTTTGCATGTGTTTGCCCTCTGAAACGGAAAGACGTCTGTGGCTGTGGCAAAGTTGTGGAAGTTTAAGTGGAACCCTGCAGATTATTTAAAACAGCCACTGCAAAGCCTGGAAAATGTGCCAACTAACCAAGTGTGAAAGTACTTGGTTTAAATTGATTTTGATGCGTGAAAATACAAACATGGTGTGAACTGGGTCGCTTCCAGCCTGCTGGCTCTGTTCTGAATGGACTTTGTTGGCACAGGAGCAACCCGAAAAAATTATTATGGACAAGTCGCCAACCATCAGTTTTTTGCATACTGTTTTAACACATTCTACAATAAGTAAAGAGTAAAGAGAAACAGATATGAGGAGAAAGGAGTCAAAAGTTATGCAAAGTAATGAGGATCGCTAAAAGAGACAATGAATGACTGAAACCCATTAATGAGAACAGCTTTAACATAAAACACTAGTGAAATCAATTTAATTGCACACTTGTGATGACAATGAGGTCTCTTTCACCTTGAGACAAGTTGATTGTCGAGCCCTTTTAAGGTATTTCATGGAGCCTGGCATTAGCCATGCTATGAGCAGCCATCTCTTATTCCCTTTACTCTCTTTGTTACTTTAGCCCTTAGCTCCCAGACTCTATTAAAGCTCTGAATTTTGACGCTGGCATCCCTAGAGCGTGGCAGATTGGCGAGAGAGGGTCAAGCAAAGTTCGCTGATAAAGGCCAGTTTGGGGGAAGTGGTGGTGGGGGGAGACAAGGGAGGGAGAAAGACATAGAGAGAGCTGAAGCAAAAGAAGAACATTTGGAAAACGAGATCTTTCACCTTGCTTCAACATGATGAAATATCCAAAACCATCAGTAACTGATCCAGCATAAAGGTTAGGCTATTATTAGGTTGTGTGCACACACATCAGCATGCATATGTGAATGGTTAAAGTTTTTACCTTGACAGGGATAGGAAGGTGTAACTCTGTGCAATACAGTGGGGAGCAGTCTGGCAGTGACCTAATGTGATGAAGTATGAATGCTATGCCCCCTGTGTGGAAATATGGAGAAACAGCTCAAAGTAGAACAGGACCTTGACAGGTCATTACAACATGTAACTCTTTTTCCACTGTGAGCAACTTGTATGAAGGGTCACTCTATCTGATTGGTGGTGCACAGCACCAAAGAGTCTGCATATTGTGGAGGAGGGCAGACAGATCTTGTATATTTTACATTGCAGCAATGTTTTAATAGGCTAGATTACAAGTTGTAGTTAGGTAGAATTTATTAAAACTAAGAAATTATATAAGTCTAAGCTTAGTCTTTTAAATACATTGTAGAATTATTGGAAACTTAAAATAATTGTACTCTAATCAAACTCTCTGCCTGTTGCTGTTGCCAGGCAGAACTGTTGTTGTGAGGTAAAAGTCAATATTAGTACCAGAAGTGTAGCCAGAAATAATAATTGAGGTGGGCCTGTGGGATATAATGTGTGCCAGAACCAAAATAAACTGCAGATCAACAATACATATGTATTTTACTATTAATTTAAGCTCTCACTAAAAAAGTATTTTAGTTAGAGTATGTGCCTACTATACATTGTATTGATAGCAGGCTACTGGTTTTGTTTACTGTTGCTTAGCAACATGTCATAGTTTCAAGAAATAAAGTGGCAGAGGCAAGCTGCAACATTATTTCTTCATTTAATGCTGCAAAACTGTGTATCTGGCTATGTAAGTAGCATAGAAAAAAGGAAAGTTTAAAATCCAGCCAGACACCGACAGCTGTTGACAGTGAGCAGACTTAAGTAATCTAACAGGGTTATTAGGGTCATTGTAGAGGAGGTTGGACAGATCATATAGACTATACAGTATTTCAGTGCTGCAGTGTTTTAATAAATTAGATAAGTCATCTGACACAGTAATTTGCCTTTGACATTATTTGATTCCTGGTGGCCTCCTTTATATTTTTTTGTACAGTAAGTATGCTATCATACTATCTTACTTAGCTGTCAGCTAATTAGCAGTATTAGTGCGGGGGGGGGGATGTCCAGCTGATTGTGGTGGGCTGGTCTGGGTCTCAAAAGACCAGAGCTGCATCAGAAGCACAATCTTTTTTTAAACTAAGTTTTGTTGCCTAACCCTAACCAAACTGAGACCGTTTCACAACGTTAAGGACCGTGACCATTATATTTAAATATGAGGATGGAAAACAATCCTGTGGGTTGTATTTCCTGCCACTGCTAGGGGTGCTAATTCATGAAATGCTCCTATGGGTTGTATTAAAGAAAAGTAATACAAGACTTATATATCGTATGGTTTGGAGAGCTTGTTGGAGGTGCAACTGTGTGAATGTGATTGGATGTTACTAGTTAGGTGGTAGCCAAGCAGCACATAAATGACCACGTAAATTATTTCAAGAAGACTTAACTTTTAATCAGTGCACTCCTAAATCAATTCAGCTGTTATCCTCATAAATGTACTTTTTTGCTGTGTATAACTGTTGCATATATGCAACTTGTCTCTTCTGATTTAAATATAGCGCAGCGTGAATTCCTTCAGGAAGACCTTATTTAATAAATGCTTTCTTCCTAAATGGAATCAGCTGGTGGAGGCGTTCACCTTCCTGCTAAACCAATCAGAATTCTACACAAATTGCAAGGGCCAATCGCAGAGTCACAACCCTGCTTTAAAATCTGTTTCTCCCTTTGCTATCAGCTGTCGTTTCAGGCAAAGAGTGAAACCCTCCACCTCCCTTTCCACCTCCGGTCATCCACTCCAGCTGACCGGTCTGGAGCCTCCTTTGGTCTGGTCTTTGGGCTCCTTTGTCGCCACCACCAGTGTCTAGATTCCATCGGGGGATCTGATGCTTCGCTACCCCTATATAGACATATGAAATATTTGTATAGCGATGGAGTCTCATCACCAAAGACTACATTTTATAAAGCTGTACAATAAACCTAATTTGTAAACAGGTCCTGATTGAAATGCTATGCTCCATTTGTTGCAGTTATAAATTTGCTCTTTGACAAAACAAAAGATACCACAAGTTTAACAGCCAGATGCTGTTCACCTCTTTGTGACCATTTGATTAGCATGAACAGGACATAACCATATCTTTTTCCCAAGGAGCTTGTTTTTTAGTGATTTAGGCCTACATAAGGTAACTGCTATTACTGTTGTAACTAATTTGTACAATAATACAATAGTGTTATGAATACAAAACTTTATGAAGTGTTATATTTTCTATTTTGAGATATTGATAAATAAATTATCAGTGATGTTGAATAGCCTACAGGATCACCCCTCGGCAGACATGCGATTTCAAACCACCGTCATAGTGTGAAATACATTGTAACTAATGCTGTTACGTGAACGGGGCTCAGCAGAGAAGTGGAGCGAGACAACTTCTTTTGCAGCTTATTCAGAAAGTCAGTGCCGCTAAAAGACTCCAAACTTTGAGTTTCATGCGTAGGCTACTCCCATCTGGCTCACATCAGGTGTTAAAATGAACTGTAACAAAACACGGGAAAAAGGACTTATCGCAACATATGAGCACATATGTTTTTATTTTTACATGTTATGAAACTGTTGATTTAATACTGATAGACAGCAGCGTAGCCCGCTGCGCAGACAAAAAACAATCAGAGCTCCCGCAGACCAAGACCTCTTGTTAGGTCTTGTCAAGTTTGTTAAGTTAAGTCACTCATGTCCAGTCTTGTTGTGCATTTCCTGTTTTATTTTGTATTCACTTTCCCTCTCATTTCAGACCCAGACTTCCTATCTTTGCGTGAATTTCCCGCCACTGTGATTGTCTACCCCGTCCCTGATTGGTTTCACCTGTTTTCCCCTACCTCATATATAAATAGTCCTACCTCCGTTTGTCTTGTGCCACTTCGTCTTCTTCGGTCCATGTGATAGTGTCGTGAAGTGTTCTAGCCAGATTCTCATGTAACCAGGTTTTGTTGTTTATACTTTTTGTGAAATGGTTTGATCCGCCAAGTGAGTGCTTTTCTTTGTTTGAACTTTTGCCAAGTAAACATTTTTGTTAAACTTTCTATGGTTTTATGAGTCATGCATTTGAGTCCTCCAGTGTCGGGCTTAAGGGTCGTTACAGCTCTGTGTCCAATAGCAACGGTTTGTCGATGCGCCACCGGTCCCCAGAACAGCATGATTACCTGGAGAGTCCGGTTCAGTCTTCCTCTGTAAAAAGAGCTACCATCAGCGTTATACAGCGGAGTGTTCACATCCAGTCAAATCAGCTCCAGCCACATGTATACAGTAGTGACTGTGGATGAGAAGGAAGCTTGCTGCTGAAAATCAGATGTTTTGGCGCTTGTGACATTCCTTTGGCTCTGGCTAAAACTTCTTTAAAGGATGCCAAAACTTTCTCTATGCAGAAAAAACCCTGTATAAATTCCGGTAATAAATTCATAATGCTAACCATTAAACTCCGGATGGACTCCAGCTGTCTTCTCCGCGGGTAAAAAATCAATGTGGGAAAAGCAACATCATCTTCTGTGTGTTAATTAGTGGATCACAAATTAAGTTTAAGGCTCATACCGCCACCTACGTTACTATATTGGAGTGTGTAGCGGAGCTATTTAGTCGGGTCTGCAGACTGACTGGTTTTGGTTGGTTGACCTTTAGAGAACCATAAACTAACGTTCCCTAAACGTTCTGTGCTAGTATGGTGTTTTTGTGAAAGAGAGAGAGAGCATATACCGCAGTATGTGGCGGTCAACATTGATTGTGTGGCAGGCCGCTACAAATATATCAATGTTTGGGAAACAATGGTTAATGTAAAACAATGACTAAAGCCCCGCAAAACACTGGAATAGACCTTTTCAATGTGAAAAAAAGCCTGAGACATGTTGCTACTATAAAAGTGGCAGGCTTACAAATGCTGGTCCTACTTGCAGGGACAAAACTAACTTCTAGATTAAAATCCAATATAGGGCTTCTTTCCCTTACAACTCAACCAAAATTCAGCAATCAGCCTGATTAGCAGAACTCTATGGTAAAAACACCTCTACCATCAACACCATCTGTTTCCAGTGAGGCCTGTCTCTTCTGATATACAGAGCACACACACACACACACACACACACACATACAACCCTCAATGCAGGTAGATCAAGAGGCACCCTGGGAAAGCGTGCCAATGGGAGTATTCTCTCTCTCTCACACACACACACACACACACACACACACACACACACACACACACACACACACACACACACACACAGGTCGATCATGTCCCCTGGAAGGAAGTCTTTTAACCCCCCACCCCCCCAAACACACACACACACATACACACACACACACACAAACACACACACACACACACACGCACACACACAGCCAGCCGGCCTCTTGTTTCATATATAGGATAGTCAGGATTGTGGTTTTTCCCAGAGCTAGGAATCCTAGAGGGATCCCTGACACAACTAATTGCCTGCTATCCCTCCTGTAATGACAAGAACAGCAGTGAACCAAAGGAAAAAGACAAAAACAGAATGTTCGTTCTACACTGCTCTGTCCTTTGTTAAATTCTGTATGTATCCATTCTGCAGTTCTTTATCCTTTCATTATTTGACATTGTTTTTGTTGTAATTCCTTTCCTTATATTTTTCCCACTCTCTTATCGTTACCTTCACTAACTGTCATCTCTATTTTGTCTTTACTTATATGATTTGGCGCATTGTACTTTATGTACTTTTTGGGGCGGCTGTGGATTAGGGGTAGAGCTGTCGCCTGCCAATCGGAAGGTTAGTGGTCCTGGCTGTTTAATTCTATGTCCTTGGGCAAGACACTGAACCCTGAGTTGCCTCCAATGCTGTGCCATTGGAGTGTACATGTGTGAATGTTTATCTGATGATCAGGTGGCACATTGTATGGCAGGCTCGGACACAGTGTATGAATATGTGTGAATGGTTACTATGTAAAAGCGCTTTGAGTAGTAGTTTAGACTAGAAAAGCGCTGCATAAGAATTTTACATTTACATGTTACTTTGTATTACTTATCTAGACATTCACAGGTCTATAAAACTGGCTAATTGAATAGGACACAGGCCTAAAGTAAGTGTTCTTGTTATAAGATAATATGTAATATTTTCTTTTGTCCAATTTTTTCCTCATTCCATAGTAGAAGTATGAAGAGGAAGTACTGTTTAAGCATATGTTTAAGTAATGTCTGTAAAGGAGTTTGTCTTCATACAAATTATGAAGTCAGTGGGAGAAGTCTTGCTATTTTACTGTACTATTGTTGTATGTTATTCTCAAAATAGTACACAGTATTTCATAGTATGGTATGTCCCTAAAAGCCTAGAAAACCTCATAGTATAGTATGTTGAAGAAAGTAATTACATAAAATGTCATAGCATGTAGAAAAAGTCAGAAAAAAAGTTGTTATTGTTTCCTTTTATGATTGTGTATTTGGTTTCCTCAATTGTTTTCTAGTTATACTTCCTGTCTTGTGTTTGTCCCATGAGTGTCTGTATGTTCTTTTTCCTGTCTGTTTTTCTGTCTTGTCGGGTTTTACTACCTGCCTTGTGTTTTCCCGCCTCTGTGATTGTCTGCACCACCCTGATTTTATTGTATTTCACTGTATTTCACCTGTTCCTGAACCTAGTATCACCTTTCTCTTGTTACCTTGTTACTCTTTGTATTTAGTCTTTTTGCTTCCCTTGTCTTGTGTCGAATCATTGTTTGTAGTATGTCCCTGTGTCTCTGCCAGTTTCCTGATTTTTTTCTTTGGTTCCTGTTCATCTTGCTTCTTCGTTTTGTGGACACCTTCTGTTTTTATGATTTTTTGTTCAAATAAAATACTTTGGATTCGACCTTCTCCACCATTCACAAAACATAGTATAGTATGTTGAACATGTCATAAAAGATAGTATAATCATGGTATAGTATGTTGGAAAACTTCATAAATTTGTACGTCAAAGAAAGTCATTAACGTAAAACATCATAGTTTGTCTAAAAAGTCATATTATGTCGTGTGTTGAAGTCATGAAAAGATGTGAAAAATCTTAGTATGTCAAAAAACTCATAAATTGTCATAGTATAGCATGTTAAAAAAGTTGTAGTATAGTATGCTGTAAATAGTCATAAAAAAGCCATAGTATAGTATAGCATGTTGAAAAAAGAAATAGTATTGTAAAAAAGTCATAGTATAGTATGTCAAAAAATTAATAGTACAGTAGGTTAAAAAATCACAAAATGTTATAGTATAGTAGTATGTAAAAAAGTCATATTAAAGTCTGTTGAAAAAAGTAATAAAAAGTCAAAGTATGTCAAAAAAGTATTTAAAAAAGTCAAAGAATAGTATGTCAAAAAAAATCATAGTATAGTAAGTCGAAAAAAGTCTTAAAAAATTCACAGTATTGTAGGTGAAAAAAAGTCATAAAATGTCATAGTATATTATGTCGAAAAAGTCATAGTATTGTAGTCAAAAAAAGTCTTAAAAAAGTCATAGTATATTATGTAGAAAAACGTTATAAAAAGTCATTGTATAGAATGTCAAAAAGTCATAGTATAGTAAGTTGAAACAGTCATAAAAAAGTCATAGAATAGCATGTTGAAATAGCCATAAAAAAGTCATGGTATAGTATGTCGAAAAAAGTCATATTATATCATGTCTAAAAAATTTATAAAAAGTCATAGTATAGTATGTCAAAAGAAGTTATGAAAAAGTCATAGTATTGTAAGTTGAAAAATTCATAGTATAATATGTTGAAAAAGTCGTAGTATAGTATGTCGAAAAAGTCATGGTATAGTATGTTGAAGAAATTCATAAAAAGTCATAGTATATTATGTGAGAAAAGTCATAATGGGGTATTTTGAAAAAATGTATATGAAAAAAAGTATGTCAAAAAGGTCATAGTATAGCATGTTGAAAAAAGTCATAGTATAGAGAATATTGAAAAAGTCATGAAAAAGTTATAAGAAGTCATTGTATAGTAAGTAGAAAAAAGTCATTGTATAGTACGCCTAAAAAGTGATAAAAAGTCTTAGTATAGCATATTGAAAAAAATATTAAAAGTCATAGTATAGTATGTAGAAAAAAGACAAAGTGTAGTATGTTGATAGAAGCAACAGTACAGTATGTCAGAAATAGTAATAAAAAGTCATAGTTTAGTATGTTGAAAAAAGTCATAAAAATATATTGTGTAGTTAATTAAAATAATCAGGAAAAGTCATTGTATACTATGTCAAAAAGTAATAGTATAGTATGTAAAAATATTCTTGGTATAGTGACTCAAAAAAGTCTTAAATTAGTAATTGTATTGCAGGTGAAATAAGTCATAAAATGTCATATTATAGTATGTCGAAAAAAGTCATAGTATGTATGTATATATGTATAGTAAGTCATACAATGTATGTCGAAAAAAGTCATGGTATAGTATTTAAAAAAAATCAAAGTATAGTAAGTGCAAAAAGTCTTAAAAAAGTCATAGTATAGTAGCTAGAAAAAGAAAATTCATAATATAGTATGTTGAAAAAAGCATAGTATAGTATGGTGAAAAAGTCATATTATACTATGTTGAAAAAAGTCATAAAAAGTCATAGCGTAGTATGTCTAAAAGAGGACTGGTATAGAATGTAATCATTGAACATGTCATATTATAGTATGTTAAAAAAAGTCTTGAAGAAGTCATAGTATCGCATGTCCAAAAAGTCATAGTATAGTATGTCAAAAAATTCATAGTACAGTAGGTTAAAAAATCATAAAATGTTATAGTATAGTAGTATGTCAAAAAGTCATAATAAAGTCTGTTGAAAAAAGTAATAAAAAGTCATAGTATAGTATGTCAAAAAAAAATCATAGTGTAGTAAGTCGAAAAAAGTCTTAAAAAATTAACAGTATTGTAGGTGAAAAAAGTCATAAAATGTCATAGTAAATTATGTCAAAAAAGTCATAGTATTGTACGGCAAAAAAAGTCTTAAAAAAGTCATATTAAATTATATATAAAAAAGTTATAAAAAGTCATAGTATAGAATGTCAAAAAGTCATAGTATAGTAAGTCGAAACAGTCATAAAAAAGTCATAGAATAGCATGTCGAAATAGCCATAAAAAAGTCACAGTAAAGTATGTCAAAAAAAGTCATAGTATAGTAAGTCGAAACTAGTCTTAAAAAAGTCATAGTGTAGTAGGTGTCTTTAAAAAGGCTTACTGTAGTAGGTCAAAAAAAGTCAAAAAAAATGTCATAGTAAAGTATGTCGAAAAATTCATACTAAAGTATGTCAAAAAAAGTAATGAAAAGTCATAGTATAGTATGTTGAAAAAGTCTTCAACAAAAAGCACAGTAAGTCTGAAAGAGGAACGGCATATCACATAGTCATTGAATAACCATTTGATCATCAACCAGGGTTAGGTTTGAACCCTCAAAGGTTAAAAAAAATAAAAAAATGTCATAGTATAGTATGTCAAAAAATTCATACTAAAGTATGTCGAAAAAAGTCATAAAAAGTCATAGTATTGTATGTCAAAAAAAATAAAAACAAGTAATAGTATTGTATCTTAAAAAAAGACATCATATAGTATTTAAAAAAATCATACTATAGTAAGTGAAAAAAGTCTTAAAAAATGTCATAGTATTGTATGTCAAAAAAAGTAATAAAAAGTCTTTAAAAACATCATTGTATGTCTGAAAGAGGAATGGTATAGCATGCAGTCATTGACCAAAAATTTGATAATCAACCAGTGTTGGGTTTGAACCTTCAACCTCCAGGCAGATAACGAGATATTTATCTCACTGAGCTATAAACTAATTAACAAAAAGCTAAAAAAAGTCATAGAAATCTTCAAAAACATCCTAGTATGTCTAAAAGAGGAATGTTATAGCATGTAGTCATTGAATAACCATTTGATCATCAACCAGTGTTGGGTTTAGAACCCTCAATCTACAGGCAGATGACCAGCTATTAAACTCCCTGAGCTATAAACTATGCATGGCAGTTATGGGTTTGACGTTGTGTTTGTTGTTCAACATTACTGAGGCTACAAAAGGAAAGGCATAGTATACTATGGGGAAAAAATGTCATATTATAGTATGTTAAAAAAAGTCATGAAGAAGTCATAATATAGTAAGTCAAAAAAGTCACAGCACAGTAGGTTAAAAAAAATCATCAAATGTTAATGTAGTATGTCGAAAAAGTCGTATTAAAGTCTGTCAAAAAAAGTCATAGTATTGTATGTAAAAGAAGTCTATAAAACAGTCAAAGTATACTTGTAAAAAAAAAATCATAGTATAGTAAATCGAAAAAACTCTTAAAAGAGTCATAGTATTGTAGGTGAAAAAAGTCATAAAATGTCATAGTATATTATGTCGAAAAAGTCATAGTATAGTATATTGAAAAAGTTATACTAAAGGATGTCAAAAAAGTCATAAAAACCCATAGTATTGTATGTCAGACAAGTCATAAAAAGTCTTAGTATAATATGTAAAAAAAACTCGAAAAAAGTCACAAAAAGTCATAGTATAGTATGTCGAAAAAGTCACAAAAGAGTCACAAAAAGTCAAAGCATTGTATGTCATAAAAACTAATAAAAAGTCATAGTATAGTATATCAAAAAACATAGTATTGTATTTCAAAAAAGCCATAAATAAGTCATAGTATAGTATGTCAAATAAATCATAAAATAGTAAGTCAAAAAAAGTCATACAAAGTCATAAAATAGTATGTTGTAAAAGTCATACTATGGTATGTCAAAAAAAGTCATAAAAACCCATAGTATTGTATGTCAAACAAGTCATAAAAAGTCATAGTATAGTATGTCAAAAACATAGTATTGTATTTCAAAAAGCCATAAATAAGTCATAGTATAGTATGTCAAATAAATCATAAAATAGTAAGTCAAAAAAAGTCATACAAAGTCATAAAATAGTATGTTGTAAAAGTCATACTATGGTATGTCAAAAAAAGTCATAAAAACCCATAGTATTGTATTTCAAAAAAGCCATTAATAAGTCATAGTATAGTATGTCAAATAAATCATAAAATAGTAAGTGGAAAAAAGTCTTTAAAAAGGCTTACTGTAGTAGGTCAAAAAAAGGTCATAAAAAGTCATTGTATAGTATGTCAAAAAAGGTCTTCAAAGTCATAGTATAGAATGTCAAAAAGTCATAGTATAGTAAGTCAAAAAAAGTCATACAAAGTCATAAAATAGTATGTGGTAAAAGTCATACTATAGTATGTCGAAAAAAAGTCATAAAAACCCATAGTATTGTATGTCAAACAAGTCATAAAAACCCATAGCATAGTATGTCAAAAAAGGTCATAAAAAGTCATAGTATAGAATGTCAAAAAGTCATAGTATAGTAAGTCAAAAAAAGTCATACAAAGTCATAAAATAGTATGTTGTAAAAGTCATACTTTGGTATGTCGAAAAAAGTCATAAAAACCCATAGTATTGTATGTCAAACAAGTCATAAAAAGTCATAGTATAGTATGTCAAAAAACATAGAATTGTATTTAAAAAAAAACATAAATAAGTCATAGTATAGTATGTCAAATAAATCATAAAATAGTAAGTGGAAAAAAGTCTTTAAAAAGGCTTACTGTAGTAGGTCAAAAAAAGTAAAAAAATGTCATAGTATAGTATGTCGAAAAATTCATACTAAAGTATGTCGAAAAAAGTAATGAAAAGTCATAGTATAGTATGTCGAAAAAGTCTTTAACAAAAAGCACTGTAAGTCTGAAAGAGGAACGGCATATCACATAGTCATTGAATAACCATTTGATCATCAACCAGTGTTGGGTTTGAACTCTCAACCTACACGCAGATGACCAGCTATTTATCTCACTGAGCTATAATCTAAGCATGGGAGTCAGGGGTTTGGCATTGTATTTGTCATATTATAGAATGTTGAAAAGGTCATTCTATGTCATAAAAAGTCATAGCATAGAATGTCAAAAAGTTATAGTATAGTAAGTCAAAAAAAGTCATAAAATAGTATGTGGTAAAAGTCATACTATAGTATGTCGAAAAAAGTCATAAAAACCCATAGTATTGTATGTCAAACAAGTCATAAAAACCCATAGTATAGTATGTCAAAAAAAGGTCATAAAAAGTCATAGTATAGTATGTCGAAAAAGTCATAGTATAGTATATTGAAAAAGTTATACTAAAGGATGTCAAAAAAGTCATAAAAACCCATAGTATTGTATGTCAGACAAGTCATAAAAAGTCTTAGTATAATATGTAAAAAAAACTAGTATTTAAAAAATACAGTAAGTCATAGTATAGTATGTCAAATAAGTCATAATATAGTAAGTGGAAAAAAGTCTTAAAAAGTCATAATGTAGTAAAAAAAATGTCATAGTATAGTATGTCAAAAAAATTCATACTAAACTATGTTGAAAAAAGTAATAAAAAGTCATAGTATTGTATGTCAAAAAGTAATAAAAAGCCATGGTATAGTATGTCGAAAAAGTCTTTAAAAAAATCACAGTATGTCTGAAAGAGGAATGGTATATCATGTAGTCATTAAATAACCAAAGTAAGTCATAAACAAGTCATAAAAAGTCATAGTATAGTATATCAAAAAACATAGCATTGTATTTCAAAAAAGCCATAAATAAGTCATAGTATAGTATGTCAAATAAATCATAAAATAGTAAGTCAAAAAAAGTCATACAAAGTCATAAAATAGTATGTTGTAAAATTCATACTATGGTATGTCAAAAAAAGTCATAAAAACCCATAGTATTGTATGTCAAACAAGTCATAAAAAGTCATAGTATAGTATGTCAAAAAACATAGTATTGTATTTCAAAAAAGCCATAAATAAGTCATAGTATAGTATGTCAAATAAATCATAAAATAGTAAGTGGAAAAAAAAGGCTTACTGTAGTAGGTCAAAAAAAGTAAAAAAAAATGTCATAGTATAGTATGTCGAAAAATTCATACAAAAGTATGTCGAAAAAAGTCACAAAAAGTCATAGTATAGTATGTCGAAAAAGTCACAAAAGAGTCACAAAAAGTCAAAGCATTGTATGTCATAAAAAGTAATAAAAAGTCATAGTATAGTATATCAAAAAACATAGTATTGTATTTCAAAAAAGCCATAAATAAGTCATAGTATAGTATGTCAAATAAATCATAAAATAGTAAGTCAAAAAAAGTCATACAAAGTCATAAAATAGTATGTTGTAAAAGTCATACTATGGTATGTCAAAAAAAGTCATAAAAACCCATAGTATTGTATGTCAAACAAGTCATAAAAAGTCATAGTATAGTATGTCAAAAAACATAGTATTGTATTTCAAAAAAGCCATAAATAAGTCATAGTATAGTATGTCAAATAAATCATAAAATAGTAAGTGGAAAAAAGGCACTGTAGTAGGTCAAAAAAGTAAAAAAATGTCATAGTATAGTATGTCGAAAAATTCATACAAAAGTATGTCGAAAAAGTCACAAAAAGTCATAGTATAGTATGTCGAAAAGTCACAAAGAGTCACAAAAAGTCAAAGCATTGTATGTCATAAAAAGTAATAAAAAGTCATAGTATAGTATATCAAAAAACATAGTATTGTATTTCAAAAAAGCCATAAATAAGTCATAGTATAGTATGTCAAATAAATCATAAAATAGTAAGTCAAAAAAGTCATACAAAATCATAAAATAGTATGTTGTAAAAGTCATACTATGGTATGTCAAAAAAGTCATAAAAACCCATAGTATTGTATGTCAAACAAGTCATAAAAAGTCATAGTATAGTATGTCAAAAAACATAGTATTGTATTTCAAAAAAGCCATAAATAAGTCATAGTATAGTATGTCAAATAAATCATAAAATAGTAAGTGGGAAAAAGGCTTACTGTAGTAGGTCAAAAAAGTAAAAAAATGTCATAGTATAGTATGTCGAAAATTCATACAAAAGTATGTCGAAAAAAGTCACAAAAGTCATAGTATAGTATGTCGAAAAAGTCACAAAAGAGTCACAAAAGTCAAAGCATTGTATGTCATAAAAAGTAATAAAAGTCATAGTATAGTATATCAAAAACATAGTATTGTATTTCAAAAAAGCCATAAATAAGTTATAGTATAGTATGTCAAATAAATCATAAAATAGTAAGTCAAAAAAGTCATACAAAATCATAAAATAGTATGTTGTAAAAGTCATACTATGGTATGTCAAAAAAAGTCATAAAAACCCATAGTATTGTATGTCAAACAAGTCATAAAAAGTCATAGTATAGTATGTCAAAAAATATAGTATTGTATTTCAAAAAAGCCATAAATAAGTCATAGTATAGTATGTCAAATAAATCATAAAATAGTAAGTGGAAAAAAAAGGCTTACTGTAGTAGGTCAAAAAAAGTTAAAAAAATGTCATAGTATAGTATGTCGAAAAATTCATACAAAAGTATGTCATAAAAAGTAATGAAAAGTCATAGTATAGTATGTCGAAAAAGTCTTTAAAAGAATCACAGTAAGTCTGAAAGAGGAACGGCATATCACATAGTCATTGAATAACCATTTGATCATCAATCAGTGTTGGGTTTGAACTCTCAACCTACAGGCAGATGACCAGCTATTTATCTCACTGAGCTATAATCTAACCATGGGAGTCAGGGGTTTGGCATTGTATTTGTCATATTATAGAATGTTGAAAAGGTCATAAAAAGTCATAGTATAGAATAGTAAGTCAAAAAAAGTCATACAAAGTCATAAAATAGTATGTTGTAAAAGTCATACTATGGTATGTCGAAAAAAGTCATAAACAAGTCATAAAAAGTCATAGTATAGAATGTCAAAAAGTCATAGTATAGTAAGTCAAAAAAAGTCATACAAAGTCATAAAATAGTATGTTGTAAAAGTCATACTATGGTATGTCGAAAAAAGTCATAAACAAGTCATAAAAAGTCATAGTATAGTATGTCAAAAAACACAGTATTGTATTTCAAAAAAGCCATTAATAAGTCATAGTATAGTATGTCAAATAAATCATAAAATAGTAAGTGGAAAAAAGTCTTTAAAAAGGCTTACTGTAGTAGGTCAAAAAAAGTAAAAAAATGTCATAGTATAGTATGACGAAAAATTCATAGAAAAGTATGTTGAAAAAAGTCACAAAAAGTCATAGTATAGTATGTCGAAAAAGTCACAAAAAAGTCACAAAAAGTCATAGCATTGTATGTCATAAAAAGTAAGCATGGGAGTCAGGGGTTTGACATTGTATTTGTCATATTATAGAATGTTGAAAAGGTCATGGAAAAAGTCATTGTATAGTATGTCAAAAAAGGTCATAAAAAGTCATAGCATAGAATCTCAAAAAGTTATAGTATAGTAAGTCAAAAAAAGTCATAAAATAGTATGTGGTAAAAGTCATACTATAGTATGTCGAAAAAAGTCATAAAAACCCATAGTATTGTATGTCAAACAAGTCATAAAAACCCATAGTATAGTATGTCAAAAAAAGTCATAAAAAGTCAAAAAAAGTATAAAAAACATTCATAATATTGTACATAAAAAATTCAAAAAATATCATAGTATAGTGTGTCAAAAAATTTATTCTAAAGTATGTCAAAATAAAGTCATAAAAAGTCATAGTATAGTATGTAGAAAAAGTCTTTAAAAACATAACAGTATGTCTGTAAGAGGAATGGTATAACAGTTAGTCAGTGAATAACCATTGGATCATCAACCAGTGTTGGGATTAAAACTCTCAACCTACAGGCCAACCAGCTATTTATCTCCCTGAGCTATAAACTATGCGCGGAAGGCATAGGTTTGACGTTGCAGTTGTTGTTCAACATTACAGAGGCTAGAAAAGGAAAGGCATAGTATAGTATGGTGTAAAAATGTCATATTATAGAATGTTAAAAAAAGGTCATAAAAAGTCATAAAATCCCTAGTATTGTATGTCAAAATACATAGTATTGTATTTCAAAAAAGCCATAAATAAGTCATAGTATAGTATGTCAAATAAATCATAAAATAGTTAGTGGAAAAAAGTCTCAAAAAAGTCATAGTGCAGTAGGTTAAAAAAGTAAAAAAATGTCATAGTACAGTATGTCAAAACAATCATACTAAAGTATGTCTACAAAAGTCATAAAAAGTCATAGTATTGTATATCAAAAAAAGTAAAAACAAGTAATAGTATTGTATCTTAAAAAAAGACATGATATAGTATTTAAAAAATCATAATATAGTAAGTGACAAAAATACTAATAATATGTCATATTATAGTATGTCAAAAAAGTAATTTTAAAGTATGTCAAAAAAGTAAAAAAATGTCATAGTATAGTATGTCAAAAAAGTTATACTAAAGTATTTCAAAAATATATATATATAATATATATTAAATATATATGTATATACTGTATATGTGATTTTTGAAAATTTTAGATTGAATCTTAAATTTATTGCCCTTAAAAGGGTTGAGCCATATGATCCTCCCAAAATGTCGAAAAAATTAACATAAAAGTAAGATGAAAAAAATCATACTATAGAATGTCAAAAAAAAAGAATGTAATGGTATATATGGTATAGAATGCTGAAAAAAGTAATCAAAAAGTCATAGTATAGTATGTCGAAAAAACTGTAACTGTAAAGAATGTCGAAAAAAGTTATTTTAAACATTATAGCACATTATGTCAAAAAAAGTCATGAAAATGTCATAATAGAATGTTGAAAGAAGTCAGGAAAACATCATTCAGTAGTATAGTCAAAAAAGGCATAGTATATTATCTTGAAAAAAGTAATTAAAAAGCCATAGTAGTAATAGTAGTAGTAGTAGTTTGTCAAAACAAATAAAAACATTATAGTATGTACAAAAAAATTCACTATATGTCGAAAAAAAAGTCATTAAAACCTAATAAGTTGGGGCTCGCCCAATGTTGGCTGAGTCCTGCAGCGGCCTGGGTTCGAGTCTGGCCCGCCGCCCTTTGCTGCGTGTCATCCCCCATCTCTCTCTCGCTCTCTCTCCCTTTCACATCGGTCCGCTGTATCTCTATCTAATAAAGGGAAAAAACATCGTAGTACCCTTGCATATGTTGAAAAAAGTCATAAAAACACCATTGTATAGTATGACAAAAAAATAAGTATGTCGAAAAAATTTATGGTACAGAATGTTGAAAAAGTTAAAAAACAATATAAAATCTCGTACCAGCCATTAACTTGAGTCATGTCACCAGTAGCTGAGTTAAACTTCCCTGAGGACATCATACTTCATTAGCATATGTTGTACTTCCGACGTTGTTGGTTTTTCAAGGTTAAAAAAAATCCAATTCTGTAAACCAAACAAAGCTCTTGGTGTACGTTATAGTGCATATTCAGACATTTAACTTAAAGGTCCATAAAACTGGCCCCATCTTAATGTAAAGGAATAGGACAGAGGCCCAAAAGTATCTGTTCTTGTTATAAGATTAGGTGTTGTAAAAATAACATGGTAATATTGTTTTACTCCAATTTTTGTCTTAATTACATAATTGTGCTATGAAGATGAAGTACTGGATATGCAAACTTTTGAAAGTATATAACGGGGCGTGTCTTCATTCAAATTATAAAGTCAGTGGGTGAAGTCTTTCTTTTGCTATCCTCAAGCTGCAGATAGCTTTGTGTTTGTGTGTGTGTGTGTGTGTGTGTGTGTGTGTGTGTGTGTGTGTATTCCCTGAACAGCTCCTGTCCGTTGTCAGGTTCAAAGCTTGTCCGTTGGGCCTTCCAGTGCACAGGTGGCAATGGACCCTAATGAATCCATATGAGATTTTCAGGGACAGGTGTGTGCTAGTGAGTGTGTGTAAGTGTGCGTTTGTCCATGCAAGCCAGTGTGTACTATATGTGTTACTGCTCTTTTGGGCATGTGTGTATAAAGCCCTGCAGTATTTGAGAACCCACTTTGTAAGTGTAGTTAAGTTGAAACTTACCATAGTGGGTGAGCTGCCAACCATCCGTGCACGTGATCATGTTGTTTTCCAGGCGGGTTTCCAGGTTTGTGTGTTTTTAATCTGTGTTTACACTTTGCTGCAGTGTTCCCACAAGCATACAGATTAGTATCCCATCTCACCTGTCTATGTACAGTCTATACACACATGTCTACATTGTCTTCTCCCAGGAATATGTCATGGGCATGCTTACCTAACTGCATGCCCTTGCTATGTGTGCATTTGTGTCTTTATGTCAGGATCCATATAATTAAGGCACGTCTCACTGTGTGTGTGCCGTATACGTGCTGACTCTCTGCCATTAGCTCCAGGATGTCTGTGTGTACCTATATTTACACTCCTTCTTCTAATGTGTTAACAGAACACAGGCTCAGACTTGGCATCTTTACAGGCAAAAACCCCTAAGAGAAAAGTAAATCATCAACGTTTTACCTGCCTGCATGCTCACGTACCAGCAAACACACACACACACACACACACACACACACACACACACACACACACACACACACACACACACACACACACACACACACACACACACACACACACACACACACACACACACACACACACACACTAGTTTTGCAATTGTAAAAAGATTAAAACATGGATTCTGTAACCAGTACTGTGCGACTACAGGTTAATTGTGGTTAGTATTATGAAAATATTATGATCAATCAGATTTTGTAGTCTTTGCGCACCCCCCTTCCTCCAAGTTTTGTTACTTTATTTAATTTTCACCCATTTCTTGAAATATATACAGCCAACCAACATATATACAACCAAAAAGAGAACTGGAATCCTATTAAGTTTCAAAGCAGAATGCAGGTTACATGTTCCAGTACACAGGAATGCAGCAGTTAGATCAGTTCAACTGAACTTCAGTGAATAAACAGTTCTGTTATGTGTTTCACACAGTTGATACTGTGTACACTCCACCCAAAGCATAAGAACCATAAGGTGTGTATTTATCTGCATGCATGCGTTTTCCATTTGAGTTCAAATGTGCTATCTATTGACACAACACAATGGGAGTGGGAGTCACTGGGTTGAGTCAGCGGTTTGAAGCTGGTTTGACCAGCTTCTCACCCGCTGGAATAGATAGATGGCTGAAGGACATCAAAACTTTCAAGGGGCTATTTTAATTATGTACTGTATGTCACGGAGAATTTTCAGTAAATATTCTCATGTGTGGAAACACAAAACAAAGTTGTTGTTTTTTAACAAATTAGTAACATACCACTTTAAAATGTGTTGGATGAAAGCAACAATAACGTAAAAAAAAAGAAAGAAATGAATGTGTGAAACCAAATCTATTTCTGTAAAGGAAGTGTGGTGCTTTCAGCAATTTTATAATTAAAATTGCTATGGAGCATGTGTGATCCATGATGAAAAAGAATGACAAAGTTGATGTTAAAAGCTTTTACTCTCATACTGCTTGTGCAGCAGAAGGACAAAAACATCACTGACAAAATCAGCATCTTGTCAAATCATTTTTAATTAATTGCATTTTTCACAAATTCTGGAGACAGGTACTTGGTACAATTCTTCTAAATTATCCATTAAAAATACAAATTGATCAAATAATATATGAAGAGAAGACTGAAATTGGATATGCTTGGTTGTGTGCAAAATAGAACAAACAACAGCTTACCTGATACACTGTGATTAGCGCTCACCTCATTGGAAGCATTGGCTGTTAATTAAAGACAAGTTGTATTAAAACCTAAATGGCTTAATATAATATCCTGAGACAATCTCTTCTTGTGCTCTGCTGAATAGAGGTAGTTACATGACCTTAGTAAGGAACTGAAGTGACTATTATTTTTGTACCCCAGTTTAATATGTCAGACGTAACTTTATAGCTGTGAAAATCACTGTAATAATCCATCACAACATTGAATATAATCGTTCCCCACTTTCACAGAACAGATGCAGATTTCACAAATATATCTGGCAAGAATCAGAAGTTGGCAGAAGAAGATCTGTGAACAGTTAATAAAAAGATGACTTTGTCTTCATTTTAAATATATTTAGAATAACTCCTTTTATTTATTGTGAGGAGCTTTTGTCTAACATTTCACATAATAAAACAATCTCTGCTCACACATCTGAGTAGGAAAATAACATTAAGAGGGAAATTTGGTATAATACAAGCAGATGAGTGAAATAGAAAAGAATATGATTAGGATTTAATACAGCACTTGACCACCCACTGAGAACAGAAGAGTACCAAACATGGGGAGGAAATGCAGCTTAATATGAAAGACGTGGCTTATGAAAGAAAAGAAAATGAACGCTTTATTAGTGTAATGTTCAACAGTCAATTCACCATAGATTTAATTCATGAACATGACCAAAGTTAACATCCCTGGGTGCAATTATTCCTAACATCAGACAAAATGTGACATTATGAATAACGCATAAGGAAGACAAGATATCTTATGTCACTTTTTGTTACTGATTACATAACTGAGATTGATTTAACAACTCTGGACTTTCAGAATGCTTTGTTTGACCTTTTGTATCTAAGAATAAAACATGTTAAATTATATACACATTTTACAATCTATACTGTCTCCAGTGATTACACGGTACCTTTTAAATGTCTATTGAAATTGAAGAAATTTGGCACATTAATCACATTCGAATGAATGGGTCTGTATGATATTGTACAAAAATATATGCACACAAATTTGTACAATAGCCTATGAAATTAGGTGACCGCTGACTGGTCAGTTAAGTTTAGTGGTCTTGACAGTTAAATTTAGCCGACAAAAGGTTACTGACCCGTCTAGAGAGCACCATAAGGAGTTGCTCTTTTCTGAGGCTGTTGCTAGTTGAGTTTAGCTGACAAAATGTAAGCATCCTTCGGTGACAACAGGTCAGTTTAGCACCCAGGCGACTAGTTAAGACTAGAAAAAAGATTGTGGTTTGGATTAAAACACTCCCGGGACATGACACGCATTTTCTGAGTGAAAGTTTTGTGTTTTTCCCAGGATGCTCCAGTCCCCTGCATGAAACCCCTACTTTTTAATGAATACTGCAATAAATAAGTGGAGTACATACAAATTACAGTGCTTTACTTTTTGTAGCTTTATGTATGAATGGTTCATGGAACAGTCTGTGATCTAATGTAAAACATACAGTACATTGATGTTGTTAAAAACTGGTTAATGGCATATAGACTGGCATATAGGTTAATGGCCCATAGACTGTATGTACGTACGTTACCCACCCATGGGTATCTTAAGAGCAATTGTTAAGCTCGATGTGGGTGGCTCCAGCTGCCATGTTGGCAGTGCCTGACTGCCTAATTTCCGGAGCTGAGACAGGCCAAATAAAGCCTACAGCCTTTGCCGGACCGGTGTTTTGTTGTGCATGAGTGTAACCCGTTTATTAGAAGGTAGCCGTCACATGACCGGTGAATACATTTTACAAAAGTTACAGGTCCAAGATACAAAAAACTGAACATACTGAACAGAACGGAATGTTTGAAACAAACCACTGCTGTCAAGTGAACAACGTATCATATAAAAGTGTCAATTTTCAGAAATGGAAAAAACAAATAAAAAATGAAGCTGACAGCCATGCTTTTTAAATTATAGAGCAGATTTTGAAAAGGCTGTAAAGGGAAGGTTGAAAAATGGCATCCACTATTCACTGAGAAAATGTCATATAGAACATGACCGGGTAAGGAAGTACAGCCATAAGGCAAGGATACAAAAAAGAGACATTAGAGTACCTCACTCAGGCCATTCCACAAATAGATGCCATTACCTTTAAGAAGTACAAAGCAGAGTGCATTCGCCATCTTCTGCCAAGTCATGGAGAAAATCTCCAATTTTGCAGCACTTTTTGGACTGAAATTGACAGCTGGCATTGTTTGTCATGTACTACTTCAATAGGAACAATCTCAACCACTGATAATGCACTATATAATGTTGAAGTAACTCCAATCCTGAAGGTTTTCTTCAATTTGTCCATGATTTTAGAAACTTACATTTTACAGGCTAGAACAGGGCATAAGATAAAAGTGAAAAGAACAGAAGCAGACATGTTAATGCATACAATAGTGTGGAATTTTCACATACAGAAAGACAGTAAACGCCATACATAAATAGATGTGATTCACTGCAAGTGGCTTAAAGCAAGGGAAGTGTTGTGTAGTTGCCATTTCCAAACAATGGACCTGTCATATGATGTTGGAAGACGGCAGTATGGAAAGTGGGGATGCTACTGGTTCATTGGATGCATGTTCATGTAAAGGTCAACCTCATTATGTTGCTATAGAACGAGCACAGTGGCCTAAACAAGCTTGTCAACCGTGGCAAGCAAGAATCTGTCAGGGTAACAGTGAGGGGAAGCGTTAAAGGGTTAATGATGATTTAGTCTACTGCAGTGCTACAAAAAGGGAAATAGCAGTCAAACAAAAAGATGTCAGATCAGAGACGTGAATGCAGGGCAAAGTGTGCACTGTCCTGACCATGGAGAGCAGTGAACATGCAGTGAAAGCTGTACTGACGAATGTAAAGCTCTTGCACAGATGTATCTTCAATAGTTTTCAATGTAAATGGTCACTCACACGTGGATAACTTAAATGCATAATGTGCTGTCTCTATCTATTTGTGCGTTTGCCTAGTAGTAGTAGCAGTAGTTGTATTTGTGCTGCCAGTATATTTGCCTGCATGTTGGTGTTGGCCACTGTATTCTTCTGATACCAAGATACAGTAAATGCTATTTAAACAGTAATATGTGTTTTACAAAAGATAAGTAAAACCCAAATAAATCAGTGGTGTAGGTATTGTTGCATGAGCAAAACCAAAAAGATATTGGAGTGAGCATAGTATGACGCTGGCATCATTGTTAGTAAAATTTCTTTAAAAATATGAAATGTATGAAAGATTATCTCAGTATTTATTTCTTTGGGAAGCACAAGAAAATGAATGAAATGAAAATTAGAAGATGAAGCCAGCAACAATATCTCAAGTAATCAAAAATAACATTTCTTCACCGAAAGCTCTTCCTATGAATGTTGCCCAAAATCTGAAATAAGGCGAGCTCCAAACACAGAAATTCCCCTTTTTAAGACTTCAAGGAAACAGAATTTTGATCAAGATTATTCAAGAAGGTGAAAGCAGGGTAATTCTGTCTCATGAATAATTCATTACCTCCCCCTCTCCACCCTTGATTTTCCCTGACAGGTGCCTGTGTGTCTTATTCCATTACCCATGTCATTTCCTCCCTTTCAACTGCAATCCCCTCTCGTGTCCTTAACATTGATCCCTGAGGAATGACATGCGTGGAGGGAAAGGATGGAGTGGGAAGGAGGCAGGGAGAAAGAATGAAATTGTGAGAAAGAGGGGGGAAAGCTAGAAAAATACATGGTAGAGGATTGTGGTTACAGCAGAGAATAATGCCCTCACTATTTGGGCTTGTATGCAAAAACACATAAATGGATTAACGGACAAGACAGCCAAAAGGTGAGCTAAGCTGAAACCTTGTAAGGCACAGTATAAAACCCATACAGCCAGGCAGGCTGTCGCACTTGAAGTTACCATCTTACTGTAGCAACCATGCGCTCAGCTACAAAAAGCTGTGAGAACCAGCTTGTAAAACACCAGCTTTCAGATGGACAGCTTTCCATCCAAAAACCGTTCAGGCTGGATCACAGACAGATAGAGCTGCTGCTGCTGCTGCTGCTGCTGCTGCTGCTGCTGCTGCTGCTGCTGCTTTGATGTTGTTCTTCCCCTCGAGTGATGATAGATTAACAGCATGCAACTAGACAAAGTAATCCACCATAAAAAATACTGTTAGAGCTACCCAGAGATAGATAAATGCTGACAGAGGAGAAGGAGAAGAAAAGGGAGAAATATAAATGTGGATGGGGAGGGGTTATGGGGTGGTTGGACATGGCGGAAAGAGGGTTAAATAATGGGAAGCAGAGAGAAAGAAAGGGAGGGGGACAATTGGAGGAGATGAAGAGACAAAGGGAAAAAAGCTTGTAGAGAAGGATGAGGAGCACATGAAAAACAACAACAACAAAAGTGTGAAAAGTGACTTTTCTGAATGATTGTTTGTCTGCCTGTTTGTGTGCCCCAGACTAGGGTTACACCACAGGCAGCTGCATTCCCCCAGACACTCCAGACAATGGCTGATTAATGGTAAGAGATGGAGGAAAAAGCAGCAGAACAGCAGGTAGAAGGGGAAAAGGGCTATAGGAAGAGGAAGGGAGCCAAAAGAGCATGATTGAATGTACAAAGGGGAAAAGGCAGGATGGCCTCTACTGAGGATCAGCTTCCTCGTTCTGTCTCCATACTTTTCGGTTTCTCTTTGTTTCCATATCTCTCTCTCTTGTTTTCCTCCTTCTTTTCTGCTGTCTCATCCTTTTGCTTTCTGTTTCTGCCGGCTCTCTCCTCTCTCTCTCTCTCTCTCTCTCTCTCCCCTCACACTCTATCTTTGAGTCCAGACAGTGCTGAATGTAGGTCATCCTGTCTGGAAGCTCTTCTGTCTCTCTCCCTCAATTCATTCATTCCACCATTCTCTGCCTCTCCTTCTCTTCCACTGGGGTTGCAATTCCTCTGGGCTGGGTGCTGGTTGTTGGACAGCTCGCCTAGCTGGATACTGCTGCACTGGATATGATTTATCTTGTGGACAGTGCAGAATCTGCACAATCACAAGGCCCGGCTGCATCTATATCCTGGAATGACAGCAGGAGATTTCCATCGCTTTATCAGCAGTGGCACACAGCTGGAGACTGAGGATAGCCAGAGACCAAGGGGTCATCCGCAAGAGTGTTTTCATTGAAGAGCAGCAAGAAACCTTTGGCATCGCTCCTGCCTTCTCACTTCCATCCAAAAAAGTCAAAGACCCTTGGAATATTGCATGTTTGCTTGCTTCCAATAATCCACCACATAGGTCCAAATTTCTTTTCTTTCTTCCCACTTTGTGTGTCTCTTTTCTTTGACTGGCCGGTTGAAATGTGCATATTCCATTTGCAATGACGATACTCCCAATCTCTTTGAAACAACTTTCATCACAAGAGATAAGATAGGAAAACCTAAATCGCTGAAATGCCTGCTGGATTTTACAGCAGCTCTCTGTTTAAAAACATGAAACGCCGTGCTGTCTTGCTTTTGCTTGCTCCTCGTCTCGTCCCTTCCAAAAAATATGGGAGTGGAGTAGAGAAGAGTGTGTGTGTATGAGTGTGTGTCTGCTTCCCCTGCCTGCCGCAGTGCAGAGCGACTGGCTTGGAGAAGTGAGGGAAGCAAAACGCAGACTGTTGCTAACTCTGTGGTGGCAGACTGGCAGAAACTGTCTGTCTGTGTGTGTGTGTGTGTGTGTGTGTGTGTGTGTGTGTGTGTGTGTGTGTGTGTGTGTGTGTGTGTGTGTAGTCGGCTGGCTGCAGTTTTGTAGTACAGCAATCAGTTGAGGACATCAATCAACCATCAATCACTGTCACCATAGTCTTGTATTTGTGGGATGGAAAGTGGGGGTTTGAGTGGGTGTTGGCACAGCAGTCATCACTCACACACACACATGTACATGCACATGCACACTGCACACACACACACACACACACACACACACACACACACACACACACACACACACGCCAAATAAAATATAGTCACACTGCACATACTAATCCCAAGAATTTTCTCCATTTCTTCTCATGACCTTACTGTGTCTCAACCTATCTTACAGTATACAGTCTATGTTCTTTACTCTTCAAATATCAGGAGTGATTACAGCAGAACATAGAGAAGACTAGGAGTTCATAGTGTACCTTAGCCTACGGATCAGAAACAGATGTTTCTTTATTTCAGCAGATGCTTCTTTCTTCCTGTTTACTAATAAGCACTTAATTATTCTACAGATAAACACATACACATCTAGTGTAAGTTATGGAAGTGTTTTAATCATCTCAGCCCTATAGGTGCTAGGGTTAGTTTAAGCTGTAACAGAGAAAGACTGCTGTTCTGTGATTATAATACCAACCAGAGCACATACATATGTGAGTATTTTTTACCTACCTAGTATTAACAGCTCCAATTACCCACTTTTGGTTCTAGGCACCTTAATTTTTAAAGGAGTATCTCAGATTTGTGAGATAGTTGAGAGCTTGCACTGCATTGTGCACTGTCTGAGTTCTGTGTGCTACCCAATCATTGGCATAAACATGAGTTAATTGGAGCCATTTTAATAGTTTGCAACTGTTCAAATAATTCGATAAGAAATTAATCATTAATTGAATCATTCTAATATTCATATTACATTGACAATAACGGTTGCAACATTTTCCCAAAGAAAATAATTATCATAATAGTTTATTACAAACATTCCACAGCAATTTGGCTAAAATGCAGTCCATAGCAATGAGTTCTGTTGCAGAGGAGCAGACAAATATTATAGATTACTGACCTCGCCACAGAATGTCCATTAATATGTGTGTACAGTAATGGAAGTAAAAACAATGAATGATTTCATGTATATAATAGCTTACAATAGAACACTTTTTCCTTTTTTGATTTCCTTTAGGAATATAACCATTATTGATCATGGTCGTTTTTGTTGTACTTGCAATGTACACCGTACAAAGGTATATATTTTGTACCAGATGTAAGAATTACAACTTGACTAATAAGTAACTGATAACAGTGTCAAAGAAACTTCACTGTACCTCAATATTGGCATAAAATAGGTTGTCAACATCAGAGGCTAACAGTTATGATCTAATGGGACAAACTGTCAGCCTGTGGGAATGCAGTATATGACTCTCAAGCCCCCACCTGTGCAAAATAACATTTAAACTGCACAATATTTCTTATTAATTTTACTGTTAACAGGAATAACTTTGCATTGAAACGTCCCTTGAAATTAGCAAATAATCACAAGATCTAAAAGCTGAAAGTAAAACCGTACAGTAGTGTTTGGTGGTTTGCATCCTCGCAGAGTGAAAGTGAATTCGAGTGCACGTGGTGTCAATGTACTTATTAAAATGACGTAGTCTAGGTCAGGAATTATTTAGGAAGAATCATCTACTGTGATCCAGCCTAAAACCTAAAAGCAGCAGCTTCCTCGACCTTACTTGATTTCACTGTTTGTCTTTTCCCTGTTAAAGCTCCAGAAACTCAGTTTCTTGTTCTCTGCCTCCCTCTCTGATGTCCTGAAAAGGGGATAAAAATATGTTTTTATTTCACTTCCCAAAGGCTTGTTGTGAAGCACTCTTAGACATGAGGCTAAAATTCAACAAGTCAGTATTCCAAAGCAAAATGACCAATTGAAGCAACAAATGCCTGAAGCTGATTTTATTGAATTTTCATGGGCCACATCTCCTCTAGATCCTTCCAGCTCCCTGGACTCTCCTTTCATTTTCCCCAGATGATTCAGCTCTTTCTCCTTTACACCCTGCGGTGCCAAAGTCTGCAGATGCGCCACTGTGCGAGCTTCCCTATTGTTAGTAACCTGCCTGATCTCCGTCTCCTTTTCTTTCACTATCTGTTTCAGCTTTCGTAATTTATTTAGCCACCTGTTCACCTCTTTATTTAGCTTTGTGGTCCACTCCACCTTGCCCTCTGTTACATATCTGTAATGGCTGCTCTTATTTTAGTGGTTGGCCACCTTCCAGGCAGTACTGGTCTTCATACAGTCGCTTTTCCTTCATTTTCATGTCCTCTACTGTCTTTTCGTTCTCTGTGACAACATCTTTTCATTCAGCTTTGAACCTGTTGTTCTCTATCTTCTACACACACATAATGTCTTCTTCTCTGTTTGATTTTCTTCCTGCATCAATTAAATTGTTCTTGTTTGTTCTCTAAAATCTTGTCCAACCTGTTCATTCATATCCTTGTTCCTCTGTAAACTCCTGCTCTCTTGTCCTCCTCCCGGTTGAGATCTGACCTGGCGAGGGTGCAGCGCTGTGCCTTCAGGGCTGCGTTTGCTGAAGAAAGCCTTGGGTGTTCTTTGGTGAAAGGGAAGCCTAGTCAAAGTGTGTGCACACACTTGAGTTGGGAGATACATCTGCAGGAAAAACACTCAACTGCACACAAACTTATATAGTTTGACACATTGTTCTCACTTAATTTGCACTGAGAGTAATGTTTTCATCTAATGAAACATGCATGTAAAATGGGAAAAAAATCTGTGTGATTAAAAGTGGGTTTTTCTGTTTCTATGTATCAAATGTATGTGCAATGCAAGTACATATCAGTCTAAATGAGTGTAGGTGTGTGTGTGTGTGTGTGTGTGTGTGTGTGTGTGTGTGTGTGTGTGTGTGTGTCAATGGCAGAAGATAAGCAGACAGATGGATGCTGCATCACAGGTTTAAACAGCTGGTGGTTATTGAGCTTGTATTGCCAACAGACTAAGGCTCAGTCAGCCCTCCGCTGACACATGGCCTTCAGCTTTCAGACTAATACTGAGAAAACAGGATGTTAGTTTTCAAGACGTACAACTCCTAATTATTTTAAGAAAATAACTTTTGTGATTATGTCTGCATTCCAAAAATTGAAAATTCAGGTTGTGATTTTAAAATACAGTTGGAAATACAGTAGATCTTGGGTCTTGACTTAATATATAATTGTTACAATTCTTGTTTTGTGTAATAGTGGTAACATCCATATTAAGTGCTTAGAGTAAAACAGCCATTCTATTTATGCATTGTACAATCCAGAGACCAGCTTCTTATCATTGTGGGCAATCTATGCATTTGCATTGATAAACATTGGGTTTCTGAATGCTATTCACCAATGATCACTATGCCTGCTTGTTACATTGCATTACATTACATGTCATTTAGCTGACGCTTTTATCCAAAGCGACTTCATCCATCCATTCATCTTTGTCTGCTTATCCAGTATCGGGTTGCGTGGGCAGCAGCTCCAGCAGCGGACATCTAACTTCCCTTTCCCGTGCTACATTAACCAACTCCGACTGGGAGATCCTGGCGTTCCCAGGCCAGGTTGAATATATAATCCCTCCACCTAGTCCGGGGTCTTGCCCAAGGCCTCCTCCCAGCTGGACCTGCCTGGAAAAGCTCTCTAGGGAGGCGCCCAGGAGGCATCCTTACTAGATGCCCAAACCACTTCAACTGGCTCCTTTCAACGCGAAGGAGCAGCGTCTCTACTCTGAGCTCCTCACGGATGACTGAGCTTCTCACCCTATCTCTAAGGGAGACGCCAGCCACCCTCCTAGGAAACCCATTTCTGCTGCTTGTACCCTGGATCTTGTTCTTTTGGTCATGGCCCAGCCTTCATGACCATATTTGAGGGTAAAAACAAAAGGTGACTGGTAGATTGAGAGCATTGCATTCTGGCTCAGTTCTCTTTTTGTCGGTGCAATGAATTGAATCTAATACCGCACCCCTCCATGCAATGTTGAAGAGGCGTGTCAACCAAAACATCCCCTCCACACCAGAGCTTTCAGCATTTCTGGACAGATCTCATCAATCCCTGGGGCTTTGCCACTGGGGAGTTGCTTAACTACCTCAGCATCTTCTAACAGGGAAATTGATGACAATCCCCCATCATCCTCCAGCTCTGCCTGTACTATAGAGGGTGGATTATCTGGATTTAAAGTTCCTCAAAATGCTCCTTCCACTGCCCTATTACCTCAACAGCGTCTCATCCTTACTGTACACAGCTTGGATGGTTCCCCGCTTCCCCCTCCTGAGGTGGCGAACGGTTTTTTCATGAGCACCTTGGTGCCAACTGAAAGTCCTTCTCCATATCTTCTCCAAACTTCTCCCACACCTGCTGCTTTGCCTCTTTCACAGCAGAGGCTGCAGCCCTTCGGGCCCTTCGGTACCTTGCAACTGTCTCTGGATCCCTCCAGGATAGCATATCTCGGAAAGACTCCTTCTTCAGTTGGTTGGCTTCCCTGACCACTGGAGTCTACCAGGGTGTTTGTGGATTACCGCCATTTGAGGCACCTAAGACCCTAAGACCACAGCATCCCACTGCAGCTTTAGCAATGGAAACTTTGAACATTGTCCACTCCAATGCCCCCAGCCTCCACAGGGATGCACAAAAGCTCTGCCAGACATTTCCAATTTACCTGCACTACCGGGCTTACAAAGTCTGTCCCCTGACCCAACTCACCACCAGATGGTGATCAGTTGACAACTCCGGCCCTCACTTCACCTCAGTGTCCAAAACATACGGCCTCAGATTAGATGAAATGATTATAAAATCGATCATTGACTTTCGGCCTTGGTAGCTCTTACCACGTACATTTATGAGCATCCCTATGCTTGCACATGGTGTCTGTTATAGACAATCCATGACTAGCAAAGAAGTCCAACAACAGACAACCACTCTTGTTTAGATCAGGGTGGCCTTTCTTCCCAATCACGCATCTCCATGTATCCCCATCATTGCCCACGTGTGCGTTGAAGTCCCGCAGCAGAATAAAGGAGTGCCCCACTGGACCCCCATACAGGACTCCATTCAAGATCTCCAAGAAGGCCGAGTTCTCTGAACTCTTGTTTGGTGCATATGCATAAACAACAGTCAGAGCCCCCCCCCCCACCACCACCCGCAGGTGTAGGGAGGCGACCCTCTCGTCCACTGGGGTAAACTCCAAGATAGTGGTGCTCAGCTGGGGGTTTGTGAGTATCCCCAAACACGCCCGGTGCCTCACACCCTGGACAACTCCGAAATAGAAGAGAGTCCAACCCCTATCCAGGAGTATGGTGCCAGAACCGAGACTGTGCTGCACAACTTCCGGATCCTTCCCCCACAGAGAGGGGACATTCCACGTGTCCAGAGCCAGCCTCCGCCGCCCAGGTCTGGTCCGTCGAGGCCCCTCGCCTTCACCGCCACCCACGTGGTAGCGCCCAAACATGTATGATATTATGGGACACTACTAAACTTAAACTTATAGACTGAATAACAATGTTGTATAGTATTGATAAATAAAGTAGATTAGAAGATATTTCTAATAGGGCATCAATATAAAAAAAAACAAACATTGGTAATTCTAGAGTAGAGGAAAAATTGTTTTGAGAATAAAAAACAGAACAGAATTTGAGAAGGTTAACAGGAGTGTGATAGCACAAAGACAAAGATATGTCATTCGCCTGATGAAGACTGAGGAAATGTAAACACAAGTGACAATCTCTCTCTGTGACTTTATCTGTGTGGCTCTCATTTTTTTTTTCCTTTCTCACCTTTACCTCTCTCTCTGCCACTCACACACACACACACACACACACACACACACACACACACACACACACACACACACACACACACACACACACACACACACACACACACACACACATTGTCAACCACATCCTCATGCCTGCCAGGTGTGAAGAGGGAGATGGCAGTCAGTAATTGGTGAGAAAGCACTTTGTCACTTTGCTGGATGGAGGACAGATTACAGCCAATATGTTTCTAATATGTTGGAAGACAGAGAATAGAAATCATATCCATTCTTGTTACAGAAACCCAAAGGGAAACTCCAAAAGTGAATAACAAAATACAATATAATTTAACTCTGATTTTGCAAAAAAGTCAGCTCATTTAGAAATAACAAATGTTGATGATAATCTAATGACAATAATAATGATAATAAAAAATGGATTTCAATGAAAAATGAATTGAATTAAATTACAAATTATGTTTTAAAATAAATTGAATAGAAAAAGATGAAAGAATAAATTAGATGAAATTAAATAAAACATTAAAATTAACTCAAATTAAATCATTATGATTATTTGGGTTTGTGGTTTTTTGGAATAATTTTCACAAACGGTGAGATATTTCATCAACGATGCAAACTGCAATTTTCTAGTGCCAACTCTTGGAGAGGCATGTCATCTCCAGTGTTTTGGGATTTTTTTTCTATTTGCTGGTAAGCTAATTCTAATTGACACAAAAAAATATGCTTTTAAAAGTGAATTACTGTTACTATTTTTTTCAAAACACTGACACGATGAGGCACATTTTCAGAGGTTTACCTACTCAGCCAGTTTGGAGCTACTTTTAGATGCTTTGTGAGTATAGCCCCTGATCTATTTTGTATCTTTGACACTGCGTATAATATGTCAATAACATGTAAAATGATAGTAGATTTTTGGGAGACTAACAGTTATTAAACAAATTAGTTCTGTGTCTGTCAGAACCTCAGCAATCATCTGAACAGCACTCTCTTTCTTTCTTTCTTTCTTTCTTTCTTTCTTTCTTTCTTTCTTTCTTTCTTTCTTTCTTGCAGAACTCAACCTTTGTTAACATGAATGTGTGTGTGTGTGTCTGTGTGTGTCTGTGTGCGTGCCTCATCCATTCTCTAAAGGAGGAATTTAATCTCAAGAGATGTGAACCACACATGCTGCCGCCTCATCACCTGAGGTCCACTCCCGGGACCCTATGTGTGCCAGTCATGCAGTTTGCCTGGGTTGAGTTAGAAGGCGTCTCAAGAGAGTTATGACACACACACACACACACACACACAGACACACAACACACAACACACACGCACACACACACACACACACACACACACACACACACGCTCCCAGGAGTAAAGGTTGGAGGAGACAAGGTGACACTGTGTCTCTCTGATACCTGGTTTCTGTCAGAGCTCGGTGACAACTGGTCACCTCTGACTGGACACTCTCTCTCTCTCTCTCTCTCTCTCTCTCTCTCTCACACACACACACACACACACACACACACACATGCACGCACACGCACACGCACACGCACACACACACACACTGTATGCATGTAAATACACACAGATGAACATGCACAAACCTGACACATCTGCCCAACCACACAAATAAAACACAAATGAGATGAACTCAGGTATATGCACACAAATACATAAATGCAGAGTTATGCACACAGAGGCACACATCCCACTGTTTACGCATTCATTTCTGATTTGACCCCCAACCTTGCATGGCAGACTGAAGTAGTCTCTGCGGTGACCAGTCACCTACTGCAGTGACAGAGGACATGGTGTCTCACACTGTGGCCCTTTCCACATGAAGGTCAGATGTAAAATGTCAGAAGTACTTAAATATGCATGTGCCACTTGAATGTCCAGCATTGTTAACTCTCAGAGTGACAGCAAGTGTTTTATTCCTTTTTCGGCAACTTAAACCTTTTACATCTTGCTACAGCCTGTTCATTGTGCCTCTTGCGTCACTATTAGGATCAAACGTTTTAGTTTTACATACATTACCTGATAATGTAATTGAGAAAATGTTCAAATTTAATCAGAGATTATTGTGCTAAAAACTTTCCATCCACTATGACTCATATATATACCAGAGGTAAACACAATACTGTTTAATTTAGAGCTGACTATTTAAGTATCTTAAATCTTGGTAATTGTGTGCATGTGTGCCATACATAGCTGTGACTATGTTGCTATGCCACCCAGGTTCCATCTGTTTATATAGAGACACAACTATATTGTATCTATCTAAGTTACAGTAAGTTTAAGTTAAGTTATGCATAACTCTGAAGCCTGCAGTGTTGCTATGCAACAAGCACATTTTAGGGAATAAAATGATGCCGTAAGACATAAAAACTAAGTAAACAATTTCAGACATACATGCTGAAAATTTGTCTCAGGCTTGTTAATAGTTATTTTACTGTGAACTCCAACTAAAGCATAATTCATAATGTTTACTAATTATTAGTTAAGCTATAATTTGTTATTTTAACAGCTTGTTTTTGCTCTCATCACGTCATTGTCATGTATTATATTGAGTATTTGTTAATGATTAATACATTGTTTATAAAACATAAACATCATTTGGATGTTTATTGTAAAGTTGCATCAGATTAATATAATATCTTGTTAATGGTTAATAATTTTTTTGTAAAGCATCTATAAATATTATTAGCATAGTTACTATCAGGATACAAATAATCAAATAATCATCTCCTTTATAGATTATCAGATAAACCATTTATTATAAGCATTAGTTGCAACTTTACAATAGCCATCCAAATAATGTTTATGGATGGTTAACAAAACAATTATTAACCACTGACAATGTATCAACTATGTATCTATGATAATATAGAGTGAGGCGGTTGTCATAGCAAACACAACCCTGACAGGGGGGTCCTGATCACCGTGGCGGGGTTGTAGTCGCTATCAATCGCCTCGCTCTACATTATACCCTTACATATAAACGTTTTATTTTACATTACACTAATGATAATCTATTGATAAAATAGCATAAATTAGGGTATACCATTACTAATAATTAGTAAACAGTATTTAAATCCTAATTTTATTGTTTGTTAACAGTAAAATAACTATAAAACAAAGTTTAAATAACTATCATTTTGCTATTTATTAGTGATGGTTATTATAAAGTGTTACCAATGGTTTGTCACATATCTGCTAAATGCGTGGATGTGTTTGTGTGAATTCCACTTAATCACTACCTTGGTAGTTCAGCGTGGCCTGTGTTTGCTCTCACTTACAGAAATAACCTTGAAAGGCGACAGATGTTCAAATTCACCTCGCTGAACTTCACAAATCAAAGCTAGAACACTAATAATGAGCGCTTGTCAGTTAAGAAAGAGGAGAGATTGTGAGGTTAAAAGAGGTATAGACACACACAGAGATGCACACACACACTCCCAAATACACATCACCAATCATTAACAGCTAAGCTAGGGTCATACTTTGCAGCTGCTCTTTCTGGATAAGATAAGACTTTGACTGCTGAGAGTGGGTATGTGTGTGTGTGTATATATATATTTATGTCTGCATCTTTGTCTGTATCTGTGCCTGAAAACACCTGTTCAAACAAAGCTTTAGAAACATGTCTGAATAAATACATTTCATATATACAGTAACCAGCCATCTGTCTGTTATAGGGTTGTAAAAGACTGTGTTGTTAACATTGACTTTGATGACAGTACAACTATAATAAATCAAAGTGCTACATTGTTTGTACTTTAGTGATACATGCAGTGGGCCCTATTGTCATGCGGGGAAATACTGTTTTCATGAGGTAGAGTATTTTTTTCCTCGCCTCAACCCCGACAGTAGCACCCTACTGTGGGGTTATCCAATCGAACGTTGCAATTTTAGTGTCAGTGTCTTCCATCCACCTGGTTAACAGTGTACTTTGCACATTATACATGTGATTTTTTCTTTTCATTGATGAAGGTGCATCCACATACACCTTTCTAAAAGTCACGAGTCCCTTTTAGTCTTAAGTTTTTTTTACATTCCAATTATGGCAGTCATGATGTGAAGAGGTGTGTAATTGACCACAGTCTCCATATATGAATGACTTCTCTTTCTGCTGATTAAATCTCTTTAAAGCCACTGAAGGAGGCAGGTATGTGGTCCACCTACAGTCTCTGATTTGAGTGGCAGGCTTTGTCAAAGTGTGATTATACACATCAAATCCACTGGTTATCTTGATTAACTTTTGCACTACCAACATTAAGCTGTTGTAAAATAACCATGCCAATTTCTGCATGTATGTGCATCATATGGGTAAGTTACTCCACATCGTGGTATTTCACACAACAAGTTTATGCTGTGAAAATATTCAAGAGTGTTAGAGATGTTGACATCCTTGAGATGCATGGGGACACAGATTTTAATCAGTTCCATGAAAAAAAAATCCTGAATCAATTAAAACTTTTCTTACTTCTTTGCATCACTAAAACCCATTAGAACAGTCCCTTCCCACCAATCCCCTCAATAGCACAACACAGGGTTAGCAGGGGTCAACTGCAACCAAGGTAGCATCATATTTTTAATTACAATAGAGGTCAACTTGTGGCTGTGACAACCAGCAAGCTGTGGTAGAGCAGAATCCTAATTGTTACATTAAACATGTTGGTTCTTGTCGAGGCTGTCGTTTACAACATTTCCCTTTTACTGTAATATATCATCATATTTCAAAAACAGTTTTGAACCATTTTTTCTGGGTTTTTTTCTTTCTTGCATTTTCCATCTTTAATTGTTATAGTATATCTGAATACAACTCTTTAAATTTAGCAATGTATTTCAATAAGTTGACATGTTTCGGTCAACATCTTTCGTAACGGATGCTGTACTTATGATACAAAGTTCAAGCAGGCTAAAGTCGGAGCAAGATTTGTGACAGCCGGTCAATGTACAGCTTAGATTCTTTAATATTTAATATGGGAAGATTTTAAGTTTTCATGAAACTGACTGGATGCACTCTGAGTGAGTGGCTGACCATATGGTGTCAGTGTTCTGAATAACAGACGACCTCAGATCAGATTTATCGTGAGAGGGAGACGGGGAGAGAAAAGAGAGAGAGATGGGGGTGCTTTGGCAACACTGTTCATCTAACATTCATGCCAATAAAACAAGTTGAGCTAAACTGAAGCGAGAGAGAGAGAGCAGAGACAGGGGAGTGAATGAGAGACGGGTGAAAAGAGAGAGTACAGGCAGAAAGAGGAAAGACAGAGAGAGAGATCAGAGAGGGAGCAAGACTTCCTGCTACGCCTGTATAAATACAGAGAGATCAAGTTCTCTGACACACTCTCAGACTAAAACAAAATTAAATATTTACCATAAAAAGCAGCAAAATACATGATGTCACAGCTTGAGGGAAAAAAACATGAAACTGGACTGAGCTTCTTTAAAATGTGCTCCCTTTTATGGTCCTCACCATTATCATTGCTTTTATCTGTTAATCTAAGACTCATCTTATCAGTTATATTATATCATTATTGAATGATTTGTTTGACCCAAATCATTGTATGTTCATTGAGTCAGGGCAGCAGTGTACGTGGAGTGTGTATAGTTTTGTTGTGTGCAAATAATTTATTTTCTTACATTTCTTGTTCGACATGCTTTGGCAGGAGTGAACATAGTAGTCATTCAAATAAAAGCATACTATAGAGCAAAACAAGTAGTTAGTAAAGTGCAATACAGAGGAGGAAAGAGTAGAGAGAGACAGAGGACAGACAAAGAAGGGGGCGCTGAGTGGGAGACACCCAAAAGAACACCTGTTGAGATTAGGGTTGGCACGCGACCCACTCCAACTCGCGTGGCAGCTGCACCTCACTGGAACAATGGCAGTAAAAGAGAGAGACAGAGAAAGCGAGAGGAAAGTTTGAATGCACTACTTATCCTTTTCAGGTCGTGTGTGTGTGTGTGTGTGTGTGTGTGTGTGTGTGTGAGTGTGTGTGTGTGTATGTGTGGCATACTAATGTGTGCACTGAGAGAGAGAGAGAGAGAGAGAGAGAGGGAGGGAGGGAGGGAGAGCTAGAAAGAAAGAACTAGAAACAGAGAAGTATAGGCAGCCAAGAAAAAGACATGTGTATTCAACTATGAAGCCAAAACTAGGTGAAAGGTCTTATTTATCTTTGGGTTGTAGAATAGAATAGAATAAATAGAGGACACCTGCTCAAGGTACTGAATAAGGTGTTAGCTTAAAAAGCCAGCCAGCTGTCACCCCAGGTGCACTGAGTTTGTTCGAGGTGAGACAAAAAAAGTATAATGAAGATAATGTACCATATTTGAAAATTTTAGAATGACTTTAATCACTGATTTCCAGTGTGTTCGTAATGACCTATACATATTCCCATTTGGAGTTAATTTGCTTTAAATGTATACAGTATATTTTGAAACCTTAGTGTATGGTTTGGAGTATGTTTTCCTGAATGCTAAATCCTGTTCAAACAAGGTATGGCCACTTCTATAGTGGCCATACTATAGTGACTTATACACGCTATAATGTTCTACTGAAGTTATTAAAATGGTATTGAGGAGCGGTGTGAGTTTATGAGTTAACATTCTTATTTCCATTGCAGTTCTGCTCCATGAACACACAAATTGGAGCCCAATTACCCGTTGCTTTACTTGGATGCACTGCAGATATGAGGCCATATTGACTATAATTGTATCCAGTGAAATGCATCCAGTAACATTTGTGTCTATACTTCCATACTAATTTCCCAGTGGTGATCCTAGTCACCTCTGACTCTCTTTTCATTTAGACACAGAACATCTGACCATCTATCTCAATCACTCACTCTCTTCGTCACATCCACACACACACACAGACTTACTTTCATTTCCATTTCCAATTTATTTCATATGTTGATGACATTTTCATGTGCAGAAATGTGCTCTCTTGGAAGGTGAATTCATTACAGTGGTGAATGATTTTAATCGAGCTGATGTTTTTTTTTATTTTACCAACTTCAAAGTGCTTTAATGTTGCTTTATTCAACTACCTGGTCTCCCTTACCACAGTCATGGCATTAGTTCTCTCTAACACCCACGCACAAATACAGAGACCTACACACTGCACAACAGCATCGCTTGGATACCTCTCTATCGCACAGAGACATTATGTAATTCACCCCTGGTAACTGTTCTGGATGCTCGGTCTGATCTCTGTTACCCTCCCTAGATTCTCTGCAACACAGCTGAGCTGAGTCCTCTCCGGCTATGCGACGCCATCTAGCGACCATCCAACAATGCACTGTAGCCTCTGCTTGTTTCCTCCTCATTCCTTCTTTCCTTTTTTGAACTCGTTACCGATTTAAAAGTTTAAATAAACTCATTATTTTGATGGGGAAACTGCATTTGGCCCGAGGAAATAAAGATAGGCAGCGACTGGTGTCTGCTATATGAAGGTATGTTATAAAATAAGCAAAAAGTAGAGGGAAAAGAAGAATTTGTATTGAACATTATTATGATAACTTAGTGTAACGTTGACAGTCTAACAGTGTTGTGATTTTCTATGTGCCTAAACAAAATAAACCACGTGGCATGTTGTTAATTCTGGCCATCATTTAGTTTATAAACAAGTGCTATTATTGTTTGGTAGTAAATTATAAATTGTATATCATTTCCTCCGTGCGTAAAATGGATACAGTGTGCGCAAAAGCGCAGTGGCGTGCAATTTACTGTCACCCGTTCTTGTTTGTGTCACTCCACGGAAAACTGCACTCGATGTCAGTTAAAGAGGTGTGCGGATGTGTGTGTGCGCTCGCTTCTTCGCCCCCTTTCCTGTCTTGTGTGCTGGAGATGGTTGGTTCGATGTGTGTTATGTGACAAAGGACCGCCCAGCCCCGCCTCGTAGAGAGAGAGAGAGAGAGAGAGAGAGAGAGAGAGAGAGAGAGAGAGAGAGAGAGAGAGAGAGCGCAGAGCATAGCCAGTTTGGCTTGGAGTCTTTTCACACACCAGCTTAACGATCATGATGTGTCCAAGAGACATTTCCCTGTTTGTGAAGCGCTCACTAAGAGAGGCTCAACTGTTGAACTGGTCTTGTTTAACAACGTGTCAGTGATGCAAGATCCACCTGTGGGCAAACAACAACCAATTAAAACAGTTATCAATTTTATTAATTTGTAAAAGTAACCTCTTTCCTATGAGTGATCACTTTTTTTAATATACCGTACATCAGATGCACATAACACTGTCTTAAAAGGTGGACCTTTAAGTTGTTACTATCCATAACAGCTTTGAAGTGCCAGATTATATATTTCGGTATTGTATGTGTGCATCATTCATAACACAGACAATTAGATACATATTACAGGGTACATTTCTTTTATTCAGTGTCCCCTAAGCAACACAGTGGCACAAACTGTGCTCAGTGTAAAAGTTTCCGTATGGTAAAGTATACTTAGCTTCCCATATAGCTATATGATAATGGTATGCACATGGGCTGGTAATAAGAGAGCAAAAAAGGGTTCCATAACATAAGCCAGTGTCTCTTTAAAAAAAATTGAAGTTTCTTGTTGTATTCTGGAATGAGGTCAGACACGAGGCTCCTCATTGCACGCGCTGATTATTATTAGATTCCATTTTCAGCCAATCAGCGCCGATGGGGGCGTGAGTTTGGCACAGAGGCAGGGTAGCGACAGCGTCCTATTGGTGGATTTTATCGCCGTTGTATCTCCGGGAAAGGATAAATACAAGCAAGGGGGGCCGAGACTGGAGGGCTGCTTGAAACTCGACTGCAAGTCTGCAGATGGAAGGCGGACAGCGTAACTCTAGGTTCCTTTTTTTCCTCCCCAGCATGCATGGCTTTTGTTTCTAGGAGAGGGGACAGAGCTGATGCAGAGAAAAGCACTTACCTTACATTCTGTACTTGGGAGCCTATTGTAAGTGCCCGAGTGCACAGTGTGGCACTCAGTCTGCGCTTTGCATCTGCATAGACTATGTTCAGCCACCACACGGCTGAATTGATTTTATAGCAGAAGGAAGAGACTGAGAGAGAGAGAGAGATAGTACTCAGTGGAGAGTGGGCTATACTGTTCGCGTTCTTTTAACACAAAACCTGGAAATTAAACTTTTTGACACATTAGCCTCTTAAGGCTACACCGGACTGAACTGTTATCGAGTTTCCTGCACATCTCAGGAGTGAATTATTTCTTGCGCTTTTTTTACTCCGCTCAAACTGTAAAGAGGGGAGAAAAGAGCTGAGTTTGCTTTAAAGTGAATCGGAGGACCAAGGAGAGAGGGAGAGAGAAAGAGCAAGTACACCGCTCTGTGTATAACTGGGCAGCATGGTGCAGAAAATGAGCCACACAGAGAGCACCGCCGAGGCGCTGTCCTTTTTTGCCGGAGATTCGAGCTCCGACTCCGGAGCGTGCATGGATCTGGACCCGGCCGCCTCGCCTCTCTCACCGGGCTCCACGGCGTCTTCGACCGCCGGGGACAAGCTGGGAGAGAACCCGGCATGGTGTAAAACTCCCAGCGGTCACATCAAGCGACCCATGAATGCGTTTATGGTGTGGTCACAGATAGAGAGGAGGAAGATCATGGAGCAGTCTCCGGACATGCACAACGCTGAGATCTCTAAGAGGCTGGGGAAGCGGTGGAAGCTTCTCAGAGACAGCGACAAGATCCCCTTCATCAGAGAGGCGGAGCGGCTCAGACTCAAGCACATGGCGGACTATCCCGACTACAAGTACCGGCCCAGGAAGAAGGTCAAATCAAGCGCCTCCAAGCCTGGCAGTAACGGAGACAAGGGAGAGAAACTCAACAGTAGCTCTAACAACACCAGCACTAAGACATCCTCATCTTCGAGGAAGAATGGATCCAAATCACCCAGCAGCAGCAGCAGACCCCACAAATCACTTTTCGGCAGCAGCACCAAAGCATCACCGTTTGCCTCTGAGCACACATCAGAGCACCATCACAACTCTCTCTACAAGTCGAAATCTGTCTCCTCGGCTGCCAAGCAGATACCGGATGGCAAGAAGCCCAAGCGGGCGTACGTCTTCGGGAACAGCGGGGCCAACTTGAGCGTCAGCCCCGCGTCCTCCGTTGTGGTCCCGGCCAGCCCGACGCTCAGTAGCTCGGCGGACTCCAGCGACCCGCTCAGCCTGTATGAGGACGCGGCCAGCGGCAGGGAGGAGGGAGCTGACTCCCCCGGCAGCAGCAGCAACCTGGGCGGTCACACATACAGCAGTCGGCGGGCTTCCTCACCGACTCCCTCCGGCTCTCACTCCTCCGCCTCGTCTCACTCGTCCTCATCCTCTTCCTCGGAGGATGAAGAGTTTGAGGACGACTTGCTCGACATTAACCCGAGCCCCAGCTTTGATAGCATGTCGTTGGGGAGCTTTGGCTCCTCGGTGCTGGACAGAGACTTGGATTTGAACTTTGAGTCCGGTTCCGGGGGCTCCCACTTCGAGTTTCCCGACTACTGCACGCCCGAAGTCAGCGAAATGATCTCCGGGGACTGGCTGGAGTCCACCATCTCCAACCTGGTTTTCACGTACTGAGCCAGCAACATGCAAACAAAACGACAGGTAAATGTCCTGCGAGCTAAAATATGACCACAAGCAGAAACAGGAGTTCCTGGTACAGTGGGCGTAATAGTTCAAGTGTTCTAGGCTACACCATGCAAGTAACCCCCCACCACCCCACTGAAACTAGCCCCGTCTCGTCCATAAAGGCAAGAGCTGCAAATCGTTGGAGAGCTAAACTTTAAAGCGAATAACGTGCTTTTCCTACTTTTTCTTTGGGTGCATGGACTGGGGACTTGGTTCAACCACAAAAGTGGAGTGCAAACACGAGAAGGAGAGAAAACGAAAGACTGACTGAGTTTTCTGAGGGTGAAACGCTCAGTCCTGAGCTGTCTTTGAACTGAACAACTTAACTGTGATTGATTTGCACGTTATGCGGTCCGCCGTTCACTTAATCAATGTTGTTGCTGATTAAAAAAAAAAAAAAAAAGGGACATTTCACAACTTTTTACCAATCGCCAAGTGAACTTCACCACTAAACAGGTACAGAAATAGGACTGTCGTGCGACATTTTTTTATTATGGTGTGTCACCGAGAGGGATTTTTTAATGAAATCGAGGTGGGTTGATGTTTTTTATAAGTCGAATATTTTTCTCAAAAGCAAAAAACATGTTAAGCATGATGGCCTACTTTGTCACTATCTTGTGCTGAGATTTTCTGTGAGACTGTCGAGCAATTTAAAAACTAGTGTTAGGGTTATTTAAATTGATTGGTGGCGCTCGCTTTCGGTTCTTCTCTTTTAAAAAAAAAAAAAAAAAAAAAAAGGACATTGAAATAATCACCAGCTGTTGTAATTGTTCAAACTTCAGGATTCAAACGCAACTTCAAATCTGTGCTGAACTTTATACACGTGTTCTCTACGATTCAGGACCAAAATTCTTTAATTTCAGATGATAGCTATAGAGAAATCCTCACCGATTTTTGTTTTGTTCCTCTGAGCTTTGTTTTGTACATTTATTCAGATGCCATTTTATATGGGATGTTGTATTTATATACTGGACCAAGCATTTTGACTTGATCATTTTTTTTTTTTATTTCTTGTATACATGATCTAGTACATGATCACTTTTTTTCTTACATGGTTGTTTGTCAGTATGTGTCTGTCACATTTCCTTCTCAGGCGAAGGGCTAGAGTTTTAAAAACGCAACTTTTAATTTCATTTTATATTTAAATGTACACACTTTTTGGACACTTAAAAGAGAGGAAACAGTTTGATTATTTTCTCAGTGTATTTTTGTACAAATCTATATAGAAAATGGGGGAGTCAACAATCTGTGTGTGTAGCCTACTAATACAGCTGTATTGGATTTCCTAATTTTTAATACCCCGGCAGGCTGGTTTTCATGCTGCCTTCAAGTGCTCATGGTAAGCTCGTACTTATGAGTTGTATTGCTTGATCAAATGCTTTTGTAAGAACAGCCAGCAAAATAGACCTTCACTCACTGTGGTGCCTATTGTTTGATTTTAGAATTTAAAGGCACCAAGGTATTTTTTACTTAAGTGACCTGAGCAAAGGGAATAATGATCCATTGTGTAATTAGCGTTTTATTCACACATTTGGAAAACTTTCCTTAACTTTTACCAGCACATACTGACTGGACTTTTTTGATGGCCAATCCCTGAACATCCCATATTGTCAGTACAGACATGAGATACTTAACCACGAAGTTATACGGATGTACTTACGATTTTTCCACCAGCACTTGAACGCAGCACCAGCCTTTGTATCTGCCTACCTTCTACGATTACAGTGCCAGTCTGCAGGCTCCTTAAAGACACAGGAATGCATTATTTCTAGAGGCTATTCCTGTCGACCATGTGGGTTTAACAGCATCACTATCTTAAGCAGCCACTTGTTTTTGCATTTCCCGTCAGATATCTTGCCTATGACAACAAATGAGGAGATTGTAGCTTTAAATTTGACTTATTTCTTGATGTTTTCATTAATTGATGTCACATTTGCCAATCAACCTCTGGATTGAACAGGCTATCAATACAGCAAACAAACAACAAGGATGATAACACCAAGCATATTCAAATTTCTGACTTGAGTTCCGCAACACCTACTTGCTCTGCGTTTCTCATTGTATTTGAATATATAATCTTTTCTACTTGTCAGCTAAATATTAGCTAATAATTGTTTTAGTATCTTTATGGCATGGTGAATAGCATTTGTATTTCAGATTCAGGTTATTAGCTGTTGTGTTTTTCAGAAAAAAATGAAAAAACGAGGAAAAACGATGAAACGTGAACTCGATCTTTGTATATTTGACTGTATCATAAAGCAAAAAGATTGTGTGTTTATGTACGTTGTTGCTATCGAGGACAGGCACTGTCTAGAACTGCTATCTTTAACACATCCTTACTTACATTTAAGGTGGTCAGTTCAGGACTCTTTTTTTTTTTTATATATATATGAAAGCATTTTTAAATATATTGACTTTATTTTTCATCCATCCTGTGCAATATGCTGTGTAGAATTATCATTTATTGTCTCTAATCATGCCATAAACAAAGGAACCACCCTTTTTTTGAGACTCTGAGAAAGGGAGGGGAAACTCATGCCAGCTAAATTGTGTCCATTCACTGCCTGTCAGATTGTTGATATAAACTTGTGTACAGAACTTTTTCAAGGAAGGAAATAAATATCAGCTGGAACTGAAACTCCACAACTCTTTTTCTTGATTCTTTTCATCTCTCTTTGACATTCAGCCATTGGCCAACAAAAAAAAAAAAGGTTTGTATACTCAATATTTGATTCCAGAAATGGCTTATATAAACTCCTAATTATCATTACCAACTGTGTGCATTGATAAGCATGGCATTGATCTTTTGGCAATGCTTTCCAAAAAATATAAAAGAGTATCCAAAGAACACAAAAAAAAAATCAAAGCTATCTACTCAGCTTATCACTACACCTGCTTTTTAAACCTTACTATATGGATTGGATCCCAAAAGTGGTTAACAGAATAACCGACAAGCTCAGGCTGATAAATGACTAGAACACACGCTTTTGGGAAATCCATTGCAATTGTGTAACAACAGATGCGTCCCAACCAATAACTACCTACTTCTTCAGAGGAAGGCAAATGATTGTGGGGATGGCAGCGTGAAATAAAAATGATTCATTTTTTTCCTATCGTTTGTTTAGTTATTGATAAGTAAAACCTTTTTGGCAAACCTCTCCATCTAGAAAAAAAGGCTTTGTTTCACATCAAAGGATTGCCTATGTCTGCACATCCTTCTTAAGACAATTCTGTGCACAACACAACATTGTCTTCTATGCTGAGTGCAAATAGCCCACAGATGATCAGCCAATCTTCTGGAAAGCTCATCACTGAGTTATGAAAAAGCACACTTCCATTTCCAGTTATACTACAATAGGCAGCACTGATTTAAAAGAGTTTTATAGCACGCCCCCTCTATAGACTTAGGATTCATGGTCTTGATTCTCTAAAGCTTTTGGGAAGCTTAGGCTACTACAGCACTTTGGAGCCAAGAAATAGATGCATGTATATAGACTCAGACAGAGCAAATCAATAAGATTATTTTAACCCTATCATGCCAGATATATGATAGGTTTTTATGTTAAGCCCCCATAAGGCTTAAGTCTACATCATGCAATCAAAATATATCTTAGTAGGGGAGTGTTGATCGGAGACCTGGATGTCCCATACTGATGATTATAGGGTCATGTGACATAACATTTCTTAGAAATGAGTCCCTACACATGTTGTAATCCCAACAACACTCAGTATATCTTTCGGTGTGAATAAGTGTATTTTCAGGAATCCCAAGAAATCACCAAATCATGAATTCTTAAATTCATACAATTTGTTTTTTTTGCAAGCTTAAAACATAACAATGAAGTACAATGGATGCATGTACAGATTGATGTTTCCCCCTTGAGATTTTACAAAACAATCACTGTTAAAAAGATCACGCGTTAAAGAAAACCTGCTGCCTACATTCGTCACATCACCTCCTGGAAAGTCAATACTCATTGACTCATCTGCCCAACATGAAAAGCTAACCTTTGCTGACCAGATACATCTTTACAACAGGGGGGCTACTATTAACACATCTGTACATTGTACAGGTAGCGTAACCATTCACCTAGAGGCCATGTTAAACAGCCTATGAAGTGATAAAAAGTGTGCAGTTTTACCACCATCCCATGACTAACAGCACTATTACTAATGCACTTCTGGAGTAGCCAATTATGTTGCCTGCTTAGGTTTATCTAATTGCCTAAAACATATTCCTACTGAAGTATAAAATGTCCCTCATTTACATCATTAATAAAAGCTGCACACATACTAGGGACACTTAAATTGGCTGAATTTAAGGAATTGCTGTAATAAAGATCTTTTTTATTGGAGAATACACAATAATCAGTTCTCAAGGCAAATCTTCTTGGGCTTCTCCCAGGCAATCTGATTCTTTTTTTATTCTAGCATGTTGTATGTATGCTGGCTGTCTGATGTTCAGACAGTCATGATTTCCCCTCCCCCTCTCCCAGACAGACCCTTATGGGGGAAGGGCTGGTTTAGCAGCAGTCAGACAAGAGCCCTCCAGCATAGCTGACAAGCATGTCTGTCTGTCTATGCCATGGTGGGTTGGTGTGTGTGTGTGTGTGTGTGTGTGTGTGTGTGTGTGTGTGTGTGTGTGTGTGTGTGTGTGTGTGTGGTTGAAATTATATGCATAAAATTGAACCACATGACATGGGTATTCCAGCAGTCAGACCAGATGTATGTCTTCCTCACACATTAACAAATATATCTAAGAAATTGTTGTCCCTTGTCTTTTTCCATATAAAACAAACTGTGTCACAATGTAACATCAAGGAATCTTTAGCATGCATTATAAAATGTATTTGTTGTATGTGACTTCCCTGAAGTAATATTTTAGCACGGTTCTATTCAATTATGTGCATAATAACATATTTAGTTGTATACAATTACAGGTGCCATAGCTGTTACTGTGGTTGACTATGTGTGTAAAGCCATTATGTACGGTGTAAACACCAGTGGTTATTTCAGTTCATAGAGCTATACATTTTTTAATGATGTAATTGTAAGCAAAATTACATTATGATAGCAAGACTTTAGGCATGTGCTTACAAAAATTAATAAATTCACACACTTCATTATTTTGTGTCGCACATTTTACGGTAGGCCTACGTAGCATCCTCAGTATTATTTAACTAAGCACTCCAATGCATGTCAAATTAGTTTAATGTTTAAGTGTGTAATGAGTAGGTAAGTAACAAGACGTTAAGTAGATATTTCATACAAAAATGTACACCATGTACAATATTATGTACAGAAATTAGCCTCGGCTTCAGGAATTCTGATTCACCTTAATAGGATGACAGGAGAGGAGATAAGCGCAACGTACAAAACAGACAACACATGCAACTGATTGTATTTTAGTACGTTCAACATTCAGTAGCTGTGTGCAACAAGCAGCTATGCTTGCAGTTGTAGACAAAATACAGTGAGTGTGCATGAGTGCATTAATCCATAAGTGATATTATGAAGCTGCTACAACTAAGCCCTTGCAGCATCACACCGATATGCAGACATATGCATTTTATACCAGCTTAATTGGCTGTGTGTAACTACAGAATGTAAACACAGCCTTCTTTTCAGCTGGCAGTCATAGCATGTTGTTATACCCAGTGTACCCCCCACCCCTAAACTCCTGATGATAAATATGTATCATGCAAGGAGATAATATCGTCGGTGTGGTATAATCTTGCAAATTTTACTAACAGCTGCAACACTTCTGCATATGTGTGTGTGTGTGTGTGTGTGTGTGTATGTGTGTGTTAAGCTCTTCTAAGCTGTATGTAGCCTGTTCAGTGTGCAGTCTCATGCCTGGCTCAGCTGACTCCGCAGTGGGAGATATAGAGGCAGCAGCCAGGGCAGAGTGCTGCGGAACGGGCTGACTGCTGGAGTCAGTGGCCCAGTAAAACCACAGCAGGGAGGATATAAGAGCTTTGCCGGAGGGAGGGTGAGAGAGGCATGACTATGTATCTTTATATCTGCCTGTCTGGTAATGTAGCTGTTCTACGCTCAGCCCAAAGGGGGTGGATGCTGTAGTGGTGTTGATGGTGGGGTATATCTATTTCTCCTTTTTCTATGATTTTAAAAGGTTTTTTTAAGTTCTTTTAAATTTTTTTCCACCATGTGTTTCTGTTGCACTAACACCATGTGTTTCTATTGTTTATTTCTATCTTTCTGGCATATGAATGGAGTCCAGGCTCTACCAGACTTGCTCTGCTGAGATGTTCCCATAGGCTTCCATTGACACAAACAGAAACATCACACATACTTGAACCCACAGTGAAGTTTGTGTTTGTCTGGTTTGTTTTTGGGTAGCTGTGGGTAAGAGTGTTTTTTTCCTGTGTGTCTGTCTACCTGTGTGTCTGCCAAGAGATGGAATAACTACTAGTCCATCTGTTGGAGGCAAGTGCAGTCAGTAACAGGCAGGACCACCGACTACATTTTTTATCTGCCTGCTAACATGAATGTGTGTGTGTGTGTGTGTGTGTGTGTGTGTCTAATGACTGTCATTGCATGTGTTTGCATATTCCAGGCTGTTGTCTGTCTGGTTGATTTCTTTTCTTTGGGTCATGACAATATTCTTCCTGGGCCATGACAACATTAATATTAATTAATATTAATAAGGGAGACTATGACTTCTGCTTGTCTCTGTTGTCTACTCTACTTTACTCCCTCTCTCCCCCACCTTCCCTCCCAATACACACACAGGAAAACTGTGTGTTACTGTATATCTAGAAAGGATCTTCCTAAAAGGTAACTACAGTGATTTGTCAAAAAAGACATGCATATGGATGTAGTTTAACTACATGTGTACAGAACTCTGACAGGCGTTCTGTCTCACTTACCTATTGTCCTCAGTTTAATCAAATCTCAGGATGATATCAGGTTTCTATTTGTTATTAGCAGCAGGGAATAGATGGGTAATAGATAGGTTTCTAATTATAACAGTAATAATGCGAGTCTAGTCTATAAATGTAGCAAATTAATCTAGTTATACAAATATATACTGTATATATAACACATTATGGGGGTACATTGCAAAAATATTCCTGTTACATGTAAATGCATAACAAAAGTGAGACTCAACAAGATGAATGAGTAATTTTTCTAAACCTCACAGGCCTACTTTGACTCCAAATGGCGGTTTTCAGTCTAGGCTGTAGCAGTGTTGTCATAATTTATATTTACCTGCTACTCTGTGCATTGCAAAACTATGAGACATTTTTTTTTTCTTCTTTTGTCTCTTCCTTTGTTCCCGTGTTGCTGTCCAGACACAATGGCAGTCTACATGCAGACGGTGCATCCAGGAAAGTTCTTGTCAGCTGTGCTATGTGCACACCTGCCATTGAAAAATAAGACAAGAAAAGAAATGATGAAGCAGTGTAGCAGTTTAAAGCCGTTTTAGTGGCCACTAAGGGAAAAGAGAGAATTATGAAAGGGTGAAACCTGCAAGATGCTATGGGAAAATAATCAATTAAATAACAATTAATTAAAATAACATGTGTATATATTTCACGGGGAAAAGTAAGTAAACTGAAAGTGAAGTTAGTGAGTGAATACAAATAAAGAAAGAAAGAAATCGAATTTGAAACCAAACAATCAACCACCGTCTCCCCGCTGGTAATCAGACATATCCACAGTCCGTCTGTACTGTTGTGTGCATATAGTTGTTTGACTTTGAGAGGGCGGGACTCTTTGGAGAGCGAAATGAACTAGGCGCGGCCAAAAGGAGCCCCATCCATCTATCACACGTGTAGACAAAGGGGGACTCCACAACACAAAGCTAGATGTGCCCTCTCAAACTTTTTCCACGACGCACGGCGACGCGCACAGATCAAAACACCCCCAGGTGAGTTGTCTTCTGCCTTTCCTTGCATCCCCGGAGTGATTTTCGAATTTATTTCCAGTTAAAAGTTGCTGCTATTACTTGGTGCGTCAGCGCTCAAACTTGAGCACAAAGCAGGAGAGAAAGGGAGAGAGACACAGAGAATATGAGGCAGCAAGGAGAGAGAGAGAGAGAGCGCGCGAGAGGAGCGGTCCCCTTTTCCTTTGTCTGATGCGGGGCGCTTTGAGGAGAGAACTTGAGGGGATGCTCAGGCACGCATCTTCATAAATCTCAATAATACTCAACATATGATACTTTGAATTGACTGTCAGTGAGCCTTTAGTGGAGGTGAGATGGAGTTTGTGCTGCTGCCGTGTTTTTGTCTCTTGGGGATGTTGCGACGCACAAGACAAAGCAACTGCCTGTCAGAAGTTTGCTGAGAAAAGGACCTTTTACGCACGCTGGAAAAAAGTGACAAGTATTAGTCCATCAATAGTTTGTAAATAGTTTTCCCATCGTTCCGTAGTTTTATGACAGTGGTGTTCGTGGTCTTGCGAAGTTGCCAGTGCACTGAGGGGATTCCGAACAATGCAATCAGGTGTAAAGTCTCTAACAACCAAAGTAGTGACACATAATTCAACTTGTTGCACGAATACGGAATAATGTTTGGGGCAAAAAAAAGGTGAATACGAAATAGGTTCGTCTCGAAAACTCTGAAACTTGTTTTAGTTTATTGGAAACAGAGCAACAGGTATATGTCGCTGCAGCTTCTTTGTTACAGTAAAGGCTCCTTTGTTCTTACTCCATACAAAGAAAACCGGCAGAAAGGAGCGCAAACTTTTTTTGAACGCTTAAAATGATTTCCACGCGATAGAAAATATTTAGAATTTAGTTGTTTCATCTCCAAATTGAGAAATAAGCTTTTATTTCCCTTTTGTATATGAAATATAGAAGACCCGACTTTGCACGTCAAGATAAATAGTTACTAACTCCAGGTTTATTTGAGAGTTTGCACCTTGATTTTTGTTAGGTGTGTAAAACATAACTAATGTAGTTTACATGATTTAAAACAAAACAAAAAAAACTTTCTTCATCATGTGAAGGTGTGGCCAAACAACTTGTTTGAATTTGCTGCATTCCATTGTATAGTAGCCCTACCCTTAAACTTTTGTAGTAGGCAACATAGAAGACAATTTTCACTTACAGGATGTATTTGTTATATGAACCAAAATGAGTTTTGCATTCTGTAAAACATCTGATTTTGGATATATTGTTTTTTCAACTTTTTCCAACTCATACAGCTCATACCCACTTTTACACATAAAGTCATAGTTCAAGATCATTTAACATATAATGTATCATTCATTTTCTTTGTTTATTTATTTTATATTTTTACCAGTTTTAAGCAATGAGCAAATTTGTTGCACTTAAAGTTTTAACTACACTGCTTTCAATTATTATTTTTTATTCCTCTGGGATCTGTCCTTAGGTGGATTTTAACACCAGATTAACCAGCAAAGCGTTTTTCTCCTGTTGGAGAGAAAATATGTGGAAATCACTTGGAAGATGTTCAGAGTCACCTATCAAGCAGCTTTTAAGACGCATAGGAGGATTAAGAGACTGTGCACTTTTCTTTGGAGAAAGTGACGACTCATCTCATAAGGATTTAAACTTCAGGAGCAGCAGTGCCAGGCGTGATGCATTTTAGGCACACTTGGAAATCTGAAACTCATGGAGACACTTTGAGGAATATGAAATATGTGTATTGTGTCTCTCCACAAGACAACGTCCCAGTCCAACGTCACTCACTGGGATAGCAGGATATTGCATCTATGATCCTCCTCGGCCCTCCGCATGGGTAGGTGATATTACATTTTACTGGGATGTGGCACTTGCTCAACCCCTTGTTTGTATTGCTGTCTTGCTCACTTGGAAGCAGGCGCGCACACACACACACACACACACACACACACACACACACACACACACACACACACACACACACACACACACACACACACACACTTTATTTCCCAAGATCAGTTGAACTTTTATTTATTTATTTATTTATGGTACACTTGTCATTCCTTATGTGGTATCAAAGTTGATTTAAGTTCAAACTAAAAATGAATTTGATAAACAAGTATTTTGAGCTACATACATGTAAAAAAAATAAAATAAATCAACGCTCTGGAGCATTCTCAAACAATTTTCCCTCTAACTTGTGGTAATTTGAAGACAACCATAATGTGATTATGACATTCACCTGCTTATCATATGTCAGTCACCGTTAATCACTCACACAAAAATAAGTTAATAAAATCAGTTTGGACAATAATTTGGAGTTGATATATATATTTCTAGATAGAGAAACTTTGCCATAGCCTGGGGTTTTGTAAACCAAAGCTACAACTTGCATGGTTGACTATTCCCATTTTCCAGATACTTGATTACACAGTTAGAAACACATTTGGCCAATAAGGTGTCTAAATCTCCTTATTACATTGGACAAGTGTGTGGCACTAGCCTGTTTACTGCACTAAGCGTAATTATTAAATAACTGAATGTTGACAAATAATAATGGACCATATGCATATTAGTTATACATCACTATTACATAAATATTTGCTTTTAATTGGAGCCGATTGCATACATCTTTTCCTGACTGATCAGAAAGTGTTTTCAACTTCATTGTGTTATGTGCCAAGTTTCTGATTTAGCAGACTTGACTTATCCATTGCAGTCTGTTTGGCCTATTATTATTTGTTCATAATCAGATCTTCTGTGATACATGTCATCTAATATGTGGTATAGTTGCAGCTTGTTCAGTTGACCCCAGTCAGAGAAATGTTTCCTCAAATTCCTTTATTTCATGAGGGAGGAGAACATGAGACAAAGAGGGTTAAAATGAAGAGGGTGCATTTGCACCCTTTGTGCCTGTTTTCATGCAGCAGTTAATTTAGGTAAGCCTGTTAAATCTTGGAAAAAAGTCACCAGACAGTCAGTGTGCAGTAGAGAGAGAGAGAGAGAGAGACAGAGCAACACTCGCTCCTTATCAATGATGTCATTGAGAGCCAATGAGAGCATGCTGTGGTACTTGTCGGCATCCAAGCTCCGCCTCAGGCCTCTGTGCATGGCAGCGCACATGGTCCTGCAGCATCACATTTTCACCACGCTGCAGAGAGAGGCACAAATACAGAGATGTTGCTCTTGGCTGTGTACTCTGATGTTAATCTAGCATGTCCGCTCAGAAATAGCTTGTTTATCACTGTGAGCACATGCAAGGAACAACTTGAGGAGGGGGGAGGGATGACATATTTTTTGATTTACATTAATTGTTAGCCAAAAAAATACATCAGCCCCTGAAACATTAGATGCAAATGGGAATGCGAGGAGAACATCCAGGCTGATGAAGATAAATTATGGAAGTGGTACTGTCAGCCATCTGGTAAAGATGATGTCTTTTTAATGTGGCAGTACATTTATAGGCTAAATTACAGAAACTTAAATTGTAAAAGATTACGTTAATGCAGCCCAAAACATCCAATTTATGGGGAAAAGATTGAAGGGTACCTGACAATATTTATGTCAGCTTAACAATAATAACCTGCACTTGTGAACAGTAGAGCTTTAAGACTCGAGGAAAACAGCCTATTGCTGCTGTTGTGGATCAGGCTCAGGTCGTGACTGGATCAGTGGGAATGTGGGTCATTCAACACTGTGACACACAGGTGGGACAGATGTAGGTCAGTGGTTGAGTATGGGGGCTGAGTCACATAAAAAGGAGGTAGGGACAGAGGATGCAAAGAGAGAGGGAGAGAAAAGGTTGTTCAAACGTTAAACCAACTCTCGAATTTCTAGCTCTGTTATTGTATATGTCATTTTGTATGCAATATAGAATATAGGCAGGACACTTATAACATTTGGAGCTCTCCAAACATATTGCTGTACTATTTCAACATATTCTCGTGAACGGGTTGATATGATATTGTACAAAAACTTATGCACACCAATTCGTATGATGTCCTACGAAATTAGGCATCTGCTGCCCTGTCACATGGTGACCCGTCACAGGACAGTTAGGTTTAGCAGTCTTTACAGTTAAATTTAGCCGAGAAAAAGTTACAGGGAGCCCAGTTCAGAGGCCATTGCAGTTGACTTTAAGCCAGGTACAAAGCACTGCGATGTGACAGTCCTTTCAGAGTCCGTTGCTGTTGAGTCACTAAAACAACTATTTAAGATTAGAAATAAAGATTGTGGTTTGGATTTAAACACTGATTCCCTTAAGTATTACTACTGGGACACGAACACCTGTTTTCTAGGTGAAAGTCTTGCGTTTTCCCCTTAAGTTCTTCCAAGACACAAACTCGCTTCCACGCTTGAAAGCCATGGGTTTTATGACATATGCATACAGTAATAAATACATGGAATACCTTTGAATTACAGTGCTTTTCTTTTAACTTTTTTCTTTATGTACAAATGGTTCATTAGAACAGTCTGACTATTTACCTACTATACTGTGGATTACAAGTGTGCAGATTCAGTGCCCATTTAATGAACTTATGAGTAAAACAGAAACATTGGATTTAGCATAACTAATCATTGTGACAGGCCGAGCACTGAGCTCTTAATAGGCATCGCACAGGCATGGTTTCAGCTACAACACAGTATGTCCCACTGTTTGTAGCTTAATTACACTGCTTATCTGTAATGCTATTATCAAGTACATAGCCGTTTTCATAACATTGCCATTTGGTGGACGCTTTATGAGAGAATGCATGTTTTTCGTATGGACATCTCAGTGGGAGCTTCCAAACCTAATCCATTCAGTTACATGGGACAACAGCAATCTGTGGCATCTTCCAGCTCTGAAGTCTCAATATCCCTCTAAGCTGGAATGCTCATTAAAACGGGCAATGGTTTCACACCATCTCTGTCTCTGCAGCATATGCACAACTAAATCTGTGTCACCATAATCTCTCATCCTATCTGTATTTGCTGTTACACTAATATAAAGTACTTTATTCTTTTTCCCTGGTGCAGTCTGATTAGGACCGCAAAGCATATTACTGTGTTAGAGCAAAGTAGTACATTGACACCAACGTATTTTAGGTATTCTTTTCTAGTTATATTTCTGTAATGCATTGCAAGTCTGTGAGCTGGCCTGATGTTATGCAAAGTGTATTAGACTACAATACAGGCCTAGAATAACCAATCATTAGCATGAGCCTAATTCTTTCAGACGTCCTGTGGTCAGCCTCAGGAAAGCTATCAGGTTTAGTTTTTCTGCTCGCTGCATGTAGCTTGTGGGCATTCCATGAAGTCACTATAATACATGCAAGTATACATTAGTTAGATTTTCTGGTTCATCCCACAACAAAATGACTACAAATACCAGTTAAGGTCCAATCTGTTTTTACAGCATTTGATGCTGACACATGAAACCCTGTTGACCCACTACTGCATATGTTTACATTGTGCTTCATTCATGCACTCTGAAATGTCATGTTTGATGCTCTGATACAAGCACTGACAGATGGACAAATACATTTCGAGATGGATCTTCAAAGTGGAACAGCCGCTCCAACAGATTATGTGCCTTGATAAAAAAAAGACTATTGATAAAGATGATTAAAAAATGGCTGCAATAATAATTTTGTTCAATTTTCCCTACCAGCTGAATTTGGGTTGGGTTGTTGATGTTCCCTTTGTGCATACCATCGAGTCAAACAGGACACTTCACTGGGTACAGTAAATTACAGTGCAACAAAACATTAGAACCACCGTTACTAATCATGACGACAGTCCTAATTCTCCAAGCTACAGGCATTCTGTGGTCATCCCGTTGCAAACTATCAGAGCTTAGTTTTACCACTCGGCGCCTGTAGCCGCGAGATAAGTTAACGTGCTCTGCTGGCATGCTAATACATACCCGCACTGGGGGGACAGGAATAAATTATTTCTTTATGACTGCACACAAGGCAGAGCGTTTGAAGGAAGAGAAGGAGGCAGAGGTAGAGAGGGAACATAGGGAGATGAAGTGAGGAAAAGAGACATGGGGGTAAATGATAGACAAGAAAGAAAGGAGGGAGAGAGAAACAGCAAGAGAGGAGAAGTGAGACAGAAGAAGAGGGAAGGGAGAAAAGAGAGAGTAAAGGACAAGAATAAGACAGATAGATAGCTTCATAGTGCTCTTTATATCTGTCCCTCTTTAGTTTAGAGTAATTCTCTCACCGTGACAGAGTGGAGTAGTCATTTGACTTCTGACTGTGACAGAGTACACAGAAAACATTGTCCTCCAGAGCTTTCTTATTCTCTACAGCCAATAAGACTGCTAACTAAAAGGTAACATTTAAATGAGCTATAAGAGCTCATGAACAACACACGGTTAGCTTTGGAAAATAATAGCTGTCCAGATTTATTTTACTGTTTTGACCTGAAAAGCATTCAGCCTGAATCCACAATTGTATGACCTTTTTCAGGGATTTTGTCCTAGTTTGAAATATCCAAATCATGGAAAATAGCTGGCGGATAATGTTAAATAATGGTGCAATGACGGAAAGCTAAACAAAAACATTTCCATTGCTTTTAGTGCGGAAAAATGAGGACAGGACTTTGTCATGTAGATTGCTATTCATTTACTTGTTTTATGTTTGGGTTTAAATGTTAATGTCTTGCTGTGTCCAACATTGTGTGCTTATACTTTTCTGCCTGCTGCACATTTGCCCTCTGGGATGTTAGTGAAGTCAAAACCAAACGAAATGAAAACAAACGGCAGACAATAGCATGACAAATCAGTCGGAAAACCCATAAAGGTAAGCGGCAAATCAAAATTCACTGAATAGGAGCTCACATGGTGTGTTGCGCAGCAGGTCTTACTGCCCCTGAAGATATTGCTTTCTTCTCCTCCTAGCCCAGGTGTTGATTTAGGGACACAAATTCGAATAGGAGCTTCAGCATGTCTATTGCAGGTCAACTTATTACCTCCATAAATGCACAGCATGTTGCTGTCTGGGGATGGACTGGTAATCCCCTCTAAAGACGGAGGTTTTATCAAAGCTAAATCTACTCCACACACGCACACACACACACACACACACACACACACACACACACACACACACACACACACACACACACACACACACACACACACACACACACACACACAGCCATGCATTAGGAATACTCTCATGGGAACACACGGTCACACAGACACACAAATGAAGATAGACTTGCTAGGTAGACAGACGTGCATAGTGTAAAGACCAGGATTTTATCACAGACAAATCTGTTATTGTCTGATAGTCAGGGGATTAAGAAGCAGTGATTTTATAGACACAAACACACACACACACACCCATGTGTCATTAGAGGATGAACACTGGCTTGCATATTGAAGGCACAGTGCAGTTAAGTGACACCAGTACTGCTGTGCTTTAATACTGTGCTTTACTGTGATTTAATACTATGATAAAGACTGATAAAATCATTTGGGTGACAGCTTTTATTGCGGACACTTATTTCTGTTTTTGCATCACAATTTTACAAAGTACATGTCCTTTCATTCATTGGCGGTCCACTGTTGTGCTGCATCTTTTTCAGATTTATAGATTGTACATGAGACACCTCTGTGTTTTGTTCACCCATAATGGCTATCTTTGTCAAAGCTAGCCAGTCTCCTTTTTTGGACAGTCTTCGCTCTTATTTCAATAGTGGCAAAGGCTGAACTATTCCTGCCGCTTTTTTATGACATAAACCACCAGCACCAAACTTTCTGCCATTGAATCCTGATTAAGAGTCTCTATAAAAAGATTTCCATATATCATTTAGCAGTTTTGTTTCTTTATGGCAAACAGGCATACTAACATAATAACAGTCAAACGGTGTTGGTAGCTATGCACTCCATGGACGCCTTTTACTGGCCTTGCAGAGCCATACTACGCATCACAAGCTCAGTTTTCATGAGCCTTAACATACTGTACATCTAAAAGTATCAATTTGAATATTGATTGAATCAGTACAGATATGTACGAGACTCATCACAGACTATTTTAACTGCAAGGCCTATTTCTATTTCTTTTGTCTTGAGTGGACAGATTTGGAAGAATCTGACATTTTTGCTGCTGTGGTGTCATGCCCACCACCTACATAGGCACTACTCTTTGGACTGTGTTATTGCTAATGGTATACTAACATATGGATGTTGCATCTCTTTTTGCTATGAGTTTAAATTGGCGTAGCAGTTGCACAGCAGGGATTGTCCTTGACCCTGGTCAGTGGGCAGCTAACCTTTGCAACCAGACTTTTATACTTTTAGACTTGTATATACTTGCAATGTTTCCATCCTAACTCAAAGTAGTGCCGTTCATTTCTACGGGGCTGAGATGAGACAAGACAGGAAGGGGTTGCTTACATCCTCTTTCTACTAGTAAACAAGTAATGTTGTGTCATCCTTTCCACATTTCTGGCAGCCAGAAAGTAAAGTTTCTCTGCATCAGATAAACTGCCTTCACTGTCAGACACAACCAGTTAAGCACAGACTAAAACGTCTGCCAGCCACATTCTGTATACTGAAAGAAAAATTAAAGCCTCCAGTTCTGTTTGAAACCCGCATCCTCTGAATTCCTGAGTACATGTAATATTTTGACAACAATTATTTAAAATATTTACTATATAAAAACAAAAAAAAAAGATCACAGCGAAATAGCACATATTTCATAAAGGGATAAAAGCGGAGGAGAAAAACTGAGAATTTACAGTGTTGTAAATCCATAAGGGAATGCAGAAATTGAGCACAAACTCCAATCCTGCTGTCCTGGAAGTGTCAATTTAGAATGTTTTTCAGTCTTTTCCTCTTTTTTTCTTTTAGATGATACAATACAAGCCCATATTTTTGTCCTTACTTATTTAAAAGGTATCACGCATACTGATTTAATTTTCCCCTATAAGAGCTTTAAAAACTACATATAAAACATGTATTAAAAGTTGATATTATACTGGCCTACTATTAGAATGCTAATCTGCAGTATTTGAGAGCTTAGAGCTATTTTCCAGGCGGTATTGCGATGAGCTGTAACCTTGTTGAGATATAACTGTCAGATTACAGTGCGGTGACATATCAGTACTAAACAGAAAGGATTCTGAATACCTAAAATAATATCTTTGTGTGTATTTATGTGATGCTGTGTGCTATAAGGCTATTCTTGCCACGGTTGGGGTGATAGTGATAGTCGAGCAAGCAAATCCAAAATAATATCTGGTGTCATATCTTTTTTTTTTTATTCTTTGCTGCATAACACCTTTGTCAGGACTGTGTACTATGGTTGAGTAGTGAATCAGATCTGTTTTGATGGAGATATATTTGAGCTTAGCTGCATATGGTATGATGAACCAGATAATGTCCTGTAACACTAGCTGAGATATCAGACTTTAAATGTTTCCCAGTCTCTTTGTGGGTATAACACACCCCTTACGTCCTTTGTGTATGCATACAATTCTGAATTCAGAAATATGAGATTTTTTTTTCATACCAATATTACAGTGTGGGATGAAGATCTTTGCATCCTCTGTCTCCTTCCTGTATCTGTACCTTGGAAAGAGTACTAATCACATAAAGACAGCCAGTGATAGTAGCCTGGCAACAACCAGACCTAAACAACATGTCGACTGGACCAGGATGTCTTTGAATATGTTCATACATGCTGCTTTATGACCAGTCTGTAACTCTAGTTTTGTACTTTTGTCTTCCCTATCAAATACATTTTCTGAGCGCTTGGTTGCTGAAATTATGCATCTTTATTTATCAAATCTCAAAATCTAAAGACATATCTTCATTATAATGCTGCATGATGGTGTAATAGCATAATATAAGATGAATAGAAATTGAGCAGTGATCGCCTCACTTTTCTTTTCATAGTCTGCATCAGCGACCATTCATATCTTGAAACCTTTGTACGGCCATGCCGTTTATAGCCATGTGATGGTTAATGTAAAAGTTTGGTTTCCTGGAGGCAGATAATGTCTCAGACTATGAAGGCCTTCCGTAAGAGTATCTGCACTGACATGATTTTCTATTCCAGTGCGAGTCAGAATCTGAGTGCCTGGAAATGGACTGAATAAGACCAAGTAAATGCCCCACACTCAATCATAGTTCCATGCTGGACACAGCCCGGTGGAGACAGGCCCAATTTATAATTAAAATATAAAAACATGGCACTACACAGTGAAATAGGAGTTTTAATTCAATTTGATAGCATTTTAAAATAATGGGCATACTATAAATATGATAGCATGTGGCAAGCTAGTCAAATCATTAACTCACCTGCCGTAATTCCCCACTAATGTAAATTTCTCCCATTTGTGTGAGGTCAAACAAATCCAGATTGCAAAAGCTAAGGATTTTTATAGACTATAAAAAAGATCCAGGGGAGAATAAAGGCTGGCATATTTCTTTTTAAGTCTTTTCATATGAGGTCAATGCGTAATCTCTGGTGGGAATGTGGCTGAATAAGGCCAAGTCATGCCCTGCTCTTATTAATATGCATGTAATTACTATGCGTCAGCCGTTAGCTATTCTGTACTATGCTGTGTTGCCAGAGCCAGTTCACAAGGTCAACCTAATGCTACTTGTAAATGTCCTTGCTGAATAAAATTAGATTCTGACTCAAACTGTGTGTGTGTGTGTGTGTGTGTGTGTGTGTATGTACAGTATGCACTGAAATGATTACACACACAGTAGGGCTGTAATGATACACCAAACCCAGGGTTTGATTCGTATCATGATTTTTGATTTTCATGTGAAACAAACCTGGATTCTTTTTTATTTTTTTGGGATCTCAGTAAGCGTAATACAACCTTTTTTCTGCCACATGGCATTGTTTTGTCATTAATTACATCCCATTTTGCAACACAGTTATACAACAGATACCTTGTTTATTGATATTGATTGACTTTAATATCGATCAAACCAACACCAAAGATTCTTTTGTACCTTAAAATAATGCTTACAAAATAGTATCAGTGGTTCATTAGGGGGAACAAAGAGGAAAAGTGCTTTGGTGCCTACAGTAAAAGTGTTGGTTGACAGTAGCTAATGCAGTAAAGCTAGCTAATGCTGATGTAAATTCTTGATGGGTAACATAAGATTACGACAATGTTCAACACGATCAGTTATATTTAGTATGATTATTTTGATCACAGTTAACAACTCTGGGCTAACCCATGAATTCACCAGTAACGTTAACTGTTTAGATAGACGACTAATCTATGGTAATTTAGCTAGCTAGCACACCCCTGCCTTCTGCCTCAGTCTCTCGGCGCTGCGAGGCTTCAGTTGGGATGAGAGCTGACAACAGCCCGGTCCGCAGACACATCCACAGTCAGCCCCCAGCCAGCTAGCAGCCATTCACTATCCTTACAGCTACGGCCCGGGGAGACATCCACAGTCAGCCCCCAGCCAGCTAGCAGCCATTCACTATCCTTACAGCTACGGCCCGGGAGACATCCACAGTCAGCCCCCAGCCAGCTAGCAGCCATTCACTATAATTACAGCTACGGCCCGGGGAGACATCCACAGTCAGCCCCCAGCCAGCTAGCAGCCATTCACTATCCTTACAGCTACGGCCCGGAGAGACATCCACAGTCAGCCCCCAGCCAGCTAGCAGCCATTCACTATCCTTACAGCTACAGCCCGGGGAGACATCCACAGTCAGCCCCCAGCCAGCTAGCAGCCATTCACTATAATTACAGCTACGGCCCGGGGAGACATCCACAGTCAGCCCCCAGCCAGCTAGCAGCCATTCACTATCCTTACAGCTACGGCCCGGAGAGACATCCACAGTCAGCCCCCAGCCAGCTAGCAGCCATTCACTATCCTTACAGCTACAGCCCGGGGAGACATCCACAGTCAGCCACCAGCCAGCTAGCAGCCATTCACTATCCTTACAGCTACGGCCCGGGGAGACATCCACAGTCAGCCCCCAGCCAGCTAGCAGCCATTCACTATCCTTACAGCTACGGCCCGGGAGACATCCACAGTCAGCCCCCAGCCAGCTAGCAGCCATTCACTATCCTTACAGCTACGGCCCGGGGAGACATCCACAGTCAGCCCCCAGCCAGCTAGCAGCCATTCACTATCCTTACAGCTACGGCCCGGGAGACATCCACAGTCAGCCCCCAGCCAGCTAGCAGCCAGCCTGGTCAGCACTTAACTCCGGTCCAAAGGACGCTAATGGCAGTTTACTGAACCGTCGGGAAACAAACCCAGGCACCCGAGTCAGAATAAGGGCATTCTTAACATTACACCTCCCCCCCCGTTCACTTTTGGCACAAAAATACTAATACTAATAGTAATTTAAAGATGTGGTAGTACTGGATCTGGACGGGAAGGATAACTCTGGGAGTTGGAAGGGGTGTGTCGCGATTCTGCCTTCTCAAGGTTTGTGGAGCTGAGTGTCGCAATTTCGGTATTATTTTCCATATCGTTACAGCCCTAATGCACACACACACACACACACACACACACACACACACACACACACACACACACACACACACACACACACACACACACACACACACACACACACACACACACACACACACAGTGTTTTGGTATAGCCTGTGGCAATGTTTACAGCTCCTCAACATTAAGCCACTGCTTTTATTAAGACTAAGCAACCGGTGCTGAATCACAGTGGACACAAATTTCTTTCCAGACAAGGTCAAGGTGTCATCTTCAGCAGAGACAGAAGCTGAGTGAGCACGAGTCATGCTTTCAATTATGCATTAGCCTGTTAGCCTGCACTCTGACAGACTGGCAGTGTTAGCTTTCAATTAGCTGTCAGAGGGGAGACTTTAACTCTAATCAGTCGGCATGTTATCCTCACCTGGAAACCAGAAAATGGTGATTTAACCATCCCAAAATGAAACAGTCCCAATTACCGGTATATGAACATGTACTGTCGCCTTAATCATAACTAATCATACTCATATAAAATGCGCGACTGCTGGAGCTATGTTACATTCAAGCTATTGTGAACAGGACTAAGGACTAATCTCTTTCAAGATTGAAGTGGCCCCATGTAAACACCTTAATTGGTCTAAAGAGAATTAAGAATGTTCACATACAACTTAATTTTCCATTAACATGACTCATGTACTTTTATTCCAAATTACCTTGCCTTAGTATCACCACCTTAGGCAGCCTAGAAGAACCTGGCTGGCCTAGTTACGGCTCAAATTAAATTCAGATTCATTTGAATATTCTTGCACATACAAAGTTAATCCCTGTGCTCAAGTCAGACTACTTTTCACTTGGGTTGGGTCGGTAATCCACTTCCAGCCTTGACAGTATGCATATGTGTGCAAGTGTTTAATGTGCATCAGTGCTTCTGTGTTTCATTGGTGAGCCTCTCTTCTTTCTGCTGTTTGTGTGTGTGTGTGTGTGTGTGTGTGTGTGTCTTTGTGCCGCTGTTGTATGTATTTAAATAGACAGAGGAGGCTTTATCAGCTACTAAGTACGCTCTCTGATGTCCTCAGCTATGTGTGGTAATAAGAGCTGCTGTCACAGTGAACTGTGGCCACTCTCGCACGCATGCACGCTAATCCCTTTATTACTATCTAATTGTTTCATCTTTCTTTTCCATTTGCCTGCTCCTTTTTCCTCTTTATCCCTCTCTTTGACTTAATTTTATGATTCACTCTATGACATAGATTAATTATTTTACTTGAGCTAGCAAAATGCTTTTCAAATAATGAAATAGTCATATACATTTATCATTTACTTTCAAAAGACTGTGCTGTAAATTACCATATGTGATTACAGCTTTTGGTTGTTGAGTAAATGCAAACAGTATGACCTGTTGGAGAGGACGACATGTGTGTGTCACTCAGCAGAAAAGACATTCCTTTCTACCTGACAGTGTATAACCACATAGGCTTACTCTCTCTCACACACACACACACACACACACACACACACACACACACACACACACACACACACACACACACACACACAAAGATGTTGTTGTTCCACAGTAGACTGTGAGAGCACTGAGCATATCCTCCTCCTCAGTTCAGTTCATTGAGTTCACTAGGCTCCACACTGACAGAAATGATGCTAGACAGAAATGCAAATTTGACAATGACAGCATCCATGCCAGCCACAAATGTTAACATTACTCCCCGAACCATCACATGCCTATTTGCATTCACTTGAAAGGGTAACGCCAGACTTTTAGACAAAGATCTGTATTATTCTTGTCTCTGAGGTATCTTAGTCTGGTAGACAGTTAAAATGCTGTCCTTTTCTGCTGACTCAAAGGATCTTAATATATATATATAGTCAGAGCTTGTGAAACCAAAAACAACATGTCATTTGATGAAAATACCGCACTAAGTGGCATCATTCTTTTTTCAAAAAGAAGTGCGTCCTGGGACATGCAGAAGAAGTAAGAACAGCCCTTTTGTTATGTCCTTGTAAAAACTATTAATACAACTAAGTTGACAATGACGGTTTGCTGCAGTCATCTTTTACAGTGTGGACAGCTAGTAATCTGGTTTGACAGGCTGGTTTACAGCCTGTTTTACAATCTCAGAACGCAAGCTAAAGACTGAAGGAAAGACAAGTTGTCCTTGTCATGTGGAGTATTTATTTTTGTTGGACTGTACCCTTACACACATGTAAGAATTCCTGCAGAGTTATGCACTCCATCAGTCTCTGCGTCTCTGTCATCATCTCAAGCTCTCAATCATGCACCGTGCTTGTGCTCCCCCCCTCTAGTTACACTTTGACTTTCTTCCCTCCTGCCGCTCTGTTTTTCTCCCACTCTTTTTTTCATGCTGGTATGCATTTCTGTCTGTTAGTATTTGCACTGTTTTGGCACAAGTTCCCTTGTGCCAATGTGTTCCACCTGTCACATTTGGGATGTCTGTCTGTCTTTTTCTCCACTATGTATCTTGATCTCTGACTGCCTTTCTGACTGGCTGCATGTCTGTTTCTATTTCTCTCTCTCTGCATTTCTGGCTGTCTCTGTCTGCCTCTTCCTCCCTCTCTCTCTCTCTACCTCTCTCTGTCTGTGTTATGGCATTTTTTTGAGCATAAATGCCTTTTTATAGTGTGTAATGTTTTTTCTTTCCGTTTCCTTAGTTAGACACTATAGTTTTGTCCATAATGGTTTGTTGATCAGCCCTTCTTATTGCAGGTGTGCATTGCTTCAGTTCCTTCACTCCCTGAGTCATGCAGTGTCACATGTGTTCATCTGATCTCTGTGAGAGTTTGCTGCTTTAGAAGGTTCCACTTCTCACATTACCTCTGACTTGCATTGGAAGGATTATGATGTATTACGTTTTTGAGTGAGTTCGCTATGACGTCTACAGCAGTCTTAAAGCCACAGCTTGCTGACTTTTACCTGGCTCTGAATACATGAAATTGTCCTGCACTGTTTGGGAGTAAAATATAGCTACGGTTAAACATGTATAGCCTACTCTTCTAGTGTTAAGTCCGTTTTCATGCCTCTCACACAGGTGGCATCGGCTCAGCTGAAATGATGGAAAGAGCAGGTGGACCTAATGTTTTGTACAAAGTAAATCTCAATGGACAAATCATGTGTTTTTGCTTTGCCTTTGTATAGGCCAGCCTGTTTTTGTCCCCTGGTGTCCATGTGTTCATGTCCATGTGTGCAATGTGCCTGTGAATGTGTGCCAGTGTATGTCTGTTTATGTCTGTGCTTGTTGCATATGTACAGTGTGGGTCCGCCTCCATGTGTGCATGCACAATGTGTGCACATTCTCCCATACTGTACTGTGGATCTACGGAGTGTGTCTGTGTTCATAGTATATCCCCTTTGTCAACCCATCTTGTTGTTGACATTGCATGTCATTTCAGCAATCCCATTGGAACCAATGTCTCAATCTGGGAAACTCAATTTCCTATGGAGGAGTGGTTGGTGGTGGTCAGGGGCATAGCACAACATTCTGGGCCCTGTAGAAAGGAATTTTCCATGGGCCCCTCACAACATCCACAGCTATTCATTCTAGCATCTTTTTGGGCCCTCCTCACATAAGGAGCCTGGGTACTCAGTCCCGTTTTTCCCCCTAGTCCGATGCCCCTGGTGGTGGTGCATAGGGGGGTTATTTTGAAGTCCAAATGTTCTTATCTCATGCACTATTAAGCGAGGCAGTGGGGTGTGTGGGTAACGTGTTTTAGAGTCCGTCTGTCACAGCCTCGGGGCATGTTGCTTCGAGTGCACACACACACACACACACACACACACACACACGTATGCATAAACACACATAAAAACAGTCTGTAACACATGCACACCTCTCTCTCTCATTCACCCATTAACACACAAACATGCCCAATGCCTCAGGCTCTACTCCTCTACGGCCTTAGTGCAGGTCAGAGGGGTCGACTGAGACTCTCACTTCATTAATCACATTTGGGAAGCTATTCTATATATTCTATATATATTTCCATATGTTACCCTTACTTCAACTTGAGGCGAAAGTATGGAACATAATTATTTAATTTGATCCAGGGATTTAAATGAGAGAATATCACATTTATGGACATTTGTTACCTAATATGTGACTGTTACCTAATATGTGATGGATGCATGCATGCATGCATCCATCCATATGCCATGTACAGTTTAAACAGGAAAACTAGCCTGCACTATAATTTTAAGAAAGGAAATGTTGAATGGCAATGCGGTCACAAGCAGAGTAATCAAAAGCGACGGCCAATCATTACTGTAGGTTGTTGATGTGTAAAAAGATCATTGGTTCTTGTTACAGAATACTGTGTGTGTGTGTGTGTGTGTGTGTGTGTGTATGTGTGTGTGTATACACCTGACTGACACTGTGCTGGGGGCAGAAATTGACAGGACTCACTAACATGCGGGGTCCAAAGAACTGATTTTAGTGAAATATTTTGACTTTGTTGCAAAAATTCATGAAAGCCCCACTGAATCTCCAGTCTGAGCTGCCCTCTAGGGATTTGTGTTTCTTGTCACGTTTCATAGTTAAAAGATTGTGTTTTTGTTTTTACAATCTATTAACTATCTATTTTCATCAGATCTCTGATCATACCTATCTGTGCTTCACTGCTATCATTTAGACACATGTAACACAATGGCATGGCTATCTACATTAAAACATCCCTAAATTAGTGCTGTGTTCATTCATAGACAGGAACCTGGTTAAGCAGAATCTGATTAAAATATATGAATGGTGTAAGCGCCTTAACACTGCACTTACAAACGCATTGCATGCTGTCATCACCCACCTCAACCCTGAGAGAAATACCTAAGAGAAGCTTTGGCAGAGCAGTGCTGAGCATTGTGAGGTGTCAAAATGCCTGCAGTGAAACTGATGTCACGCAGTGTTCATTCTGCATGTGTGTTTTGCCCTTGACTGTTGGCACTCCTACATGCTCGTAAATGGGAAGTGGTATTGATGCCGTGTGTGAGGGAGGGAGAGGGAGGGAGAGAGAGAGAGAGAGAGAGAGAGAGAGAGAGAGAGAGAGAGAGAGAGAGAGAGAGAGAGAATAGGCTGTATCATTGGACAACAAGCTAAAGATTAGCATTAGTGAGAGAATAAAAATACACTAACTCTTTCTCTCAAATTCTCTGACTTTCATGCACGCAAACAGTACATTAGTCAGTTTGACTCCAGGCAGCTAACACATCCGGGTCTCATTTTTTTCACAAGGTAACTGTTGCATGTGTTTTTGTGTATGACAGGAGAGAGAGAGAGAGAGAGAGAGAGAGAGAGAGAGAGAGAGAGAGAGAGAGAGGTTGGGTTAAGAAAGAAGGGGTGTGAAGGGAGTGTTGGTAACATGATGAGCTAACACGGGTGTGTGTAAGTGAGATAGTGTTTGAGGGGTGTATTTGTGTCATCAGCACAATCAACATGGTAGCAGGGGAGAAAGGAAGGGAAGGATGTTTAAGCATATGTGTGTGGACTTTACCAGTGTGTGTGTGTGTGTGTGTGTGTGTGTGTTTCTTTTCCATGTGGACATTTTAATGTAAACATTATGCTAACTGTGTGCCACAGAGAAGTTTACGGGGAGGGGAGTGGCATTCACACTGTTTTAGTGGCCACTATACAACATTTCCTTCACTTGGTAAGCCAAAATAAAACATATGTATTGCTGAAATGTTGTGTTAGCTGCGGGGGTCATTCATCAGCTATCAAGCATCCTCTTGAGGGGATTCACTATCCTGCTGGTTTCAGTCTGAGCTTGTTCAAAAACTCTGGACTTTAATCAGCTAAGCCTCAAAACTTAGAATAATTTCTTTTACTTTGTTTTTTACTTTCACTGTGTTTCTTGGACGGTCACATAACACACTTCATGCTTTTGCTGAGTGAGTGACACAGAGAATGACAGACTGTGTGTGAAGTGCTAAGTGAGCAGAAGACTCAACGGCAGCCTCTCACAGTGTTCTCCAACAGCATGTTGCCTTGGCAGGAGAAGTGTCCTTTTTGCACAGCAGTGGTATCACTGATCAAATCTGTTTGTGTGTCTGTGTGTGAGAGTGAGACCAATGCAGTGCCTACCATGTATTTCTCTGTTTGTTCTGAACACTGAGGATACGAGTGGCTGAATAAGTGTGGTAGGCATTCATCTATTTTAGCACGAGTGTGTTGCAACCCGCTGATCACAACAATGCAACGTCATGTAAACTCTTCTGTCAGGTATTGTGGAACGTGGACATTTGTGTGTCACAAATAAACACACAAATTCAAACACACACAACACTTATCCCCATTGCTCAAATAGCGTGAGGAGGTGAACAAAATCTTCTGACAGACCATTGAACTCTAAAGTGGGTTTATCAACAAAGCACTTAGCAGCAGGGAGAAGTAGGAAGAAGAGGAGGAGGAGTAAGAGGAGGAAGAGAAGGAACGCAGGGAGATGAAAAGTTGAAAGTAGCAATAGTGAGCTTAGGATCGAGGCCCAGCTTTATGAGTCTAAGCTGACCCAAGTGAGGGGAAAAAAATATAGAAAACAAATCAATTTAAAATTTAGGGAAATTATAATCAAAGACTTCCAACAGAGAGAGAGAGAGAGAGAGAGAGAGAGAGAGAGAGAGAGAGAGGTTGGGTTAAGAAAGATGGGGTTGGAAGGGAGTGTTGGTAACATGATGAGCTAAAGGGTCTTTTATCTCTTGTTAAAGTGCCCATATTATGAAGAGAAAAAAAAAATAACTTTTTCTTGGATTTGGGGTGTTATTTTGTGTCTCTGGCGCTTCCACGCAGGTTTCTCAATGTCCTCTGCCTTCAGTCTCCGGGTGAGGTATCTGCACAGCTTTCTACGTCACTAGCCAAGATGCGATGGCTAACCGTAGCATGCTAGCGCTAGCTTGTTAGCTCATTTTCAATGGCAAAACACTGCTACAACACACACACTAGTTCACCATAACCTACAAAAGTAGTAGCTAGCTGATGTGATTTTACCCGGCTACTCCACATGTGCAACTCCCAACAAAGATAGTAAAGAAGTGGGATGTCTCACTCTGTAGCTAAAACAGAGACCTAAACACACAGGGTGTAAAGAGGAGCTGCAGCAATGTGCAATACAACAAAAATATGGTGTTTTTTGAAAATGAAACCATGTAAACCTATTCTGGTACAACCTCAAAATACAAATATGTACCTGAAAATGAGCATAATATGGGCACTTTAATGTTTGTACATATCACTAGTCTTATGTTTTTTTTTTATTCTTTCAGCCCATCTCATACCTGTTCCCTTCACACTTTGTTTTGTCAAAGATTTCCATCAAGCAAACTAGAAGAATGAACACACGTGTGTTTTATTTAAGATGTTACATGACCTCGAGGTCAGAGAGGTAAGACAAGGAACCAATATGGCCCCCCGTAAGTGAATATGCAGCATGTGAGTTATGCTCAGCTCTCACTTTGGTTTTAATGAACCACCTTTCAGCCTCATAACAATTTTGTAATACTATCCCAAGCTTTTTTTGATATGACCCGACAAGCCAGGCTGTTCTATTAATTAGGCCCCAAAGTTGCAATCGTAGCCAAATTTTCAAGGATGTCCCGAGGCTGCTTTCTTTTTACCACATGCCTTCTAAATTTGGATGAGCAGGCCTAATTAGAGGTTGAATTTGGATGCATAGATTTGGCTGCACCACTGAGTTTTTATCCAACCTTAAAGCACACCAGAGGGCCGTCTTGGTGTCTCAGCAGAATTAAATGCATTACCATCACCAAGTGTTGATGCAGCTCACAGCCCTGCATGCTTCTCCTGCCACTCTTCATTTCATGCTATGAAAATTTGATTAATGCGTTTAAGGAAGGCAATCTTGCTCACATGATTTTGAGACAAAAATAAAGATCAAAGCAAAAAGAGAAACCTAATATGCAGTTCCCTCTTTTTAGTGTGTAATGCTTTTTTGTTATTCAATCATTACTTTATTTAACTGTAAATACAGAAATAAGAGTAATTAGATAAGGCTGCAATTATTTAGAGTTGTCAGGTTTTTGAACTAGTGCAGATTTGGCAATACGACAACTTTCACCAAAGCTTAAATGTCTACATCTGTCCTTCAAAAACGCATCTATAAAATACAACAATAATCATGTCTACATGCCTTATGGGCATCCTTATGTAAAGTGTCGGTCTCTTGGGATGTTACTTTCCACTTTCAAAGTATCTGCATTGCCAAAAGCAAAGAGCCTGAAGTTGAGCCCATTAAATGGATCCAACTTTTCCTCAGGCCTCTTTTCAGTCCAGCAGGGTTTTATGAGGGTATATTTCACTGACTCACTGGCACAGTTGAGCAGGGAAATCCTTCTCTTCACGGTCTAGTTGGGATGACTGATGCAAATATGCTGCTGCTGAGTCCAGACACTGACACCATCATCACACTGACCCAGTTAGAGAGCGAGAGAGGGGGAGAGAAAGAGAGGGAGATGTTCCAAGTCATTTGTGACTTACATTAATTTTTGTGACTCCACATGTTTCCAAGACCATTAAAGCTTTGAGCCATGCATGGCAGCTCTGTGATGTGGGGAGGAAGAAGAGACATATATTTCAGGATGTGTACTGTGTGGCTGTACATTTTTCTGGACAAGCAAGAAAGAACGAGAACAGCTTTAGATCATTTGTGATGTATATTGTGTGTTGCCAGTGGCTCCAAGTGACTTTTCCCTGTGCTCTACTTTTCTAGATTACACTTATTGCAGCTGTTGGCTATACATGCAAGTTTTGTGCTGGTCATCTTTTTGACATTAAAGCAACTGTTGGTTTATTGTTATTTCTGTTTCTCATTCGACTCTTGTTTGTTTTTAAGTGTTTAAACCATGCACACAGGAACATACTTTCAGAATTAAGGCTGTGCCCCTGAAGCATGCATGCGCGCAACATGTTACATCCGCACGTAATTCATGACAAACACTGGATATGTCTTCTTTAAACCATTAACCCCTTCTGTTGTCACTTAATGAAGCCATTCTTTTCAGTGTGTGCACTGTGCAGAGATTAAATATCTTTCACATGTCCTAAAAGTCATGTGCACTCTCTCTCACCAGTCAAGTGGATTATGCTGTTCTTGTGTGTATTCCGTTTGAGCGGTGCTGGCCCTACTGCTCGTTAACCTTTCTAAATATGACCTGCACGTATTAAAAATACTCAACGGGAAAGGTCAATCAATGTATGTGTGTTTGTGTAACTGTTTGTCGCAGGGAATGCTTATACAACCTATAAGTGGCTAGGTATAGAAGGTATATGGGCTTATCAGTGAGCTGGTAAGTGTACATTTAATTTGCTTAATAATTAACCAGCGCTGATGGTTTGATGATGTGTGGTGTGCTTATGTGTCCTGGGCTGCAGGGGAAACAGCCTGCTAATAATATGCAATCAAATGTATTGTTTATCATAATGTGTGTCCTTGCTCTTTGCTGTAAATCACCATTAGATTAAAAGGCCCCTGCTCTGCGTTTGATTCAAAGTGAAAAAGCTGAGGTCTGAGCCAGTGGCTATTCATTACATAGATTTTTACCTGAAATTCAGTTATGATATAAACAAGATTACAGCACCTTCATTTGCACAGAATCACCTTGGCCACGGATTGAAATGCTATATAGTGATGCATTATGTAATCAAATTCAGTTTGACCTTAGGGGTAACTATAATGAATGTAAATGTTAATATCTGACTTGAGTGACCAGGTTCAGGGGTTTGAATTGATTCTCTCATGGAGATGTTGCATGCTGAGTCCAGGTTGACCTTTTCAGTGTGAAAGTGCTCGGAAATGTGGCTCTAAAAAACAAACAGACCAAAAATCAAACTAATAGCACTTTTCATGCGTAAGATATAACTGTATACATCATAGACTGTGACCCAAAGGTTTCTAAAGAGGACAAATGAAGCTCAAAGTGGGCTGCTCCCTGTAGCTCAGGCCGTTGCCATCTCAACAGTGCGTGCTGTTGTCTAACTCATGGCTAATCCAAAAATAGGCAAAAAGGTGTAGCGTGGAGGCAGGCTGAATAAACTATACAACGGATGAGTTGGGCATTTTAGCATAGGGAGCTATGGAGATTGACCCTCTTATGGGGTTAGCCCCACATGTCCATTTGAGGAATTGCAGTCTTTGGCACTTCTGTGTTGTCTTCATTTTACAGCACTGGAAGTTGCTGCTTAATAAATGTATGCATATACAGTATGTATTTCATATATTGGGAATAGTTAGATGCTGTATCTTGTGGCTGGGCACAGTGAGCTCTTGGAGTTTTGGTGTCACCGTGAGGTTGCCAGGCTCAAGAATGTCAAGAAGTTGCAAGAAAGAAACGGTAGTTACAGCACATATTCCCTGTGAAACCTCCAAATGATAATTTTTACATTTCTTTTTGTGTACAGACCAAACTAGGGCTGGGCAATTTATCGATATATCGATATCGTGATATGAGTCTAGATATCGTCTTTGATTTTTGGATATTGTGATTAAGTGATATGACATATGAGTGTTGTCTTTTCCTGGTTTTATGTCAATTTATGGACTTACCAGACTGTTCTAGCTGTTCTAGTATTTGCCTTTCCCCCACTTAGTCATTATATTCACATTAAAGATGATTATTTATCTTAAATCTAAGTGTGAAGATATTTTGTCAAAGCATCAGTTGTCAACACTACAATATCACTGCAATATTGATCGAGGTATTTGGACAAGAGTATCATGATATCTGATTTTCTCCATATCACCCAGACCTAGAACAAACATACAAGATACAACATGTTAGTTAGTGAGGTATAGGGCTCTGGTGCAGTAGGTGCAATTTTGAGCCTTGGACAAATACAGCTAGCCGTTCCCCCCTGCTTCTAGTATTTATGTTAAGTTAAAATGATTGTCTCACGGCTCTATACTTAACTCAGACATAATGGTGGTATTTATCTTCTCATCTAACTCTGCAAAAAAGCAAGTGTATTCCCCAACATCTCCTAAGTGTATTCTTACGTTGGAATTGCATTGGATTGGGGGTTGCTTTACAGCCAGTAATAGTTACAATTACAGTGACCAATAACTTGGGCAGTGTGCATACTGTGTTTGTATGTATGTACGTGTAGATTAATATCCTTTCAGAGCAGCCATATACAAGTACAGCATAACTTCTTAGAGTGAACAAGGGTATACTTTGTTGCATTGATGTATTTAAGCTGTTTAGGTATACACTGCCAAAGTGAATCTATACTTAAAAATATCTCATAAACTGAGCTTGTGAGGCCACTCCCTGGTGGGAGATGGCAGTGTGGGCAGTCAAAACACACTTGATGCCAGTCCTTGTATGTTCAGTGAAGCATGGCTGTCTGCTATGAAAACCAGAGGAGGTGCAACAAAGAGCACAGTGAGTTACATGATAACAAATTGTATCACACAAGCATCAGTCAAAACGGCTGCTTGCAGTTTGGATTATACACACTTGCCCAGTCAAACTACAATGAATAAATATTCAAAGGTTGAGGTAATCATTATGTGGTGTGAGAGTGTTTTCTGTGTTTGTGCATTAAATTTTTTTAACACTAGTGACAAAAAACATGAAGGATGAATTTTGCCCTTACATGCAGAGAATGTGCCATGAAAGAATGGCTTATGAAATTTGTTGTAAACCATACATGTGCCCCTCATTTCTTTTTCTCAGAGTTCAGCCAAGACTGCCATAAAGCAGATATTGTCCAAATGTGATGAATACCCAACCACTTTCATCCAGTTTTATGGATCATCAGGCAGAACAAGATGAAAACAGTAAACAGAGCCAGAGTTCTAGACAGTGTATTTGACTGTCAGCCTATGCATGGTTGAAGGCCAGGTGGATCTGAAAAATTCACTCAACCACAGCCTCACCATCGAGGCAAAAGTACCTCTCAGAAACTGTTTTTCTTGCAGGTTAAAATATACCTATTAACCACGCTGTTTTCCGTTTGTTGTGCAGATCAGCAACTGTGTCAGAGCTTAGCAACATGCACGCAACGTTCAGCTTTCATTTAATTGCAACCCACCAAAGACCCAATTTTGGGTCCCAACCCGTGTTTTAGGAAAACAGCCGACACAACCCACTGCAGATGAACATTTCATGTTTTCTCGGTGTGTGATTTCCAATCTGACTGCTGCCCGATAAGGGCGACATTGCTGTTACTCATTCCCTCAGATCCCCTGCCTCCATCTCTGCTAATCAGATTTCTCTGGTTGGGTTATTTATCATCGCCAGCTCTGACTGTGAGTGATGCTTGGCTAATGGGTTTAGCATTCAAATCTGCTGGCTTGATGCGGCAGAATCCCAACAAGGGTTGTCATTCCTGTGGCGGCAGCAGCTTCAGAGTCGCGTAAATAAGAGGGAAATGACATTCATGAAATAATAAGCATTCATGGCTTGGTTGTTTTTACATTTAGTTAGATTTGTATTGATTTTAAAGGTGTTAAAATGAAAAGGAGGCAGAGGGACAGAGTGAGAAAGAACAAACAGAAACGTGAATATTTATACTTTAAATGCAATAAAAATGTCCATTGATGCATTTATCTATCCATACATTATTTTTTTGTCTGTTCATATCTTTTCAGAGGTGACAGGACAAAGAAGAACCATGACTGACCAAATGGCAGCCAGGAAATGAACAAATGAACTCAACAAAGTAAACTACAAAACCAAAAACCTATCGAATACTGTGCTGAGCATATGCACACCAATGAGGCTATGAGGTGTTGAATGACAGTTATGGTTATGACGATAATTATAAGTCTTAAACCAACAGCTGTGGGAAACTGTCTTGTGTCTATCTTCATGTCTGCACCTGAGCAGTGTGGTAACACCATGCGGTATCTGGTCGCAAACAGGTCCTCGGCCTTGTTGTTTTGTATAATCTGCACTGAAGACAGAACTGTAAATTACAAGACAGCTGTTAGTCAGCCTTCATCCATTTTGTTCTATGATATGCCGTTGCATGTTAGGTGTATCATTTTCTAATGTTTGTTCTAAGACCGTAAATTAACTGAGAGCAGAGTTAACGAGACAGTGTGCACGGGTGTGTGTCAGACTCTTCAGTCTTCACTTCACCCGCCACCTGTTACATGTAAATAGCTCCATATGTCTGGAGGTAAGGCTTTATGTGGCTCATGGGAAACATTGTGGACATGCATATCACCTTCCATTGGTCATCAGTAGCCCAGTTACAAATACTGGCATTACTTATAAGAGAGAGAGAGGGAGGAAGGGAAGGAAGGTGTAATTTTAAATCTACACTGAAATAAGGTCAATGGGATTCTTAACTACTTTGTTTCAACCTTTAATTCCGCTCCTTATTTCCTAAAGTGTCTACATTTTAGATGACCCATTTCAGCATAATTTAGGACAAGTTTGGACATGTCTCTTGATATTTTGTTCCAGGAATGTATTCTCTCTCTCTCTCTCTCACACTCACACACACACCAGTTAACAAGAACTTTGCATCCCCATTAACAGTATTAGAAACCTGTGTGATAAAGTATGTCATAGCACATGTGCATGGCTGACTGAACAGCCCGCTAATCAGGTTGATTTGGACAAGGTTTAAAGCACTTTAGTAACAGTGATAGTATCACAACACGTCTGTACGTGTGTGTGTGTACACGTGTGCGGTCTAGGTATGTCTCAGCTGATGTTATGATGATCTGCATTGGCAAACCAATGGGATGTGCTTGTCTAGCTGTGGTTAGAAAGTAAAAATCACTTGACTTGTGTTTCACAATCCAATTTATTTTGCAACAACATAATAACCATAGTTATATTAACATTTGTATGTCATTTTATATCAAAGAATCAGACGTCATTCTTCTGAGCATCAGTTTCTCTCTTTTTTATTAATCATGCCAACCACTGATGATTATAGTATTACTCTGTTAACTGACTACACTTACCCATATAGGATTAATCTGCCTAATTCAGTAAATGGCATTTAATTGTCACTGTGGGTTCATATTATGATCTTCCTTCACAATTGATGGTTTGACAAGCCCTTGTGTTCACGTATCATTTTGAGTCAGTGTCAGTATGCGTTTTTCTGTCTACGTTATGTGTCCCAGCATGACTTCAAGTCTCCCACTTAGCTTTGTAATTACCTTTTTCCAGCTTTGACTGTTAATTGGATTACAGGAAAATCACGTGTACAGAGAGAGAGAGAGAGAGAGAGAGAGAGAGAGAGAGAGAGACAGACAGACAGACAGACAGACAGACAGACAGACACACCCAGTTGAACTGTCTCACAGAGAGAAATGGAGACTCTTAAATGTTCGTAATTAAGTTAAACCTCAACAGTGACATTTATTTGGATTCATCTGTTGTGATTTTTCGTTTATTATTTGTTGAAAGTCGTCCGTTGTGCATATTGTAAGCCCCTGAGAGAGGGAAGTGACACTTTGACAGCCTGTTTGTTCTGTTGTTGACGAAATGTGCAAATACATTACTAAAGAGCAAATGAGAGATGTCATTGTTCATGCAGGCGCACAGGAGGTAGCTCTAAGTGAGTGCGATGAAGTATTTAATTGAATGTAGAAAATGGTAATTCATTTTAATTTTTTCACCTTTTATTATTGAGTGAGTGGAAAGCAGCTTGTCAACATTTGTCACAGGGCCAAAAAAACTCAAATCTGATATGACATAATAACCCTTTACAGCTTGAAAAAGTGAAAGACCATTAAACAATAATTAAGGACTTAACATCAACACATTTCATGTCAGTCTCTCTTACTATAAGCATGATAATCTCAGCAAGACACTTTTGGTCAGCAAAACTCAGTACCCTCCCCCTCTCAGGCCAGCACCCCTGCACACAGAAAGTTAGAGCTTGTACTGTCACCGCATTGGGTTTGCTTCTTCTACCCGAGTGTCAATGAAACAAGTTAAAGTTAGAGGAAGAGTTGAATATAAGGACTTTGTAACACACATCCACTGTGTCTGCCTCAAGTTGCCACTCCACTTGATTGCAATCTTTCTTTCCTCTCTCTGTCTGGCTATTTTGCTTCCTACTGCCTCTTTCTCTGCTTATCTCTCTCTTCTTTTAAGACTTTTATTCTCTCATCATATGCCTGTCTTAGTTTCGAGAAGCTTAAGTTTCAAAAACATTTAAGAAGTAAAACTACAAAATGTCCATGTGACGTGATTATCACCTGCAATCTGTCAGCTATGCAGTGTCGCTAAACTGAGATTTATTTATATCAAAATGTCACAAGTTCTTACTTTAATATAGATTTTGACAGACTCAACCACGAGCATTCATCTACTCATTTCACAGTGCAGACGTAGTGACAAAAACTATGGGACAGAAAAGACGAAAAGAGTAATATCAACTGACAAAAGTTATAAAACTCAAAAATATGAGAGAATGTCACTTTTAATACAATTTCAACACTCATGTGCATGAAAGAAGGAGAAAAAAGCAAAAATGCACAGACAGAGTTGCAAATCAGATGCTTATTTATAGAAATTGCCACAGATTATTACTTTAGTCATGTGTTTTAGTTTGGTCAACCAGTTCCTGTGGTGAATCCACATGCTCTTAAATTTACGTCTGTCTCTCACCAGTCTCTACACAACTTCAGGGTTGCGTGTGTGTCTGTGTGTGTGTGTGTGTGAGAGAGAGAGAGAGAGAGAGGAAAAAAACACAGAATGTGTGATTGTGGCCATGGTTGAGGCCCTTGTGTGTGTGTGTGTGTGATTTTGTGACAAGAAAGCCACAGATTATTGCACATGAAATGTTATTCATACAAAGCAGCTCTAGCGTGACTATCCCCCTGCTACAGCACTCAACAGCCTATTGGAGAAACACAGACAGAACGAATCTCAGTGAAAATAAAAGTCTGCAAACCTCACAAGGGAGATTCTCTCTCACACCTCTCTTCATTTTTGACTTGACGTTTTTTTCTTTCTAGGGAGGTGCTTGTTGTATGTGACAAAGTGTTTTTTTAATTAACAGAAAGGCTCACATATTTGTGTGTGGGGATGGTTACAGTACAGTATAACTGTGTTCTTGTCTTTTTAGCAACATTTACATTGGAAAGCAATAGCCAACATGTCTAGGCTAACAGAGCAAAAAAAGGAAATCAATCTTTATATTTAACAGTATTGTACAGTTTCTTTGCACCAGACAATTAGCCAACCAAACATTACAGTCGTGGCCGGTGGCTTTCTTAGTTAAGATACATACTTTAAAAACACAAACACATGAAGTCACATGGGCAGTGATTTGTACCTCTGGGTCTAAATGTTTTTTCTAGTTTTCTTCCCCTAAGATTGACCTTCCCTTTCCGAACAGTACAGTCACTCACTTACTTACTTCCCTCAGAGACTTTTCTCCCCACTGAATTACATATCCTCTACCATCCACTCAATAGGCTCGGTGGAGATGAACTGCGCCTCGCCTGTAAAGTGGACGAGAGCAGGCGGCAGCAGCAGGGGGCTCGATTTGATAAATGTTATTAGACCCATATATCAGCTTGTACAATTCTGCAGTTGTTTTAATTATGACAGAGTAACTCTCAAAATGCTCTACATGTGATCTGTTGCTGATTTTTATAAACAACACATTGTAGATGATTTGTGACCTGAATGGATTTAGTCTCTCTGACTTCTAAACATCACTATCACCCACACAACATGTGGTGTGTACAGAATAAGCCTTTAAAATCAGACCAATTAGCAGTTAAAATCCCTCTGATTTAAAAACAATAAAAAGTTTACGTAAAAAGTCATCATTTTAAAACAATCAGCTGTTAAATCAGCTGAGAGGCCGGCGTTTCCCAGCATGCTCTGGGTCCGTCTGGGTCTTGCAGTCGGTGAATAGCATCTTCTGCCTGCGTCTCAAACCTGCGGCCGCTTTGCTCTCATGAGATTATCGTTGCCTACGTGTGCATGACACCAGAGCAAGTCGGGATCAAGTCGGACACAGATCTAACCGACATGCATCGGGCGGCGATCGCGGTGATCGATTTTGCGCAGACCTGGCTCATCGCCAACGAGCCTAACATCTCTCAGATTTCTCTCTGCAAGTTAAACTCTGCCCAGTGCCGCTGATCATGATGGCATACGAATGCAGCTTATATTTGATTTCTGTTTATCTGGTCTCTGCTACACGTGATTTACATGCTGCACACCAACTATGACTCCCTTTGCCCACTGTGCCTCCTCCACCTGTGTGTTCTGAGCCTGTCTAACAGATCCTGAGTCAGAGGATGATCTGGCAGTAACGGGGGAAATTACAGCCAAGATCAGCTGATATGCTTTTTGCTCTAAGTGGCATTAAGGGGTTCATTATGACAAGGATTCACTGTTGCAACATAGTCCTGCTTGAACTGTTTGGATGTCCTGTCACTTAGTAGCGTTAAAAAAATGGGCAGAATTCAATATGCTCATGTGCGGCACCACAGCACATTTTTTGTTCAAAGTTTCTGCTAGAATCATTAGTGAATAGTGATCAATGTGATTACAATACAAATAAACAGGAGTTGACTTCCCTTTTTTGAATGCTGGCTCTACACCATATATTGTCTCCCTGTGTGTTTTAGAATCAAATTTAAGATTTTATTGTTTGTTTTCAAGGCCTTAAACGGCCTGGCCCCGGAGTATTTGTCCGAGATTTTAACGCTGTGTGAGCACAACCGGTCATTCACATCAACTGGTTTTAGAAGTCCCAAGGTCAGGGTATAAACGGTGGGGTGATCAGGCTTTTGCAGTTGCTGCACCGAGACTCTGGAACAAGTTACCCTCTGATATTCGCACAATTACAGATGAAGTTCTTTTTAGATCCAAACTCAAAAACCTTGGAAAAGATTGGAGAGATTAACAGCTGTGATTTCATTGCAGTGAGGGCACAAAAACACCGTCTTTGTTCTCAGTTCATCATCACAATTAATTTCTGTTTCTTCCCTCTTTTATTTGTGTTCTTTTCATTCACTTTGCTTCTACCTTCTCTCTGTGTCTCTTGCATCTCCTTTCTTCTCTCACTGTCACAGTTATTCTGTCCTGGCTCATGTTGTTGTTCTGCTTCTATAAGCTGGCTCTTGTTGTTTTTCCTCACTTAGTTTTTCTCTCCCTCTCTTCTTTTTTTTTCCCTAGTTGTGCTTTGTGATCTCTTCCTTCTGCTGTTCTGGTTTTGTCTGTGTAATCTCTGTGATCTCTATGTCAGTTGTTTATAACTCCTAAATGTGCTACTTCCCTACCCTGACTCATTTCCCCCGAGTAACAGTGCAAGGAGAAATGTATTCATTTTCACGGTGCTCTGGCACACTTATCTTTTATTTCCCTTTAGATTATTTTCATGGCAGTTCAGCATTATCAGATGTTATATGGTGAGACGGGATAGGTAAAATGGAAAACAGTTTTTTTTTTTCCCTGTGGTAAAGTTTTAAAGCTGTGGTTACATTTCTTTTACTATTTTCTCCTATTTTGAGTTTTACTGCCATGCTGAAAGTGTTCTTAGATTTCATATTCAAACAAAATAATCACTTTTTTTATATTTGTATAGTAAATATAGAGTAAAGTGTATAATAATAATAATAATAATTGTATTTCATTAGTTATTAGGACCTAAGTGCCATAACAATAGCTCTCAATGGCTGTAAAATAAATGTAAAGAACAACCTTCACGGCCATATTGCTCTGATACAAGTCTGGTAATACATTGGTGCAATAACAAAACTGTGCAAGCCATTTTCTTTTAAATAAATCAGATTTAAATGTTAGCAAAGTCCTTGAATGGTAGCTAAACAAGTGGCGGTTGCTATGCAACATGCAAGTAGTAACTTTTGGGTTGGCATGCTTATATTAAAATCATGGCTTATTTGCTCATATCTGCGTGTTTGTACATTTCTAAACCAACAGTCAGTCAAAACCACAAACAGCAAGCTGTTTTATAGCAATGATTATTTCCAGTGGTGTGTACTATACAGTTCTTAAGGTGGTGGTTCATTCTGGCTCAAAAGGAACAAGAATAATAGCATGAATGAATATTAAAAGCATTATTCAAATTCAGATTTCCTTTAGAAGCATAAGAAATGGTTTTGCTCTGCGGCAGTTCTCCATCGCTCAATTCATACATGAGAAACATCTTTACTGTGCAGGAATGAACCATAATTCAGTCCAACACTATAGTCTGGTATTCGAAAAGAGAAGACAGCTAAAAGAATGGCCTCTGTGGTCTGCCTTTGATGCCTTCGACTTTTTAACCCCGACTTCCATTGGATGGAGGAGTCCCCCTCTCAGTCTGTCTCCTTTTCCCATTCGCTCTCCTCTGTGTCTGTCATATGCCCCCCCCATCCCATCTCTTTCTCTGTCTCATTACCTCTCTCTCACACACAATGCCTTCTTCGTCTCTCTCAGTGCCTACGGTCATTTCCAGTTGGTGATTGAACTGCCTCTGTAGCTTGTGTATGTGTTTGAAACAGGAGTGGTGGGAAAGAGAGCAAGCTCCAGTGAAGAGGACAAGGCAATAGAGACTAACAGGATGAGAGAGTGGAACGAGAGAGCCATGGGGAGTGAGAAAGATGCGTTGGAGAAAGAGAGGGAGGGAATTGTACAGCTAGATTTCGCCTTGATGTTGATACTGCCCCACTGACCTTCCATCCACCTGCTATTTCTTCCTTCATGCCCTGCCTCTTTTCTTCTTCTCTTCTTTCTCCATGAAATCTGTATTAGAATGACCAGAACTAATTAGTCTAGTGATGCCATGGTCCATTTAGTACTGCCTAATTATCTTCAGATGAGGCAAAAGTCCTTTTGCAACACAATGTTCATTCATACGGAACTTTTTGAAGCTGGAGTCTATTTATCTCTCGCTTCATCTCTCTCTGAATATATCAATCTTTCTCTCTATGCCTCAGCTGTGCAGTGTCACCCCCTTCCTCTCTTTGAATTCCTCTTTTCCACTATGTAATTTGAAGAGGGAACAGTGAAAAAATCCCCCAGTAGTCTGACCCACCGTTGAACCTTTGCTTGCTTTGACAGATTGCTGCAACATGAGCTTTTCATTTCAGCGGCAAAAAGGTCCCCCTCCCTTTTTGAAATGTGTTGTGTCTTTCATCGCAAATGGAAAACGATCAAGTCCAATGCCATTAACGTGCGTGATATGTGTGCATTGTGTGTGTTTGTCCACTTTGGTGTCCTTGATGTATATGATGATCATGTGTCTCTATGTGGCCCATTGGTGAGATAAGGTTAGCTAGAGCAGAGATAAGGAGCGCAGAAAGTGGATCCGGTTTTGCCAGACGTGGAAAGAGAAGTCACAATAATTTATTTAGTCACACTTTAAACACCTCAAACTGAGAAAGTTCACCCTAAAACAAACTTCACACGCTATCCCAATGAGCGTTGTATTTGTCAACCTCTTTGATTCAGTGCAATTGTTCAAAATACAAAAAAGAAAACCAAGACTCTAATTTGATCACAGAAAACCTTTAACAACTTTTCACTGAATTGTTGGCAAGTTTTATGTAATTTTCTTTGATATTAACAAATTATAGGTATGGTTTAGTTAGTTAGTTGAGACTATAAGACTCAGTGGCTTTTTCAATGACACTTTGATTTGACACAATAGGCAGTAATGAACCTGTAATCTATTGATCATAGGAATATACAGTTTCAACTTCACATTGGTCATTGTTATGCAAGGGATAATGTCATTATTGCGAATTAAACCCTGACGGGGTTGACGCAGCACCCCAAGGCTTATGACATTGCTACTTACTAAACAAATCAATAAATTGACACAAAATATTGATTTTAAAATGGTCTTCCAGAGTCTATGATCAGAACTGTGTCAATGGCAACAGTCTGTTATTCATGGCAGCGATCTGAACAACAGACCGTAGAATGCTGTAACTGACCAAACAGAATGGAGTCTTCAACAAAGCAGTGTAATACTACCAATAGTACTACTAACAGCATCCTGCATCCATGCATATGAAAAGTGGTCAACATAATACCAAACTAATTTTTGGGTGCACAACCTCTAATAATGCACATTCTTTTGATTACTCATGCAAGATGAAGGAGCTGATGGGATTAGATTTAAGATATTTGTAACCGGACCATTTTACGTGACAAAATAAAATTGATGTGCTCGGTCAAGAAACAAGATGCGTCTGAATCAAAGAAACATAGTTAAGGTTAATTTGGAAAAAAAAGATCTTATCATTAAATGTTCTTATATTAAAATATATGACAATACAGAAGTAATAAAGTGGCTACTATGTACAACAAGCTGTGGTTTCAAGATGGATTGAGGGAATGGTAAATGAACTGACCAACCCCAAATGTAGCCCAAAACCAAACTTAAATCTACCAGATGTCATACTCAAGTATTGTCTTTTATCATTATCGTGAATTACCTGGTTATCAAAAATGTTCTAATCATAATTATGATCAGTTTATATGAAACATGGTAAAATGGCAAAGTGGAGCATTTTCATTATTTGTGATGATAAGGCCTATTATAAATCCTTGTCAGGGCAGCGTGAACATAACAGTCCTTTTGTTGTGGAACAAATGAAAGGTTATGGCGATTGAGAGTGAAATTAAAGGTTATAAACGAAATTGAGTATTTCCTGCATGAGGGCATTTAGGAGATTGAGATTGTAATCGTTACTGTTGCTGCCTGACAAAGAGTGAAATGGGTATAAAGTCTATTGTGTAACCGTAATGAAAAAGTAAAGACTTGACATTGCTAAGGTTAGATATATGTTAAGAGTGAAGGAAGGAGAGGAAAGGGGAGTGTGCATACAGATAGATGGATGATGGTGTGGGGGGGAGGAGAAGATGGAGAGATAGAAAAGGAGAGAAGAGAGAGGTAGGGAGCTGGCTGGCAGCAAGAGCGAGCTGGTCAGGTTGAGTCAAGAGGTTTCAGTAAGGTCAGTCATTTGATACAGTTGGCTGCAACCTTGTGCCAACCCTAATTGCCGGGTCCTTCTGTCTTTTCTGCCCCCCCCAACTTAATTTAACCTTCTCTCAGACTAGAAATAAACAACAGAGATCAAGAATAAATAGTCTCAATGTCCAGATATTCTGCCTCTATTATGTATTAACTAGATCATTTATCACTTGATTCCAATGACTTTGATTTGTTACCCTTACCTCCATTTTATTTATTACAATGAACCCCTACTGTGGGGATTCTTATCACGGCTGTTGTCCTGTAAATTACAAATTAAAGTTGAGGTTTTAGATTTAAATGCAAAGTGAAGAGAGGTTGAGAGAGGAAACTAGGGACAAAGAGGAAAGCTAAAGGAAACATCAGAACAACAGGAAGCAAAAAAAAAAGACGGAAGACAATGGTGAAAGTTTAATCCTAGTCTCGCTTTGCCAGACCTTCCTCCACAGCGCTGCGGAGGAGGGTCTGGCAAGTCCACACATCATTCTGGGATGGGAGAAAAATGTGCTCTGGTTTATTGGCATTTCTTTTGTCTATATCCTTGACTTCTGGGATTGCTCTGGTGCCGCAGGAAATTCTGCCAGATGTGTGTATTTTCACAGATGTCCGTTTCCTTTCGCTCTCATTTTTTTGTAATTTTAAACTCTGGTGGATTTATGAGGACTATGGTTAACTGTTCCTTAGATCTCTGTATGGTAAATTGAGACAGCTAGCTGGACTATCTGTCCAATCTGAGTTTTCTGTTGCATAAACAACTTTTGAATGTACACGTTCCACTAAAAAGAACTTCCTTCCCGAGGCTGTTTTGCAGCGGCTCTGTGCGGAGCTTAGCGCTACCCAAGATGAATGCTCTGTGGACTAGCCAGACCCTCCTCTGCACTGTGGAGGAAGGTCTGGCAAAGCAAAACCAGCATTTCTTTAAACCTATCACAATTGTCTTGAGCAGTGATAAGCGTCATACGGAGGAACGGCACCTTTGCAAGATAGCCTCAGGAAGAAACATGTTTTGGTGGAACATGCGTACGCTCAAAAGTTGTTTTAATCGTGCAACAGAAAACAGATTGGTTTGACAGTCTGGATTTACCCTGCAGAGATCTGTGAAAAGGTTAACCAAAGTTCTCATAAATCCACTGGAGTTTAATATAACAACAAAAAGAAAGGCCAAGGTAACGGATATCTGGCCTAAATGAGTGAAATCTGGCAGAATTTCTGTTGGCAATGTAACAATCCGGGAAGTGAAATGTCGTGTATATAGACTAGTTTTGTCCTGAAATACCAGTTTATTACATGGAGGACTGTAGAATGTTCTGACGTTCAGGGTGACGTTAAGTGTAAAATGTTGGAAAGGTGAAGAAAAAGAGCATAAAAATACAGTGGATCCTATAAAAGGGTAAAGGTGAAAGTTAGCTTTTGTATCAGATGTAACAGGTGGACATTTATGACACTTTGTTCCTACGTCGACATACATGGTGCTCAAGTCTTTAAAGTTTTGAGAGTTCATGACCCTTTAGCCTCTTTACGGTCAAAAGGACATGCCTAGTGGGGCCGTATGTATCTCTGTGTGTGTGTTACATCTGACATGCACTGAACCCTCAAACCCCTAGCAGTACATATTCTTGGCTCAGGACCTGCATTGCTTGGCAGGCTACTCAGGAAACAGCAATAGTGTGTTTGTGTAATTGGTTGGTGTGTGTAGTGCATGTCAATTTGGTTTGAGTTGGATTAAAATTTGCCTTAAAGTTGTCATATATACTTTTTGGCCTTTTCCCTTTCCTTTATTGTGTTATATATCTTTTTGTGCATGTTATAGGTTTACAAAGTCCACCCCAAAGGGACTTACCATCTACAACAGAAAACACAAACTGCTCTAACAGCTCTCTTGTAGTCCAGCCTTTACTTCTTTGACAAACGTGCGTCACTTTGTAAGACACGTTATAACGCTTGCCTAGCTGTTAGCACGGCACACCCTCATGCTCTCCTTTGACTGGCTGGTAGTCCTTACCTAGGTACTGCGCATGTGAGATACCCAACAAAGATTGAAAAGAAGTGAGATGCCTCACTCGGTAGCTAAGAGGAGAAAAGAAAAGCGGGGCTGCAGCAATGTGCAGTACAACAAAAACATGGTGTTTTTTGAAAATTAAACCATGATAACCTATTCTGATATAACCTCTAGATACAATTATAAACCTAAAAATGAGAATGCTATGAGCAAGTCTGAGTCTCAGACCTGAGTCCTCATCTTTAATTTCTGATTATTTTTAAGTTTAAGTGTTCACTTCACTACATCACTTCTTTTCCCTTTATCCCGGCCAGCACGCATATTTAAACATGTGGAGAATCATTTTGAGTGGGTTCATTTTAGGGTCCAACAACATTGGTTTGAAAAGCAGTCTGTTTATCTTCCAAAACTTTAAAAAAAAGAATGCCTCACTGATGAGTGTGTAAACCGGTAATCTATTACATTCAATAGATTACATTCTAAAAGTATCCTTCCCAGCTGTGTTCACACTAGAAATGCTTTCATGAGCCCCAGGCCTTGTACAGTATAAGTCTTTCATGTATAAGACTTTCAGCTGTGTGCTAGCTCTGCCAATAAGACATGCTGTTTAAGACTTGGCAGCTAGTCTGCAGCCTCCACAGTAAATGGTTTGCAGCTGACATTAACGCACAGTGGCTTTAAAAGTTTTCAAATATGATTTTTGTTGCAGCCAGAGAGAATGTTGTGGGGTAACTTTGCTGACCTCCACTCCGGGTGTGTGTCAGTTAGCCTGCCCCATGTTTATGACTTTGGTGCTTACATTGCACATAATGAAATCTTTTTTAAAGTAATTAAAGGGACCATTTTAAGCCTCCCGAGCTACCTTTGAAAACTGACTTCAAATGGTATGTCTTAGATCAGGAGTAGACTTTTTAAAGACAACAGCAAGATAAGTTTTTGTTTGAAATGCTTTTCAAATAATGAGATAGTCATATACATTTATCTTTTACTGTCAAAAGACTGAGATGTGAATTACCATATGTGACTACAGCTTTTGGTTGTTGAGTTTAGGGAGTTCACTGTAAAGTCAAATTAGCAAACAGTATGACCTATTGTTGGAGAGAACGACATGTGTGTATCAATTAGCAGTGGCAGAAAAGCCATTCCTTTCTACCTGACAGTGTATAACCACATTGACGTACCCACTTACACACTCTATCACACACACACTTACACACCTTGTTTTAACAAGAAAAGCCTGCTGCGCTTGCTCTCTGTAAAATTGACAACTAATGTATCAGGAAGGGAAGTCATAATAAAGATAATAAAGATTATTGCATGTGTGTGTGTGTGTGTGTGAGAGAGAGAGAGAGAGAGAGAGAGAGAGAGCGCAAGAGAGAGAGGGAGGGAAGGAAGGAGAAAGCAAGTAGGAGAGGGCTGCATTTTAATTATTTACAGCTGAGTAACTGAAACTCCCTTCTCTCTCTCTCTCTCTCTCTCTCTCTCTCTCTGTCTACCCTATAATCCTGAGTTAGGTTATAAACACAGTTAAAGTTTCCATCCCTCACACACATTCTGGGTGGCCAAACCTGTGTGTGTTTGTACGTGTCTGTCTGCATGTGTGTGTTTGGCCTATATGTCGGTTTTTGTTTGTCTATTTGCATCTCTGTGGATGAATGTTGGGTTGTTTTGTGGCAATACTGACCTTTCATGACCCAGATTGTGTATTCCACCGTAAACGACGCCGATTTGATCAAGTTTGTCTAAACAAAAACAAATGACATCGCTATACAATGCTTTCTGTAATGTCAACTGTGGCTACTGGCTCGTCCCTACGCAGTGCCAAGTAGTTTGGGTGTCAGACAAATACACTGCTGATACAGTATGTGCAGTTCAACAGCTTTGAAAGAATACACTGAAAAAACACAGGGAGAACAACACCTATACATCTTATCAATACAAATACAAAATTGGGGTTCAAAATAAAACATTACGGGGTATCTGCCATCTTTATGTTATCACAGTTTTCACACCCGTATGAAAGCCTTTAAGAGTATTGGATGAACTCACTGACTTGCATTCACATTAAGATCATTAGTCTGTAAGGCTATTTTTAAAGATGTTTTATGTTTGGATGTGTTGTGACAGTTATAATATGATGCTTTTTTGATTCCTGTGCTTATATTCTGTTTTTTGAGGTTGAAGGTCGAGTTTAGCTACAGGAACAGCACCGCTGCAGCCGGGACAGGGAGACAATATAACCCTTTGCTGCCTTTTGTTGTTCAATAACATTATCTTTTCCCCGGGTTTTGGGATTGGGTTTTGATTTGCTCTCATGCTCTGACCGCAAGTAGTATTTTGTTTATTCTGACTATGTGTAATCCACACGTCCCAGTTGAGTTGCTGTATTTTTGAGCAAAAATAATAATACAACAGAAATGGAAAATATGCTGACTGGAAACATTGAACTCAGAAAAAAAGCTTGGACTCAGCGGTTTTAATTTTGAGGTTTTTCTTCTGTCCGTCAATAGTGACTATTTTAACAAAGATAAAAAACTGTTTTATTCAAACAGGAAATGGATTATTTACATTTGGAATATAGTTGGTAACAAAAGAATTAAATGAATAAAACTCCCATTTAGTTGATGCTCCCACTGTATTGCACAGTATCTGCTGTGTCAGTGATTATGGTCTCGCTACACCACACATACACCCTAGAATAGGAGAAAAAAAAAAGCTTTGGCTTGTTTGCGTTTCTTAAAACCAATCACAATTGTCTTGGGTGACGCTAAGCTCTGGACGCAGGGGCGGTGGATCTGCAAAATAGTTTAGGGAAGGAACTTGATTTGTTGGGACATCTGCACATAGAGAGGCAGGCTCTGGAATGGCAAAAAAACACCACTTAAAATATTAAAAGAAAAAACTGACGAGCAGAAATGTTTGGGTTTTTTATCCATGTCCTAGCCTGGTCCTACCAGACTCTCGTACATTTCATTTGTACAGACAGTCTGGCCACTCTCTATTTACAAGTGTTAACTTCCTTGAAGGCGGATACACTGTTTAAAACTATTGGATCTGCCCAGAGCCACTCTGGATCTGCCATAACCAATCACTAGCGTTTGGTCGTATCGTTGGCTTAGCATCGTTAGCGTTCGCCTTAGCCAACTCCTTCACCACTAACGGAGCAAGCTGGAAAATCAAACTTTACCCCATGGGGGATATTTTGCAGCATTGCCACAACAGATTGAATATCTTCACTTGCATCCTTCTCCACCGCCATTACAGAATAACAACCTCAACGTCATCGTTCCCAGACGTTGTACTGAAGGAACATGAATATTGAGCGGAAGTATGTAGGAGAGCGGAGCCAGGCTAGACACAACCTTTACATGGCATTTTCACGCCATGTCTCTGAGTTTAACGATGCGTACTAGCCCTGCCAGCTCACTGCAAATGATATTCCATGCTTAGAAAATAAAACTTTTTTCTTAACCAATGGGCAAACATGCTAGCACATCCCTGTTAGATAATAAATGCTGCGAACATATTTTTTGTAAATCTTTACAATCATTTACCGAAAGAACATAACAGGCCTGACTATTGCGCTATCCAAATTTTTGTCAAAATTTGCCATTTTCAGCATTTTGGTATCTTTGAGCCTTTTCTAGAACTTTGTATTTTTGTCTGTTTGAGTGAAAATGCATTCATCAGTGGATGACACTATGCTTCCCAGTGTCAGCTCGGCTACTGTATACAACGTTGTCTAGTTGTTGGTTGTGAGAAGCTTTGATATTTCTGAAAACCAGTGCTCAGTAAAACAGTGGGGCAGCCAGGGTTAATGGTGTCTCCGGATTACCAGCTCTGCTTAGTTTGAATAAAACAACAGTCATAGTTCCAAAGTCATTGCCTTTCGGCGAAATTCTGGGTACAAATTGGTCACAGGTGGGCAGCTCTTAGGAAAAAAAAGTCTGCCTAAAATGTTAAGATAAAGATAAGATAGCTTAAATATTAATAATTTAAATAGCTGTGTCGTAGACCCTGAGATTATATTTGCATAGGTCTTTTTGTTGTGTTTCATTATTGACTAAACACTTAACATGGCATTATTTTAAGCTGTGAAGGTCAGTTTAAAATCAGAGTGAAAAAGGTAGGCAGCAGGATGGTATGAGAAGTTGCTGACACCACTATTTAGCTGTTGAGTATATAGAGAGTCTCTATATGAACTGTGGGTGGCCTTAAACACTTTTGAGAGAGACAGGAGGGTAGTTTCAGCTTATTCTGTGGAAAGGGAAACCAGCCAATCCTCTCACGTCTTACATCAACATCAGAAGGTTATTGATGTGCTCTATTTAAAGGTGAGAGCTTTGAGAGTCTCTCTCTCTGTACTGTATGCATCTCTCTTACTCCTGCTCTCCCTGTGTCTGTGTATGCAATGAGCATTCCTCTCACTGCACAACTGTGTGAAAAAATAAGCTGGCTTGGCTAACTTTCCCAAAAGTTAATGATTTAGAAGGTGTTGGCAGACTAAATTATCACCTTCTGAAAGGACCCATTGAGATCCCATATGTGAACCACACATATCTGCAGCAAAGCTCAACAGATTGAACCTAGCCCCACCCAAATCCAAAAGCCCAAAAAACTGTAATAAACATTGGCTGTTTAACTCTTTGTCAAGCCTAACTTGAAAACCCTCACAAGTGCTCAGAATATTTGAATAAAATATGGGTCATGGCCCATTTTAAGCACTGAAACACATTTAAGGAAGCACTGCCTGCAGAAGCGTTTTAAAGCCGTTTTGCCAAAAGTAACAGATTGTATTAGATCAAATATGCCTGAATAGTAAAAGCTATGCAGTCATCTTTTTTGAAGTGATGAATAGCTTAAAGACTCTTTCAAGGTGTTACCTCCTTAAGCACTTTTTCTGCTAGGGTGGATTCAGGTGTGCACAGGTTAACCATGCAAATCTTAAATCACTTAACTGATGTATTAGATAGTTGGACTTCTGAGGCTTTTTGCACATGCACTTCTTTTGCCAATCCTGCTGTATGAAAATCATGAGATGAAAAATCCCAGAGATGAAAGAGCAGAAAGAGAGCCAGTGTAATATGACAGCTAAATTGACAGCATTGGATAGACTAAGCTGACTGTTCTGAAGGTCTAATGAAAGGTTTCTTTGAGAGGCCATGTCAGCAGGTGAACAGAGGTGAAATATACTGGCTCCCTCCTCCCCTGTCTTCTGCTCTCTCTACCTAATTCTCTGGGTTGAAAGGAAAGTCTGTTTATGTTTCAGTGATCATTATCAGCTCCGATGGTGGTGTAAGCTAAGGCCTGTGTCTATACACTCATCAAAACTTAAATCTATCTATCTATAAAATGTATGCCCCCCTCAAAGTGGTCATTGCTACTTCCAAATACCATACATTATATAGACCACTTAAAATAGAAGTATTTTTAACTAAGTAAAGCACTGTAATGTGAACAGTCTATAATGTCATAGCACGATAACATCCGGCAGTTGCTTCTTGTCTTTAGCTGCAACAGAGTTCCGGGACGTCGGCTACCAGCGGAAGTTGTTTAGATGCCAATAAGTGACAGTGAGCCAGATACAGGCACCACCAGATGATGGTCCTTTCAGGGGCCATGTAGAGTTTAGCCAAAAAAAGGGAGCCTCATGTGCCTCACGTTTAAGCACCAAAACGACTAGTTGAGTTTGGGAAAGTGTTTCCTGGGTGAAAGTATTTTGTTTTTCGCCGCTAAGTCAACTCCGCTCTCTGCTTAAAATCACTGATTCCCGGCAGTATGTTGACACCACATTGTGAAATTTGTTTTTGAGATTATTTTCCATTGAATGTTAAAGTTCATAAATAAGTGTTTTGGCATGGCTAGCCGAAGTGGCGCTATATCTATTGTCCAATTGCATGTTTTGCATGATCAATAAACATGCCCTCCTCTGCTTTTTTTCACAAATCGCAACATCCATCCATCCATCCATCCATCCATCCATCCATCCATCCATCCATCCATCCATCCATCCATCCATCCATCCATCCATCCATCCATCCATCCATCCATCCATCCATCCATCCATCCATCCATCCATCCATCCATCCATCCATCCATCCATCCATCCATCCATCCATCCATCCATCCATCCATCCATCCGTGTGTCTGTATAACAGAGGGAGTTATTCCACAACAGCTTCTAGCTACCTTTGATGGTCCTTTGTGATTTATAGCGACATTAAAAGGCTTTTGCCGGCATTCACATTTTTATTTTATGTTTCCTCTTCCTTGCATGAAGAAGTCACTTTAATGTGACTTATTATTAGTGCGTGAGTTTCTGCAGAGGACAGTGTGTTGGTGTGTGTGTGTGTGTGTGTGTGTGTGTGGGAGGGTGGACGGTGGGTGTGTAGGGGGTGGACTGTAGTCTGTGCTGTATGCATTTCAATGAATACATATCAAATCTTACATACTTTCCCTGGAAAGATCTTTGCTTTTGAAAAAGAAAAGTTAAATGGTTCTGCTGTTTTAAAGAGAGCAAAATCCTTGTCATTTGAATAAAGGCCTACTCATTGCATCAAAATGCATTTTGATACTCCTAGACACATTGAACAGAACATGGGAATAAACTCCCCTCACCTGGATTCACATTAGAACTGCTGTTGTGTTGATTCTGAATGTACTCTAAAGAGAAAACATCAACAATCCATCACTGGTTTGATTGACCGTGACAATTAAGCCAAACAAGACAAAAATTGTATTAAATTCTTGTCTGAGGACACATGCTTTCAGATGATCTTTTTAATATATATTTCATTGTGTCTGAATAAACACTTCTGTTCATTGTTCAAATTGCAGCTTATAGTGAGACAAAAATGGAATATGACACCACCTTGCATCGGGCCCCTGGGCTAGTGAGAGACAATATGTTGTTGTAATATGCTAATTTTGCATTAAGGATTCAGTGAAAATGAGCGTGTGAGATGATCACACCATTAAAAGTTAGCATTAGCAATGTAGTATGTTAATCAGGCCAGATGGGACCATTCTGTTTGTGTAAATTAACTCACTCCACTTCTTTGCCGTAAGCCCTGGAAAGATCATCCTTGACAGGCCTTAAAGAATGTGTTCATAAGAAATACACTGGAATATATCGGCTGAAAAATAATGTTAAGAAATGAAAGTGCGCAACTTTAAGAAGAAATCCACCTTTAGATACTGTCACACTATGAATGTTTGTATGTGATGAGCAGAAATTACAGGAATTATAATGATTAATTGATTAAGTAATTTAATTTTTGGTACTTCAATACCCTGAGCCTGCATCAACCTTCTTGTGACAGGCTAGTGCATGCCCATAACAAAGTAGTCTTTACTGCTAATCACAATAGTGCCCATTAATGTAATTCAATCTTATAAACCTAATACCCTTAAGGTATTTGCTTACTAATTCCTACCATCTCCTGTAAAACAATATTACACTATTATCCCAAGAAGCCAAGTGTTTGTTGAAACCTCTTTATGATTATTAAACCCTTCTCACATTGAAAGGTCCCCTACAATATAAATTACATGTTTACTATTTTATTTTTTTTACACTTTAAGTCACTGCTAACTTTCTCTCCATTAAACCAAAACCTCAATCTTTCCCTAATTCTGTTTGAAAACGCTCAAACAGTCACTATAAGTAGATATCTTATCACAACATTCTGTAATATGGCAGAAAACAAAAGAAATACAAGCTCAGTTCATACAAGTACGTTCAGTATCATTCTGAGAGTACATAAATTACCAACATTTTCACAAAAATGTGATCTGGGCAACATTATATTTCCTCTAAAAAAAGGTATTAACTGGTGCAAATTAGTTTTATGTAAACATCATTTCTAGGAGACAGGTTTGTACGCACACATGCACATAGGTAGCAACTTCCTACTCAAGTCTGTAAGCCTCAAGTACGCAGATGAATGTTATTTTTTGTGCTTTCCCATAAGATATACGTACATCCACCTTTTTTGTCTTCTTTGCCCTTTGCCAACAGTCTAGTTGGGTAATGTGTTTTGTTCTTATACCTCATACTTTAAATGCTGTACTGTGGTGATTTTAATTTATACCTGTGCCTATAATTAAAGTATTAGGGTTTTACTAAAAGTTATTGAAAGCAATCTGCCCATTGTAGTGAACATATAGTGTAACTGTGTTTGGTTATTTGTCCGTCTTGATAATAATTCTGATTTTCAGTGATTTTTATTTGAAGTGTCACTTGAAGTGTTTTTTTAATTGAAACCTTTGGGATTTACATTCAGCCCCTTTTTATCTTCCACAAAACATACATTTTTTTGACATCAGGGCTTTTGAATTTTTTATCATTATGCCTTACCAATTGAACTTCCGATTTATAAAACATGGGTTATTCTAGCAAAAAAATGGACCATATAACACTTTTCTTTTAGCTGTGGCGATCGTGTTTTACCACTACCACTCATAGATAAATGCATGGATACAGTTGTCTGGACTATAAACTTACTGTTGGCTTATAGTAAACCCCCTGTTAAAATCCTTTATTTTTATCCCCTGAAACCTGTAATTATCCTAACACTAACCAAACTGTCTTTCACACAACCCAGTATACCTCTTTAGCCAAAATCAGTATTAGTTTTCCACCACTGTCCCCGGGCATGTTCTGTCTCTCTGGCTTTATAATCCTGGGCATATTCTAACATCCTTAACCCAGCAGCCAGCTTTGTTTTTGGGCGTTAGTCCAGCTCTGCTCTTGGGAGGTCCAACAACTTCTCCAAAACCCCTCCAGTCATTTTTTTGGCGTGAAGGATTTTTATTTTCAATCTTGCTGTCCCAATCCCCGGGACAATTAGAGGTCGTCACAGAGCAGTTTATAGAAAGTGCAGAGCAACAAAATGTTGTTTTGGAAAGTTGTAATGGTCCCTTGTGTGATTGAATAGGTTTGGAACAGCAACATTAAAAGTAAAAAAAAAAACTTGTTCAATACAGAAATAGGTCACTTATCTTTTAATAATTTTTACTTTCCGGAAAATCTTGTTTATCTTAATCTCCCAGGAGTTGAGGTTGTCCAAGAAAATTAAATCTTCTGCTTAGACATTCATTGAAATTCCTCACCAGGTCTTTGTCAAAATCAGAAATTTGAATAGAATATAGTTTCATCTTTCTATTGCTTGTGCTCATTATCTCAATCCACAAATTGCATCAGAGATCTGAGGCTTTGACACAGGTTGTACAGTGCCCCTATTAAATCGTTACCATGTGTCACATTAATGCTTGCAATGTGGAATGTTTGCTGAGAAAACAGCTCACTTTCTGTCCTGTCATAATCAGACTTCACAATATGCACTGCACTGAAGATACAAGTGGTGCAACACATTTCTCACATTCTTCCAGATTGAGACAATGTGGCCATGTAAAATATTTGTTTAAGCAAATCACTAGACAGCGCATTAATCGGACATTATCCAATTAAAATCAGCCAATGTTGCATAGGAGCCATTTACCAAGTCTATTAGGCACTCAACTTTGGTTTAAAATAGTCCTGGTGCACTCAGTCACCTTTCATTTGTACATGTGACTCCTGCAACCTCTTTCCCTCTCTCGCTCTCTCTCTCAACATGAGGTCACTGTCTGATCTAAGCCAAAGGATGTCATTTCCTTCATAAACAAGTCCAACTTCCTCTCGAGGGTCCCTATCAGCTGAGCTTATCCTGTGAGTGCCCCAGTGGGACTTGAGTTCATTTCAGTGTCCTTCCCTCCCCCACATTCACAGCTAAGCCCTGTATTATTTTGTGTTAATGTTGAACAGCTGCATGGAACTATATTTACTATTTTCCCCATACTGTCTTTAGTTCTACAGTGTTTGACACAGAACATCAATAGGCTACTGGTGTGCTGCAGAACCACAGAGGACCAGTTTGGTGAGTCAGATGTTATACCTGTCTGTATAGTAGTTTACCTGACTCACAGCACAGAGTAACTGAGTTAAAACGTCTGACTTTTCACTGGGTTGCTGGTGGAGCAGTGTCTGGTTTGCACAGCAGTGTGGATAAAGCGAGCAGCCACAACTTACACTGGTGTCAAACAACTCTCATGCATTACAGTTTTTGGAATTCAACAGCTTCACTGACCATTTAAAAGGCCCTACACTCCTGCAGATGTAATTCTGTAAATCAGCAAGGTAAGGGGAATAGTTATGCAATGTTTTTTGGGGAGGTTTTATGGAGTGAGGCACAGCTGTAGCCTGCCTGCAACAACATGGGCTTAGTTTCCATATTCTGCCAAGGTAATCACAATGTAGATGAGTTTTAAAGCTGATGGTTGCTGGTGGGGGAAAAGAGACCTGTTTTCTTTGCCAAACCCCCTACTCACTCTGTTTCTCAGGGAAGGTTGATATGGGTTAGGCATTCAAAACTGCTACACACCCATTTGTTTTAACAGTTCTCCACCACATGTGTTATCAGCTGAGCCACAAATGTGGGAAAGCCCCGCAGGCAGAATGACATCATGCCCTGTGTAAAAGTAGATATAGTTTAAAACACAAGGGTGTAACTGGGAAAATGTAGGAAATGGGAGGGATTGTTAAAAAAACAACCGAAACCAATGGAAACAAACAAAGATAAAGATGACCACAAACTTTTATGACCACCATTTGGAAAGGTGCAAAACTACACTTACACAGGGATGATAACTCCAATCTTTGTATCCGACTGTTGGATTAGAATTTTAATTAGAGCTTTCAACCTCTCAGCCTTGCAACAGTAGTATCCTCTACAAAATGAAAGAAATGTCCAGTATTGATGTGTTTTACTACAACATGGCTAAAGAAATTGATCTCCAGCTTCAAATTGATTTTCAATGTGCTAGCGCTTTAAAAGCTCTGATATAGTTAGCTGTTTAGTGTTGAAATGTCCTAACAGTTAAAAGCTTCTCTGCATGTGTTATCAGTTTAGCCATAATGAGCAAGAAGCCCAGTGGCAGAGTGAATGACATAATTTATACTTTATACTGGAACTAACAGGGGTGGGACAGGAGAATAGCAGGGAATCTTTGGAAATAAGTGATAATTAAAAAAAGAGATTGAATACAATGGAAACAATGATGTCTACATTTTGTCTGGGGTATGGCTTCACTTCAGTTATTCAGTTATTCACTCACATTTGAAACTTGAGCATGTTGAAGTGATTGTTTTTGACGGTAATACAAAGAGAGCACAGCTGAGACAATAGAGGATGGACTGCTTCTCCACTGGAGCCTACAGTTGTAACTCCCTATAGCTTCCTTTTTTTGGGAGGGGTGGGGGGGGGTAATAATGACACTACATAAGCCTAATCATTTTAAAATAGCCTAACATTGTTCATATACATTTCAGCAAAAACTAATCTCAGTATTGCAATGTCAGTTAATAATACAGGACCAAATTACATCATCAACTGACCAAATGATTTACTCGTTCAGATCACTATCATTTTACTGCTGCATGTGTTTCGAACATATTAGACATTTGATTTTGATAATGGGATAGGATTTTCTGGTGAACATTGTAAGACCAACAAATCATGTTGTAATTCAAAGTACACTTAATTTCCCCTCCAATTTATGGTACATTAATGATATTAATATTAATAGATACATTACTTAGGACATTAGGAGTAGTAGTGCCCCACTCAGCAATAGGGGTTTGATTAAAAGAGATAAATCAGCTGAGTGCTGGTGCATTACCAAGAGAGACGTGGTGAACTGCTCATGTTGTTAAACTAAAAAGGAAAAGGCTTTAGGAAAGATTACCTCATCATTGTCATCTCCACCATGACCACTGCACCGACCAGCACCATCATCATCACCACCGCTCTAACCAACACCATCATCATCATCTTCCAGAGCTCAGCACACCAGTGTAATACACTGAGATTTAGAGCCCTGTTGGAAAGATGACATCATTCTTTTTCCCCCTGTCTATAACTCTCCATGGTACAACTGACAGAGCTGAAGAGCAGGGAAGTAGTTTTGTAAATGATGTGATGTGTTGGCATTTTTGCAGGAATTGCCAGCTGGTTTGTATTCTACATTGCACAGAAAAAGCCTTGTAGGAAAGTTGACATCATTCTCATGCTTCAGAACAATAACTGGCATCCCTGATCCTCTGACATAAAATTGACATGTCTGGAGGAGGGGAGATATATGACAATGAAATCATTGGCCCCTTTGCAATAATCGTCAGCTGTTTGGCGTTCTGGAAATAAATGGTGGGTGTTTGAAGAGAGCAGCAGACTTACCAGAGACACGGCTCATGAACTGTGACTGTAAGGGTCCAAACCTTCCTTGTGAAATGCTGTCATACATCTTTGTGCAATGTTCCATGTGTATCTACGCTGTAATGTCTAAAATCAGTAAGCCTCTGGAGTGTGACATCAGTCTGCCCTTGGGGTAAATGACATAATTCGCAGACACTGGGAGCATATTGTTAAACTTCCAACTGATATAAAAAATAGGGACGTGAGAAGGTTGAATGCATTTGATTAACCATAACGACATTGCAGAGCTAGAGGTTAAAAACCTTAAACCCATCATGTTTGGATCTAAACAGAGTGCTAAGCCTCCTCCACCCTCCAAATGGTTTTGATTGTGGTAAAGTAAATTAGTAAAACTTGGAAGCATAGAGCCATCTGCTATAACTGCTTGATGGAATAATTCAGCTGTGTTTAACTAAAACCAAAAGTGCTACAGGCAAAATAAGTTAAATCCTACTGGCTGGGGTAATGCTAATTGACTTAAATAGTGGTGTGTAGGACTCCTCCTGTGGATTAACATCCTGAAAGTGGCAGCATGGTGGGAAATGATGACCACAGCGCTAGAAAGGTGTGTGTTTGTTAGCTGTCAGCAGTTTCCTAAGGACTGTGTGTGTGTGTGTGTGTGTGTGTGTATGTGTGTAAATAATTGTGGTAGATGTGTTACTGAAAGAAAAATCCCAAATGCCCAAAATGCCAGAGACACACTCATGTCTGCACATACAGTACACTCACACACAACTATAGCAAAGTTGTGTTTTTTCACAGACAGCTATGTGTTGTCATATTGGTTAAATCTAGCTCTGGCAAAATACATCGCCTAATGTGTCAGTGTGGGATGTGGGAGTGTGTACACATGCATAATAATACCACAGTGACTTTGTATGCCTGTCACTTTTATTGATTTTATAGAAGTCATTATATCAGAAAAGTCAGCACGTGCCTGCCATCTGAGTCATATACAGTATATTAAACACGTCAGTGTGTTAATTTTGTTTGTCCATATGTGGGTGTTTGAGTCATTTTCACCCACTTACAAACACATACACACTGCAATTGGCTAATTGCTTCCAAACAGCAGTTCCTCTAATGACCACTAGATGCTGAATCCAAGAAAGCTCTACTGTATTGAAGTGGCTGAGAGAGAACCCTGCTTCTTCCTTTATACATGAGTCAAATCAATCAACATTACAGTCTCAATTGATTACTTTCCTTCTAATGTTTGTCTTGGATCTGGAAAATAGTAATGTTAAGAATATATTAGTAAGAGCTATGATTGGAAACTTGATTGACAAGTAGTCTGAGTATATCACTTTCGACTGTGCTTGCAACCATAGTCACTTCAACCAGGCCCCACCCCATTTCAGTACATTGTGATTATTATATTTATGCTACTAACACGTTGGTACTGAATCACTGCTTGCATTCAAAGAATGAATCACACCTGGTAGCTCTATGAGTTGGTATGATAGAGAAAGTGCCCACTCTGACCTGATCATGAGAATCTACTGTTGAAGACAGTGAGCTCCATACAGATCACAGTACATATGATGGTGTCTTTTGGATTTATTTTAGTCAGTCTTTTCCTAGCCTGCTTTTTAAGTAATACACCACCCTACAGCATACTATTAATGTAAATAAAATCAGGGGCAGTTGTGAACAGCTATCTAGATTCTCTATCTGCATGCACTACCTCTCTTTCAGGAACGTTCAGTACTAGGTTGCCACATTATCATCCAGTTCATTTGAATCAACATTTCATGAACATACAGTTTGGCTCAGTTTGAAAGGGTCATCTGTTGGGTTCCCACATGATCTGGAAGAAGGATGAGTAACACCTTTCATTGCTGGGACCACTGGATACTGCTAACCACACTAGGGCCTGTGGACATTACAAATCTGAATCACTGATATATAATGAATCACACTAAAAGACAGAGCAGAGAGCTATAGTAATACGAGCAGATTGGCTTGGTAGGCATGTCCATACAAGTATGATACACCATGCCAAGGGGTTGACTCAGTCTTCAAAGAGGTGATCATCACTGTCTGAATAATGAAAATCTAAAGCATCAAGTGCACTGTATACTTTACACACTCTTTAGATGTGTCCTTAGGCACAATGCAGCTGGGTCTCTGACTCACGTGAGTCACACTGATGTCAATAGAGGAAACACTGTGTATTGTCTTTGAATCGATGAGGAAAGGAGTCTGCTGGCTGAAACCACATGACTCATTTGTCAAGGTCCATAAAGTAACTTCCTTGTATCAGATCTGATAACTGGATCTGTAAAAGTGTCTGGTGCTTTGAGCTCTGGCTGTTGCATGGGGATGTGAAGGTATCATGTATATAGCTATAGATGACCGCCTTTGAGAAGCTGAAAGTCTGACTGTTAAGTATTGGTGAAAGGGGTCACTTTGACATCCACAGAGCAACATGTTCATAGTCCATATATGTATTTATGTCACATTTGGGACCAGTTGTATTAATTTTCAGGGGGAGATGGGAGAGTGTTTAAATCAGACTTCAACATGTGATCAGACAATGACTGAAGGGCCTCCATGTGATTGAACAATCTGATCTCACAGAATTCTGTGAAATGAACACAGCCCCTCAACTCATAATCTATGGAAATTTCACAGAGTCGCAAAAGATTCTGTGATGGGCCTGCGAAAGAATTCCGTGAAATAAACACGGCCCCTTGAGTTAAGGAAAAGATTGTGGGTGGGCTTACCGTTCCATGACATGTGGGACCCACTGGACGGTTAGGGTTAGGAAAAGAAATGACTTTAGGAAAAATTACACGCGGGACAAGATCCATCGGGTGAAAATCCTATGTTTGACCCATCCACCACCCCAACCAAACTCCTTACACGGATTTTGGGCTTTCATACTACTCGCTACCATAGTCGCTCCTAATGCTAAGTCTTCTCAAAAATCTTCTCATTGACTTTACATTGGCATTGTTTTCCATAGAAGCCACACAGACTTTTCACACATTCCACGCCACCACCACGTAATGCGGTGTTAACAGTTTGTGATAATTTCACACATTTATGTGAGACCAGGCTGGATTCACCTGGAGTCACCTGAAGCTCTCACCTAATCATTTTTGGAATAACGTTTTTGTTACACCACCAGCACACTGCTGAAATTGTCTTCCTTCCTGTGGAATGACAATGCTTTCTTGTTTATGCAATTGCCATAAAAACACAATCAGCCACAAGTCAACACTGACTGACTCCAAACAAGCTGGATTATTGCTCTAATTAAGCTTTAATAAGCCCTTATTAAACGGCCGCAGGCCTTGTTTGGCGGTTCATTAAGTCATTTCATCCTTTTAGTGCTTCATTAAGTCTTTTTTTCTTCTTTCTTTTCTTCTCAGGGAGTGTGGGAGTGGCAAGGTCTGGGAGATCACAACCTTAATTCTCTTCAAGACAGACGGTTTAATTAACACCGGAGGAATCCTCACTGGCTCCAGACCTCTACAATGGGAATTGGATTGCCAAGGTAAGGCACTGAGCTAATGTGTTTTTCACTGGCTATATACACTAATAACCTTTTAAATTGCAGCGACCATGTTCCTTGCATTTATGATGTAATTAAATGGTAATATTGAAAGCATAAAAAAACATACAAATTATAAATATACATGTAATTTAGCAGTGTTTTAGAGAAATGCCTGATAACAACACCGCGTTAAATGTGAACACCATTTTCTCATTTTTTTATCACCAGACTGCAACATAGGGAGTAAAGTGAATGTATAAATACATGGCAGGGCGGACAGCTATACTGGCCCAGAATATAAAAAACTAGTCAATGAAACTGACAAAAAAATTGCAACAGAGGGTTACCTATGTTGGTACTTCCCCTTCTGTGTGCATCTGACTATGTGCAGTTTACCACAGTCAACAATGACATTTCAGCTGCAACAGTTCTCATAAAATTATACTGGCACCCCACCTTTGTGTAGGTTGTTTACAGTTATATACAGGAAATGTTGAATAATAATTTCATAATCCTCCTTGAAGGAGTGGCTAACCAGGAAAACTTTCTAAATGTTCAACGTTATACATAAAGTTAAATTAATTATTTTAAATATTACAGGTTTCACACTTTTAGGTCTACACATGGATGTCATGCATTTTTGACAAATATTTACTGTACACTTGGATTTATGGTAGTTGAATTCAAGAATAAGGGGTACCAGGGTGCCCAGATAGCTCATTTGGTAGAGCAGGCACCCATATAGAGGTTTACTCCTTGACTCAGCAGCCGCAGGTTCGATTCCAACCTGCAGTCCTTTGATGCATGTCATTCCCTCTCTCACCTTTCAAGTCTTCATCTGTCCTGTGTTAAAAAATGGCCGAAAATGCCCAAAAAGTAAGATAAAAAAACTGATACCAGTATAGAACAACAAGATGCAAAGGGACACACACACACACACACACACACACACACACACACACACACACACACACACACACACACATCCTCCAAACCTATTTTAAAGATTAGAACCTTAAACACTACAACTGTCCCTTTGAAGAGTGCAATGCAAACGGTTTACCCTAAAGCTGAGCATTTAAAGATTACAGTAAGTAACACCTGCATGTTTGTGTGTCTGCTGTGTGTGGGGAATTTCCAATTCTGTGTGGAACATTTAGAGGTGAACTTTGCACCATCAGACCTTTTTCCCTTTTTCACGTGCCAATAAAACAGGACTTGAGTGACTGTTGGCTGTTAGCAGTGAAGAAAGTTATACCCCAGGGAATCTTAGGGGAAACCGGTGTCTTAGTTAATACAACATAATGCAGTTTAAATTGCATACGGATCAGTATGGACTTATTGTATGCACATGGATAGTTCTTTCTCCCAAAAGTGGAAACAAAAACAAAAACCAAAGATGAGGATGTCTTAGCTATGCTAAGGCATGCAGGTGTGTTTTAAGAAAGACAGTGATAAAATACTGATGCAGTAACACCTGGAGAGTGGGCCAAATTGAGCCATCTATTTTGACTGAAGGAGGTGTGCATGCGTGATAGAGAGATATATAGTTTGTGTGTGTGTGCGCACGTGCGTGTGTATGAATGCTAGCATGCCTTTGCATGTTTATTAGCAGTTTGGATCCTGCTGAGGTGACAGATGTTCATGGCAGAAGAAGGCAGAGATGAAGGAGTTGAGTGTGTGTGTGTGTGTGTGTGTGTGTGTGTGTGTGTGTGTGTGTGTGTGTGTGTGTGTGTGTGTGTGTGTGTGTGTGTGTGTGTGTGAAAGTATTCTGTCCCATGGAAGTCAGAAAAGCTGTCCTTCACCTGTCTGTGTTGCCTTCACGACATTGTGTGTGTGTGTGTGTGTGTATACTGTATGTTGGCATGATTTAGTGCTAGACAGGTAACACTTCCACCTTCAGCTATGAAGTGATTGAGTTTCCTGAAGCTTCAGCAGATGTCCAAACCCCAGGACTCACCCTCTGCCTGTCTTTTGCTCTCTGTCTTTGTTCCTTTGGATGTCTATGAGCCCCTATTTCCGTTATATATGTCCTGTCTTCCTTGATGCTTTGTCTCACCCATTTTCACCAACTGCTGCAGTGGATGTATATATTCAACATACATACATACATATATATATATATATATATATATATATATACACACACACACACACACACACACACACACACACGTCAAGTGATAAGTTACACAATTAGGACAACACGGCAAGTTCCATTAAAAAGCAGAAGCTCTAACTGTTTGTATATTTTGCAAAGGGAGAAATGAAACTTGTGAAGTCAGTTGAAGCCAGATATGAATTAAGATGTTTTACATGTTGTCTTGTTTGAAAAACAAGTCCAACATATGAGATAAGAGCTACCTAAAATGTTTTTTTTTTATAAAAGCTTATTATGTCATCATTTTAAGGGGAAATCAGCCATCCTGTTACAGTAATCAACCTGCCCAGAGAGTTTTGTGACATGCAGAATAATTTTACAATGTCCACCTTTGCTGCATATTTTAAAATGGCAATTATTCCAATTAAGTATTGGATGTTACGTAATTACTGTGGGTACTATGCGGTTCACATATAATTCAATATAATTTCAGTCTAAATCTTGAAATTTGGGGGAGAGGCTTTGGAATGATGAACCCGTAAGATAAAGTTTGTCTGCTGGGCAGGCCAACCCTTAGCTGTGTGTTCTAATTGGCTGTAATTGTAGCTGTAGTCTACTCAATGAAAGTAATCAAAGCAAGCAATTACAAGACATTGGCCACCAGCCCTCGAGGCAAAACTTCAGACCAAGGGACAATCACATGCATGTGCACAAATACACACGCGGACACAGACACATACAGGCAGTCACCCACACATTTCCTGTGTTTTTCATGTAAGACGGTCTTTTCTTCTTTCTCTGTTTAGAGAGGAAGTGTGGTACTAATGACTTTTCCTATGCGTCACAAACACTGCATGTGGGAGGCAGACAGCTGCACATGTGTGCATGTGAGACTTTATACATGTATTTATGAGTTTGTGAAAAGCATGATTCCTGCAGGTTTTGTTCTGAATTTGTCAGAGGCTTCATGTGTATTTACGAGTTTGTGTTTTTGGGGAAACTTCACATTTGTGTTTGTTTCTGTCTTTGGAGGAAAGTTATGTTCGTGTTTACTTGTTCGCAGGAATTGTGCACACTCAGCTGCTGTTGAGTATTTTTGGTCTGTCTTTAAAAAACAAGTTTGTCTCTGAGGAATGTTACACATATGGTTGTTTCAATGCATGCAATTTATGCGACCATGTGTGCCTGTCAGTCACGTCTGTAGGTGCTTGTAATGAAGGGTGACTATATAGTACTGTATCTGTGCTTCTTGTGCAGTTCTTGTAAACACCGATAACACTGAGACCTCACACAGTTTAGCAATCTCACAGCTTTTCTATTTTTTTTGTATCACTCACACTATCTCTGTATCAATCCTAATCAATCATTTATTTCTTGTGAGAATTACTGTGGACCGAGCTGGAATTTCATTTATAATTTGTTGTTATATATCCTATATTTATGATGGTTGCTACCAAACACCTCCTGGCTTTCACATCAGTGTCCCATAGCATTATGTTAAAGCTTTGAATGAAAATTCTACCCTAAAATCAATTATAAGCTTTGAAAAAAAAGTCAGCTCGTTAAAAACTATTTTAAGAAGTTTTAGAAACATTTTCAGGCTTTGAATTTGTATCTCCGAAAAATAGAAAGCATGCAAAGAGAATAACATACTGCTCCCTGTTGTCATTCCTATAATCTACATCTACAGAATGGGTAATACATATTGATTAAAATTAAGAAAACAGAAATGACAAATGTGTTTTATTATACAGTATAGATGCCATTTTCTGTGCATAATTGACACTGCAACTAATGGAACTATCATGGTTAGATAAATTACCTTTGGTATTGCTTTCACTTATGGCATGTCAGTCTAGTCTAACTTAACCGACCAATATTAGTTACTAAACTCTCAATGTAAACATAACAATGATCATGCAATTCATTAATAATGTGCTTCTCTGATGCAAACCTCCCTTATTCCAAAACCCCTTATTCACACAACCAAAACAACAAAAAGTCTTTTCAGTCATCTTTGGGTTTAAATACAATATCTCAAACAATGTTAAACAATCTAGCTCTAAACAACGTCTCCAAAAGTCTGAATGGCTTGGGAGTGAAAACAAGGTCAGCTAATCCAGCAATGGTTTGTTCCCCAAGATACAGCTGCAGTGAGTTTGCACAGTTCATATGGGGCCACAGAGAAGTGTTCTGCTCAAACCGAGAGCCCATTCAAAGACCAATGTTGGTGCTTAGCTATGAGCCAGGCACTATTGAAACATTATTTTAGGTGAAATGAAAAACAGATTCAAAAACAGTCTGATGATTGGATCCAGGGCCTTTGCTGAACTCTTCTTCCAAACTCATCAATCCCCTTCTCTACCTTTGCTCCCTGGTGCCAAGTCCATCATTTCCCTATGTCTCTTACTTATGGACACCCACTCTTTTCCCTTCCTTAGACTTCTCCCTCTCTGTCATGTCAATCACTTCATCCAGACTTTTTACCATTCCCTAACAGTGGGTTTCAACCCTTTTTGTTTACTCCATCTTTTTTTCCTAATGCTTTTCACTCTGTCTTCCCATCCATCTGTACTTCTTTCTCTCGGTCTCTTTCAAAATAATCTTTCTGCAACATAAAATATGCTTCAATGGCTTTATTAGTGAAAATCTGTCACACAGATTATCACTTCTGCCTTGCCTGGGAATGTAATTCTATAGATCCAAAGTGACCACGCATTTAGTTACAATGCAAAGGGAGTTTTCTCCTGCTTCCACCCCCCCCACCCCCTCTCTCTCTGTTGCTCTCTTTAGCTCCCTTCAAACCACCTCTCTTTCAGCTCCACAGCATCAGCACTGAGACTACTGTTGCAGTTGAGTTGAGTTCATTTGAGGTCAGACAGTTTGTGCTGCCCCGGGGAGGTACAGGCTGGCTACCAGCCAGATAAGTTGGAAGGACTGGTATTCCCCTCTCTCTCTCTCTCTCTCTCTCTCTCTCTTACTTCGGAGAGCTTGTTGATCCCACTAAGCATTGGAAGCTAAGAAGAGCTTCTGGGAAACCAAATCTGACCATTAGCACAAATAATAATGATAATGCATGAAGTACAGTGTGTCTCTCATTTCACAAACACTCCTTCTCAGGCTCCCTCTCTAGCTCCCATGTACACACACAGAGATTAGAATAGATAGATATTTTAAAACCATGGATATAGTGACACTTTGGCCAGACATGCCAAAGTACTTATTCATTAACTTCAACATCTAATGAAAAATACATTAAATACACACACGCATATTTATTTATGTACTTAATTATTTAATTTATTTAATTACAGCAATAATCTCCGGTCTGGCATATGAGAATGGTGCAGTTGGGGTTTTAGCAGTGTGGTGCCTCGATGCCAGGTAATTTTTGATCAGTGTGTGTCTGTGTGCCTGTTTGTTTAAACTCTCTTAGTTTTCCCTGACAAGTTTGATCTGAGTAAACAATGAGCCAGCCAAATCACTGTGGAGTAAGGGGAGAGGGGCTGGGGGAGAAACAGGGTCAGAAAGTGTGTGAAGCATGAGAAAGCTAGAGGCAAACACTTACTCAGGCTAAACCCTGAAGTCATGGACAGGAAGCTGATATTTTCCCAGACTTACTTTACTCTTTTTTTTTTTTGGAGTCTGATCCGACAATTGTAGCTTCCTCTGAGGGGCTAATAATACAACAGAGACATTGTGCAAAGCATCGTTTCCCTTCGCCTGGTTTAGCAAGACAGAAGGCATTTGCGTAAAATCTTTCCCCTCCCAGTGTGGTTTGGTGGAGCATTTACTGCCATCAGATTGGATCGTTACACCATATCGTGATAATGCACTATTATAGTCTGGCTCAGATGAATACACAGACAACAGCTAGTGGCCACTGTACAGTTCTCCATTTCCTGTGTCGGTCTTGCACTGGTGCTGTTGTTTATGTCTTTTTAGGTGAAGCAGCTGTGCAGAAAGAATGTGAAATGTGGGAAATATATTATAACTGGAATGTGGATGGAATTAGACAAAAGCAGACATAAGAAAGACTTTGAGGATGGATGAACGGTTACACATGCAAGTACACTGGTATCCATTGTTGGGAGTTTGAAGATGTGTTCTGACAGATAGCTAAGCAAATTGTTGCTTTGCATCATGCGTACGCTGGGCCGTTTGCGTTTGTTTGTCCCAGATAGCCAATATACCAACTGTACAGATGTTAACTGTGTGCTACATAGAAACATATGCACCGGTCCTGTGTGTCTGACTGAACACAGAATACACTTGTAATTCAGGTTCTTAGTTATTTGCCTCCTGTCTCCCCTGTTTAATGGGCCTTGCCAAGCATTGTCTTTCATAAACTGTATGCATCTCAATCTAATAATCCACTAATATTGTACTTTTGGTATTGTGTATTGATTGTTTTATTCTGATAACAGTTAAACTAACAATGTTTATAGTCTAACATCAGGTTTGCATTTATTGTCATTGCACACAATATGAACTTTGAAAAACAAAGACATGATGCATACTTTTTCTATCAACTTTTAGTTGTTTTTTTTGCCTTAAAGCTATGGTGCATAGTTTGTCGCCCCCATGAGGAATTATAAGTAATAAAAACACTGTTAGCGCAACCGCATGACACAAGCCTTCAGTGATGGCGCACCACCCCCACCCTTCCTCCATGCAGTTGCTAGTAGCATTTAACCTGTCAAATCACGGAGGACACGGAGGATTAAAAATCAACTTTTCCGAAGTAATTATCTTGCAATTTTTATGTCCTCTTAATCTCCAAATCAGAACGCTGCTGTTGTGATATCTCAGCGGTGACATAGAACGAATCACTTGAGTTGCGCAAATGTCGCTGGACGGCACCTTTTTGTAAACACAGCCACACTGAGAAATACAAAGAGATTTGGAGCTCATTTGGAAATGACGACATTTAGTTGCACACTATAACATGTGGGATTTGGGCTGAATATTATTATAAACTGTGTTGTGGGCAGGTGTTGAATTGGAAATAGTCCCACACGGACTTGACAGCTGAATGTGAGATGACATTACTTGTTAGATGGATGGCTTTTGTACTGTATTTGACACAACCTTGCTTTTATATTCACTTATATTCACTATACCAATGCTATACCTACATTGCATTGCACGTGTGAACTTTCATGTCTGTTTAAATTTTTAACACACACACCTTTACTTATTATTCACATTTCCTAGACATATAAATGATCAATGGTGGCTTTGGAGATAGTAGGGATGATAATATAAAATTACAAGGAAAGCATTACTCTTACATGAGAAAGATGTAGTTTTTATGACCCAGACAGCACAACATTAGACAAAGACAAATCACGGTTTATCCTAGCTTACCCTTGATCATCCCCACAGGCAAAAGAAACTCAGCCTCTCTGGCCAGGTTGACCAGTTTGTCTGTGTTTGTGTGTGTGCGACTGTAGCCTTGCATGCATCCCTATCTGTTCATCTGGCTTCTGGCCTGTCTCGCTGTTTGCCTCCATGTTTGGCTAACCATGCATCTTTCATTTTATCTGTAAGTCTATCAATTGTTGTGTGTAAGTGTGTGTCCATGGGTGAAATGGCCACTGGGTTTCCCACTGTGTTGACCACATGCTCCACTCTTTCTCCTTTCCCCGGGTCCTCATTTTTAACCCACCTGGCCAATCTACCTTGACCACCCATGTTGTGCATTATGTGTTGCAGTGAATGGTCACATTATTCAGACTTTCTCATCCTTGGGGTTTGGGGCACCATGTGGGGTCCCTGCAGGTGAAAGTGGTACTCCATGAAAATACTACTAAGAAGACAACACAAATGCAAAGTGCCGTACAGGGGCCTGTTGCACGAAAGTAGAATAATGATATCCAGGATGAGTGAAAAAGCGCAGCTTGACTTAGTGTGATCCACTCATCGCGGCTTAATCAGTTGCACGTTTGCCGATCCAGGATGAACAGGTGAAGCTATGTCTAGCCAGGTGTAGATGGCTGGCATAAATGCCCGTTCACGGCTGTCTTAAACAGACCACAGATTTACTGATGCAGAAATGGAGAAGATGCATGCGGCATATGTTTCACCCGCTGAGCAGCAGCTTCTAATGGAAAGTAACAAGGAGGTGAAGAATATGAAAAAAAACGAAATACGGCTCTTATCAAATGGAGAGAAAAAAGCCCAACAGACTATAGCGGACCAACTGAATGCGTAAGGATGTTAAAATATCTACTTAGCCTACTAGTCACTCCACATTTTTACCAAAGTTGTAGGCTACACTGTGTTTTCATTGCTTTAAATATACTAGTTTCATGTGTTGGTTGTTATTGCTGTATCTGTTTTTATGTGATAAATGTGCTGGTTTTACCGTAAAATGTCTTTGAGTAGCCTACCATGTAAAGCGCAATATAAATAAAATGTGTTATTTAGCCTACTTTGCCTTAAAAGTGAGCAGAGGGAATTAATGTTCCTCAGGAAATGGACCCTAAGGACTCCAGGCTTAATTTCAAACCATTTTTTACAACACGAGAACATGTTTTACAACCATATGCACAAATCTCTGTAAGCTATGTCTAATTCTTTGTTTGCTAATTAATGTTCATACAGAATCAGAAAAGCACAAAAACTAGAAAAAGAAGTAAGTGACTTCAGTACACGCTGTGAGCATATATGTAAAACAATATTCATGTTTTTTTATTCTTCTCACAAGTGACAGTACCAAAATAAAAATATTAAGAAGCATTGTGGTGTTTCCGGTGTGCTGAATGTAAACTACACTATCTACATATATAGGCCACGATATAAGGCCTAGATATTAAGGAGGAACACAAATTATCCTTTGTTAAAGAAGGACAAGCAACAAGAAAATGAAATCATTAATGTATTGGTCTCTGACCGGTCTGCCATTAATATCACATCTGGGAATATCGCTGCATTGTCCCACTTCATTTCTGGAGTGTCCTGTATTAACCTGAAGCTGCACACCGCGTTGCTCATTTCTACTTTTACAGAGAGAGTAGACACTGATGCGACACACAGGTCTGCCGTCAGGAAGCGGCCACTGGCAGCCCTAAAACACTACCGGCCCAACGGGAAAAGTCCCAACTCTCCGATTGCCACACCGCATCTGGGTGCCAGTGCAACCATTTCTAACCCTCTGCTATAGTAGGGGTTTAATCAAACTCGTGCCAACAATAGTGACAAGTAATACATATTAATAAAAATAAAGCAGAACACATTCAGAAGACAACAAAATAACTGTTTAACTCGGATCAGTGCAGCAGCTGATTGAACACATGAGACTCCAGGATTAATCTTAGCCTGGCTGTTAGCCTGCTCTGGACCAGGCTAGCTGCAAAGAATACATCTCCATGGTTACTTAGCTGGGTTTAATTCAACCTGGTTTCGTGCAACCAAGTCAAAGCTAAATTCATCCAGGATAACTAGAATATCCCGGCTTAATCCCTTATCCTTGTTTTGTGCAACAGGCCCCAGGACATTCCATACATCCATGCATGTTGATACGCAAATGCAAACTATAGTAGTGATTCAACCAGTTCTAACTTCACAATATCAAATGTTCTGTTCAAATGATCTGCTGTCAAGTAAGTCTTTTCTGGCGTCTGTGTCCACAGCATGGGATATCACCTTCACTGAACAAACCATGCAATAAACACCAAGACTTAACTGATACTATGAGACAATGAAAGTAAACAATTTCAACAGTGGTGCACAGCACACACTGACTGATAAAGAGCATTACATCAGAAGCCCACTCTGGGAATGAACCACAATCACCTTCATTACTATCAGTAACTACAACAAAATGGTTCACCCTCTCTCTCCATCTGATCCCCACTCTTTTATTTCTCCCCTTATAGCCACATTCTCTAGCAGTCAGAGACAATAAAGGTCTAATTTGTCTTGTCCAGAGCTTGTGAGCACAAATAACTGACCAGTAGGCCATGAGGTTAGTGGGAGTCACGGGGAAGTGCATGTCTTTGTATAACCTTACCTTCTTTCATGCATGATATTGTTTGTGTGCAGATATATACCTGTTTTCTGCCCAGTTCTCTTTGCCTATGTCTTCTCATTATATCGCTAATTTCCTGAGTTTGGACTTTTGTCCAAAGAGAGAAGGTAAACTGACGTGTCTGATCTGGATGTGTGCACAGTGACATAGTTTGAAAAACATAGGCTTTGGCACAAGGAAGGTTGTTGTTTTACCTGCTTCCTTTTTCTGTTTTAATAGTTAACAAATGATGCCAGAAAAAGAGGTCCGAGCTGTGTGACAAAAATATCAAGACAAACCTTTGATACAATTGCATTGGAGCGTCCCTCTTATTCCCTTACAATGTGCTCATTCATTTTTGAAGGCATGTCACTGATTTTAAGTTCATTCAGAACAACTGAAATAAGGGCTTGCACCTCTTTGCCCAGCTGCAAACATTCACTTTAAACCTCTTTAAACTTTCTTCCAGTCTCTATTTAAAGGGCAGACGCTAGTAAAACTACCCAGCTGTCTGCTCTCTCTCTTTCTCTCTGTAAACCTAGCCAGCTGTCTGCCCTCCACTCCTGACCTTGTTTTGATGAACACCGTTGTATGTGTGTGTGTGAGTGCACATATACGTATGTGCATGTGTGTATACATGTCAATGGGCTTTCAGTGCGACCCTTGACCTTTTGTGACTGACAGGCTAAATCTAGCCACCCAGTCTCTCTCGTCTCCTTTTTCTCCCCTCTGTTTCCTGACTGATAGCCTGTCATGGGGACAAGAGCTCAGACGGTGTGTGTGTGTGTGTGTGTGTGTGTGTGTGTATGTGTGTGTGTGTGTGTGTGTGTGTGAGTGAGAGAGGGAGAGAGTGAGTGAGTGAGTGAGTGAGTGAGTGAGTGAGTGAGTGAGAGAGAGGTGGGGGTGGGTGTGTGAGTGCCAGTGAGACAAGGAGGGAAAGAGAGCAAGTGTGTATTTGTATAGGTAAATGGACGTTTTATATTGCGCTTTTCTAGTCTCAACAACTACTCAAAGTGCGTTTACATAGTACAGGAACAATTCACACGCATTCATACGCTGTGGCCGAGGCTGCCGTACAAGGTGCAATCTGCTTATCAGATAAATACTCACACACATTGCAACTCAGGGTTCAGTGTCTTGCCCAAGGACACTTTGACATGGGACTGCAGAGCCAGGGATCAAACCCCCAACCTCCCAATTGGCAGGCTCTACCACTAAGCCACAGCCGCCCCATATAGGTGAAGGTGTGGGAGGGGGGGAGAGGAAGACACTGTCCAGACATTTCAAAAATAACAACCCATATAGCCATGAAGCTGTGTTTGATTGTAAGTGTCTGTGTGTGTGTGTGTGTGTGTGTGTCTTCGCAGAGTATCTGGTAATTATTTAGTCAGGCTTTGACCTTTGACCCTCTCCTTTAACCTCCCACATCCTGTTCAACTGGAAGATGGACCCACATTCATACATATGCACACCCACACACCCTCACAAAGTCACGCATACCCTGAGGTTAAAGGGTTTTTTTGTGGGCTGGGAGTAAATTCAGAGGTTTAGCAATTTTACCAATTTGGGTAGTTTAGGGTAGAAAAACATGACTGGATTATTAAGGAATGTTCCCAAAATTGATCAAACATGTCTCAGAGATGCTTCTAACGTACACATTAGGCAGAGACAGGCAACATTCTGTTTTATTACAGCTCATATTTCAACATTTATACCTTGTACACCTGTCTGTATCTATTTTACACCATTTTAACAATGGAGTTTGCAACAGGGCAAAAACATGATTTACCCTGAAGAGTGAGACACACAAAGAGGAAGTGGTCCATAGACATTGTGTGGAATGGAGAATGACGTTTTTGACGATTACTGCCAATAACCTTACTTTTTATTAATCACTGCATGCACCGATATTTTGTTCATTCAACAAAATGACCCCAAATTACTGTATATGAACTATTGCCTTGGCAACCAGTGTTCCTTTCCTGCCAATGCAATAAAGGGTTAGAAAAGCAGCAGGAGAAGCTCCAGGCTCTTTCCCTGCTGGATTACATTATTTCATTCTTTTGTGATAACATCTACACAAAGCCTCATATTAGCCCTTATTATCCCTGTCTTGTATTTGTCTGTGTGTACATGCGTACTGGGCAGTAGCACTGTTGTACAAGGGAGGATCTAGAGAGGGGGCTCGGGTGGCACCATCCATTGGACTAGAGTGCAGTCAATCTGACAAATTTGATTTCCATTGGATCAAACCACTGTCACTTTGCTGCCTGTTCTGCCAATTACTGCTTTTTCATTTGGTAAATGGATCCTTTAAACACGCATTGTTTGGCAATGGTGTACTTTGTTGAAATTTTGAGACCACTTTAGAAGTTCTTTAAACTTGCTGTAAAGCAATTTTTGCTGTAAGAAATAAATTGTGTATTGTTTCCTATAATCTGAAAACTGTACTGCAAAGTATTCTTTGTTGAAGTTTGAGGCAAGTTTATTGTAAGTGTATTGCACTGCCTTTTTATACAACCTTCCTTGCCCTTGTCACATCACTAGTTAATGTTTCACTGATGACTATCCACGTTTTTGCCTTATGAGCCCATAAAAAATGTGTATTGTAATTGGATACACTTGTTAAACCATAAATAAAAGGTGAAATTAATAATGAATGTGTTTTGTTTATCAAATAAGATTGCGTTGTTCTATCCTATACAATATTTTCTATGCTGTATTCTGATGCCCCCCCTGACTGATTATTGGCTCCCCGTGCTGCCACCACTTAAAAAATCCTGTTTGTCACGTTGTATATCCATATACTGTTTGTTCATTTGCGGTAATATTAAATATAAGCCTATGTATGTGTATGAGAAGGAGACATACTTGTCTTAAATGTCTCTTTATAGCACATTAATGACAATTACTTCTTATCTCATCTCTTAGCTACAATCGTCCGAATCCTTAAGACCCCTGGCTGTGCAACTATAGCCACCGTTGATAAAGCAACAATGCAGACAGATCAGATTTGAATGAACTAATTAGACTAATTATAAACCTTGTGGTTACATTGCCAAAGCCATATCTAACCACTGCAAATATCCCAGCAGTGATAGCAGCACAAATCCTCACGAGATGCTTCAAAATATAACGGTACATGATGACATTTATGTTTACCAGTCTTCCCAAGGTATCAAACATTAAAACACACACACAAGAAAACAGAGTGCAGCAGTATAGAAAACAAAGTAAAAACAATAAAAATACAACAGTGAAGTGGAATTCAATAAAATCACTTGAAAGAGCAGAGTCAATTATGGTCAGACTTGAGTTTAGCTGGAGGGGAAAACTTTGTTTTTAAGTGCCGTGGCTGGGTGAATGGGTTGACTTGGTGCTTGGGTGAGATATTTATTTGGGTAGTGTGTGTGTGTGACTCTTTTCGTGCAAGGCTGTGGGTGTGTTTGTGTGTGGATGTTAACGGATGTCTGTGTATGTAAGCTACACAGCCCCTATCCTTAATTCCAGGGTGAACTTGGGCTTCCTCTCCTTTCAAGTCTTTTTGTCAACACAGACTGACACGAGACATTTTTAAATGAGTCATCTCTCAGGCAGTTCTTCCTCCTTCTTCCTTACTTAGATGTTTATTGTTCTTATGATATCACTCGATAGAGAGCAGTTTTTAGGGCAGCTACAACACATTTCAACAGTTGGTTGGCCTGAATACAGCATGTTCTGTGAAAAAAAAATCTAGGTTTGAATTGACATTTTAGTGCAGTTTACGTACTAAATTCATTTCTGTCATGCTAGTGTCCCTGGGTTGGATCTTTTAGGGAAGAGGGTTGGACATGCATTTCCTAACACATTCTCACTTCCAATTCATCACATATGGACGCTTGGTCAAGACCCCTTGGCGTCGTGTTTTAATGTCTCTAGGTACCCTACTCTCTAGGTGCATCAATGTGCAAGGTAAACTTGGTTAGGTTTTGGAAAAAATTGTGGTTTAGGTCAAAATCATCCATGATGTCACCCAATGGTCTGTGGACTGCCATTTTGAATACAGGCGTTGCTATCTCATTTAGCTTAAGCTGGGGAGGATGAAGCAGTCAAGCCAGTGTTTATGGTTGCAATGGCGCTGCGCTTAGCTAAACTTTAAAGAGGGGAAGTTGCCAGTTTTCAACCCTATTTACTTTAGTTAAGACTGTTACGGAAGTACAAAAGATACGATAAAATAAGTTAATGTTGACTTTAGTTTCACACGGGTAACAAATGGCGCTCTCCTGGGTGAAAGTCCAGTGTTTTTTTTTTTTTACCCATCCCTCCTGCATATGCAAACTTTGTCTCTTTTTACACTACATCATCCCACAGCGCCATCGCCGAAGCCTGGTGCGTCTCACACAGATGTTAAAACGGTGTCTTGTTCAATGGAAACAGGAGCTGAGGGCCACTAAACAAACTGTCAGGGTCTTTTTTGATATCAACAAAAGGAGTTGCCAAAGCATTCATGTTATATTGGCAAATGCAAGTCAGTGATTGTTTTTTAGATGACTCTTTTCGTATTTTGCTCATTACCCATCTCTCATGGCAGTTTCCAATAAAAGAGAACTTTGGTATTTATTTATAATGAATATATTGTAGGCGGCCCACGTTGGATGTTCTCTAAGTTCCCAAAGGTGTGTGAGAGGCCTTCAGCTGTGTGCTTGCTCAATGTCACCTCACACCAGACCTGACCCTGGTGGCTTTTCACCTTTTGAAGGGTAAACTTTGACCTTGAAAGAAATGACCCTTGATTTTAACAGGTCCTAATGTTGCAGAGAGGACTGCTGGTGACAGGAGACAGATGGAGAAACACTTGCATGTACGCCTAAAGACAGATACACATGTGGTGGTGGGCAGACATTTGGACACACTAATAGAGTAGAAAGCGTTTCTCTGCAGGCCTGAGGAGTGACAGGAGAACCATTGGACTGACACACACACACACACACACACACACACACACACACACACACACACACACACACACACACACACACACACACACACACAGGAAACTGCTGAGACACGCAGGTCAGGTCTGTTTCCATGTTTATGGACCCAGCAGACTTAAAAAGGCAGACCCGCACATATGTGTAATCAACTTTCTTTGTTTTGTGTGCTGTTGGAGAAAGTTTTGGCTAAGACAACATTGTCTGTTTGACAAAGTAGTAGCTGGTTTCATCTACCCAGAACTACAGGTCAGCTTGACTTTGTTTTATTACTGTTTGAGAACATATATGCAAAGGTGCACAAATTCCTAAAGAACATTCATGAACACTGAAAATGCATACATCTCACCTACAATAATTGAGTTTTTTGAAGGTTAAACTGGACACAAATTAATCTGTTTTGGCCTCCAAGGGCTACTCTCTCCTAAAATAATGAGCCTCGTAGTTTACCCTTTACTAAACCTCCCCAGTAGACCACAGATGGCCTTTCAATTACCAAAATAAAACATGCAGAATGGCAATACTTGGCATTATCAATGCACATGCAACAGAGACCACATTCTAAGCTGTGAGCAGGCAGGCAAGGAGGCGCGCGCACACACACACACACACACACGCACGCACTCACACACACACACACACACACACACACACACACACACACACACTTGCATGCATGTGTAGACACATATGAGCACGCACACAGCCAGATTACTTTGCTTATTTGCTTAGCAAGCAATCTTTTTTGGGGTCACCACTCCTAACCCCTGCACTGCACCAATCTATAAACCCAGTCCTCTGGGACCCAGTCAAGGTATTTGTAGAGTGATCTGAAGTTAGTTTCGGTGCTGCTGCTGCTGCTGACTGGTTCACATTTTACCAGAGGTTTCAGATTTAAGATAAATGCAGTATGCAGCAAAATAAGACTGACTGTCAGGTCTGAAGCTATTACTGTAACTCATCCATGTGACACCAGGCAATTTTTTTCTCCAATTTTCTACGATTACTCTTCAGCACTAGTGAGACTTGCCATCAGGAATATCTAAAGTAAGAAAACGGACCTTTCAGAAGTTAAGATTTGCCCGTGTAGAATGAAATGTGGAGTGGATTTAAGGAGTGGACATATTCTTTCTTCACTGTATAATCACATTTTTGCTTTTGACTGCAGTATCCCTGGACACAGAAACATAGTTATAATATCATAGGTTCTAAATGGTTTTCCTTAAATTGGGTATGTTTAGTGGCAGGGCATATTACACTACACATCAGCAGCATTGGCTATAGAGAATATGTCAGTCAGAGGTAAACAATCTGATGCTAAGAAACAAAATACTCCATACTATACATCACACTTGCTAAATTCATCAAGACATTATCTGAAATCTTAAACGAAATTGATTTAGATTATCCAATATGTGGCTCCAAGTGGTGATGTGTTCAAATCCTCACCCCTGTAACATTTTCTATGGAATATCAACATTACTTACCATTTAGTTTGAAAAGCTAATATATTTTCTCTTTCAAATGCCACTCACTCACTGTCACTGAACGTAGTGCATGCTAAAGTGTTGGCAAAAAGCACTAGAACCAGTAGCTGTGAATGATTTCTTAAAATCGGTTAATTGTTAAGTCAAACAACAGCAACACTTCTCATTATTTATACTGAAAATAACATCTGCAGTTGTTAATGCAATGATTATAGAGTATGCTAATAGATGGAGAAAGAAATTGTGACGGGGAACCTTTGTAATCTTTACATCAGCGTGACAGCTAAATGTTACTTTGGGATGCTTTCAGTGTGACAGGCTTGTCTAAATTTGCCTTATTTGGCTCATACTATGACATGATGAGATGAGAAAGTTGTGAAAAGCTATATGTATGCAAGTCCTACTGTTTAGGAATATATAATTTTTTATTGATATGCTAAAAAGACATTTGGGATTGGGGTTTTAAAGGCAGATATCCAACAGGGAGTTTAGGGCTACCAGAGGGTAGCTGAATAATCAGCTCCACCATCAGCTAACTGATGTTCAGCATAATAGAGATGGGCTTTCTGGGGCAGTATGTGTATGTGGTGTTTGAATGTGTGTGGTGGTAGAGGTGGGGGTATTTTCTTTTATCTGCATGGATATGTGCATGTCTGCATGTGTCCTATCTGCATGTGTATACATGTGTGCAGTCTAAGTCTGTATGTTAATGTGTGTGTGTGTGTATGTATGTGTGCGTGCGTGCGTGTGTGTGTGCGTGCGCACGTGCCAGGGGCACTGACCTTTTTCTCCACAGGGAGGACAGTCCCTGTCTCATTAGGGAAGAGACTAAGAGTGAGACTGACAGAGAGACAGACTGACAGACGGGGAGAGAGAGAGAGAGAGAGAGAGAACAAAAACGATTTAGGGAGAGGGGGTGGGGGAGAAACACAGGGAGCAGCAGTGGAAGGCAGGCATAGATTGTATTGGGGGGTCAAAGGTCACTTATCCATTACCATAAAGGGCTGGATGGGTCATAGCAAAGGAGGTCATGACGTTTTCTGATTCCCACAACCAGATGCACACACAAACACATCTCCCAATTCCCTCCATGGGATATGTCACAATTCAGACTTGACTGTGGTTTAATTGAATCAAGAGGCAGTGTGTGGGTGTTTGAGGTTTAGGAACCAGGGGGAGAAGGGGTATGGAGGTGTATATATATATATATATATATGTGTGTGTGTGTGTGTGTGTGTGTGTTTTTGTATGACCAGAGAGAAAGAGAAGGGAGGAGAAGGGAGGAACCTATAAAAGCAGCTATAAGTCTGAGAAAATTAAAAGCACACAGTGTAGCTCTGGTTATTGTACAGTACATATATTCAAGTCATTAAAGGTTATTGAAATCACACTCTGTAGGAAAAAGAAAAAGAGGATTGGGGGTGAGATAGACAGTGTTTGAATGATGGAGAAATGCTGAGTGAATGTCATGATAATCTCTGGGAAAAAAACTAAGAAGGGAAGTACAAAGCGACCACAACTAAAGGCTTAAACCTCAATATTGCCCACCACTTCATGATCACAGAGGTGCGGTTTATCTGGCAGGAGGTTCCTATACTTATTACAATCATAATCTAAACTCCGTCTGTGTTCATGTTACAACACGTAGGCCTGCACATGCCTAAAAGATCAGGTTCAACCATTCAACCATTTGTGACACAGATCTGACTTTTCCCTAACTCACACTTCTGTGTCCCAGGCTACACATTGTCACAAGGCTTTCTAAGCACTTCTCACATTGCTGAGCTAGAGACAGTTACACTGTCCACTTAAAATGCAGATATCACACCATTAAGATCCCTGCAAATGTTTTTCATGTACGTGTATTGCGTCTACAACAGTGAGAGATGGAGGAGTTAAGGATGAGAGAAAGATTGATGATACAGAGAGAAGAAAGTGCAGAGAAACAGCCGAAGGGAAACAGAGCTTTGGACCAAGAAACAGACGGACAGCAAAGACCGGATAGAGTGAGAGTCAGAGACAGAAAATAGAGAGGTAGAGATTTAAAGACACCACAACAGAAGCCCAAAGCCCACTAAGTCCCCTTCTCCTTATGATGGCAGGGTGTGGTGTTGTGATCTGGCACAACTTCCTACAGTACAGCCCCATTCTAAACATCTCACATAAACACCCAGTCAGAGACAAAGTCACAGCTAACCACATCATAACGTTTGTGCATGTGTGTGTGTGTGTGTGTGTGTGGTAAGCTCAGCTGCTCCCAGGCTAAAAAAAAAAACACTGCCTGAGCGTGTCAGAGCTGTCTCTTGATCTCATCCGTCTTTTTATTGCCTGATCCCTGTTTCTCTCCTTGTTCCTCCCTTCCTCTTTAAATACCCTACCCCCAATACCCCTCTCCATATTTCCCCTTAAGGTTTTGAATATAACCTTAATTGCTCTGGCAACATATGATCCTGTCCATTCATGCCAATAAAAATTGTCCCTTTCCCTGCTCTTTTACACATCTGTCTCTCTCTCTGGGTTTGATATCTGTCTGCCTATAGCACAATAAACTCTTCAAAGTGTTTCTGTTTACCATTGATGAGTTTCGGATAGTTGCCAGTCTACCATATGGGTCATTCAGGCACTCTCCCAATGGGTTGGGAGTGAGACGATGGCTTCCTCATGAATGTTTCATTCCAGGTTTACATAACAGTGGCTCAGCTCTTTCGCACACACTGAATGTATGATTACGAAATGCTGTCTATTCCGCTCATCCTACTGTTTCTGTCTGTCTGTCATTCATACGTTCTGTCCCTTTAAATTTGCCTCTCCTTTGCTTTCTGTCCCATTTTATGAAAATAGCATCATGCAATCGAGACATATCACCATCACACTGCACCCCTACTCATTTTGTTTTTCAATTTCAACCTGCCTTATTTGAATGACAGGTTAAATTTGTCTTGCTAAAGTATTCATGGAAGGAAATAGATACAGGAAAAGAAAGACAGTGAGCATAACAAAATATGCTGGTAACATAATAAAATAAATTATCTGTATACAAGCAGTAATGCAAAATAAAGAGTAACTAGAGTAACTATTTAATGTATAAATCTTCTCAAATACATAATACCTAAATCCTCAAGAAAGCCATACGTGTTTATGCAAATGCTCACAGGTTCCTAACTGGCTAAAATGACAACAAACATGTAGGAAGAATGGTAAATAAGCAGTTAGAGTAAATTTCAAACCGGTAGAAATTGTTAGATAGGAACAGAAACATGACTAAGAATCTCCAGTCATGAGTTAGGCAGACCGGTGCTTTTTGAGCTAAATGCTAGTGTCAGCATGCTAACACACTCACACATCGCTATGCCAACCTTTTCGTGAAGCTGGTTGAAGGAATGAAAAAGGGACGCTGTGTTTGCACAGTCCAAAAAGTCTGCTGCCACTGGTAAACTTTAAAAGAAATCCTGTTTTGCACGACTACACATAAATGGGACTATTAGTGGAATACTTACTTTCAGTAGCCATGTAACCAGTTGTCAGAATATTGTCTTTTTTGGAATTAGGGCAAAAACAGAATATTATGTGCATGTAAACATAGTCAATGACAACACTAATGTGCTGATGTTTAGCAAGTATGATGCTAATATGATGCTATCTTTGCTAATTGGCAAATAAACACAAAGTCAACCTTAGATTGAAGTCAGTAGTTTTGCATGCATTGGTTATAAAAGTATTGGATAAATTAAGACTTTGACTTGGTGGTGGTGCAAGGTGAAAATCATGGGATTGCCAAAGTTATTACAATGCATCCTATTTGTCAGGACATTTCACTGAAAACGCACAATATCAACCTTATGGTGGTGTTGGGCTGAACATGCTGCCACTAACTAAATGTACGATTCACAAAACACAAATCACTTGTTCCTTGACTCATGGCCTAACTTTTAAATTCAATTAATATCTATTTTAAGATGTTACACAGAATGGGACCAAAAATGTATGCATCTTTTCTCCATGCTGGTATACGTTTGTGCAGTAAGACAGCTAAGTAAGGTTCATGAAAGATTTGTCTTCTTTCACTCTTGTCTCAGCAAGAATGAAAGATGATAGAAGAAGAATGACAGCAGGAGACAAACTGAGTTTCTGCCCTGTCATACTTCTGTGTTCCCTAAATACAAAGGAAGCTTTTCATTTTCTGGCAAGGCTGTGCCTACAGTAACCATTTCACAACTTTGCTCATATTTTATTCTCATAGTTTCTGGAATGTGTACAGAAAATACTGTATATGTTTTTTTCTTTCTCCATCTTGTTTTATTGTGGCATAAGTAGAACTGGCAGACTGCTGTGTCAACTTTTTGGGTTTGTGCAGTCTTGTATGTACAGTATGAGAGGAGGCTTCACGTTGCTTTTAGGAGACAAGCTGAGTTATTTCCTACAATTACTTAGATATCAATTTGGTCCTCCTTGGGGGCAGCTAGCAGCACCCTTGTGTCAGTATGTCTATGTATACTCAAGACATTCAATGAACATCTCACTCACTGAGTTCAAACTTTTAACATTCCTGCCTCTAAGGGCCGGATTTACATACATGAAAAGCTCAAATTTCATTCAATTTGCGCATTGGAATGTGCCTGTAATTAGCGCCTGATTCACTATGGCAGCAGATAATTACACAATCAGTGACTGGTGCTGCCTTCGAGGCGCATTTTGCCAGCAAAGCACGATCAACTTCTCGTCTCCAGATTCACTTGAACCAGGAAACAGAAGTTTTGCGAAACATTTATGGAGGACACTGCACATGTGATACGTTCAATAAAAGGGTTAATGTCTGTCAATTAACGTCCAATCATTTCTTTGTCTCACTCATGCAGTCCCCACGCCGTCCTTAGTTGGGCTTTATTGACATAAATCCAAACAATCTACTAGCACTTATTGTTAAGATAATATGGATGGGATAGTGTGTCTGCTTTAATTGTATTTGCACTGAGTGAGTGCTCCATCAGTCATGGTCCCACACCAGCTCAAAAAGCAGTGCTAAGTAAGGACACAACTATGTACAAGTCAGGTCTTCTTCATTGAGTCAAGTCCCTCTCATCACCCATAAATGTGAAAATAGTTCATGTGTGTCCATGTTGGTTCAAATGCCTAGTTCTGGATCGTTCATGGGCCAACCTCAGTTCCTTCTCCTTTATACGTAGCCACCACCACTGCGTGTGAGTCAGGTTCTTTTAGCCATACATAAACATGGTGTTGAGCAGACAGTCACTCATAAAGGTCTGCATATGTCTCCACTCTTGGACGGATATATTTCAGCAGGAGCTCTAAACCTCTCTTATAATCAGGGTTGTCTTATATTCGGACCAATATGGTATTCTGTCTAGCTGTTTCTGTCTAGCTGTTTGCAGTCGTGATGAGTCAGGCCGTCTGGTATGTTTAGTGGAGATTTTCTCTCTCTCACTCTGTCAGGTCCTCTCCTTTACTAGACTGTGAAGCTAGACAGATGATGCCCATGAATGATAAATGATGACTAGAGGTCTGCATATATGCATAACAGAGCATCGATACAGCAATTCCAGTTCTTCGCACCAGACATATAGCACAGTTACTGTATCATAATACAACTTAAAGTGGAAATCCACCAAAAATAGCATTCAGGCATGTTTTCCCTAGAATAGAATCCAAATTATAGCTTTAGAAAGAGTCAGTTTGTGAGTCATCAAATACACTAAAATTAAAGCAGATGATCACTCAGAGATGTTTAAGTGTGATCATGTCAGGAGTGGGCATCTTGTTTTATTTAATTTCTTATAATAAGGAACTGATATATTTTATGATTGATTGCTCAATTCATCATGACTCGTAAAACTTTTAGTCCACACAACTTAAATGATTAAGAGCTTAAATTTAACCCTAAAACCAGGCTACATAAAACACCAGGCTATAATGGGATTATTCTTCACCAGCCGAATATTGTCTACAATTTTTCCACCCACCAATGCAAAACTTTCAATATAAATTATGAATATGATTTCAAATTTCAAAGAAGATGTGGGAGTGTGCGTACAGTATGTCTTTATATTTTGTGGAGTGGGTGGCCACATATTTACAAACCTGCATGTCTGTGTGTATCTTATTGCGTATTATGTGTGTTATACCCAGGGAGTACAGGCATATGCCTGTAAGTACTGTAGATGTCTGTGTTTCAGTATAGAAGCATTTGCAGTTATGCTGGTGCATGTGTGTTCCTAGTGTAGTATGTAGGTCACCAATATATTCCTGATGAGGTCTAGTCCTCTGGAGAACTCTACAGATATGAGGGCCTAAATTAGACACTATTATCTGTGCATGTGTGCGAGACTATGATAGAGAGGGAACTAGACACTATTATCAGACAAGGGCCTCACAGGCATGTGTTCAATTTTGTGCACATGCATACTTTTACATGTAAGAGCAGTATTATGTGAGTATATTTGCCCGTCTATATGTGTAGGTGTTAAATTGCATGCCATTTTCAACATAATGTGTTTGTGTATGTGAAAATGACACACTGGTATCATCTGACAGGCTGCCTGTTACCACTGACCTGGTACTGTAAACCTCAAGCCTCTGTTTAAACGAGTGTTGGCTCAGAAAGCCTGTCCATATTGCTGTTACCGAGCCAAACTGCTAATAAGCCTCGAGCACCACTCCAAGAAAAGTAGGTGGCTATTTGCACAGCAGTGGCCATGTGTTAAGGTGTTACCAAATGCAGGAAACACATATACCATGCATAAGGGTGACTTTGAAGAATAAGGAATGGAAAAAGATGATTTCATAATGGGTAAAATGTACTAAATTTCAGTGTTTTTTTCTTGCTTAAAATAGAATTCAGGACGGCTGAATGTCTTACCAGACAAGTTTTTGGACTGCATAAATAAAACACTCCCTCACTAATGATCCCATACATAGCTCTTAAAGAACCAAGGGAAACGATAGAGGTTTTCTTTTAAGCATTCAGAATTACACATTTTCTGTCACTTCCTCAATAACAATGTGGCTTTTTGCCTAGCTGCAGATTTAGGTCACTTTGTTGAAACACTACATGCAGGATGTCTACATTTCCAGTCAGTCTACTGTCCGCAAGTCACAGGCACAATACCACATGCAGTCAGTCAGTCAAACCAATTCGGAATTCTGCCGGAGCTCGGCTCAAAAGTTACATTGAACCTGAGAGTGATGAATAGGGGTAAGAATGTCAACCTTTGAAAAGCTTCATGTTTCGACCAAATCATATGCTGTCACTCCTAAGCTTTAGAAGGCCTGCGCTTTTCATCAAAGGTCTTGATGGCTACCTTTCACAGTACTGTCAAATACACCCTCAAAAGCTTCCCTCCCTCCTTTTCTCCCTTCCCCTCCCAAATCTCTTTCTTCTTCCCTCCAATGTCGACTACCCCTACTCCCTGCCTCTCCTTCCCCCTCCTTCAATCCTTCCATTCCTCTTGTCCTTAATCCCTCCCTCCTCAATCAAACCCTCAAATCCCTCCAGGATTTTTTTTCTCTGTGCATGTGTGACTTCAGTCCTGTCAAGGTAGATGAAACAAGAGGAATTCAGTTTCATCACAGTCATAACCTGCCATGATAATAAACCACTACTATTCTTCCCATGTGGCAGTAGGCCGATGTTACTGCCCTTTTTCGGGATTTATTTGCATATTTGTTTCCCCGTTGTTTCTTTTGATGAATTATTTACTGTGGAATGAAATGACAGCAGAGATCACTGATGATTGCTGTCGCGGGTGGATGGGTGTCTTTCTCCTCTTTGTAATTATTCCCTTTTTTTTTTCAATCAAGTCTTTCCACTCATTTTCCCCAGTGACAACAGACAAGTCAAAAAAAAAATAAAAAATCACATACAATTTAGCATTTCTAGTGGAACATTTCCACTGTCTAGCGGGAGCACAACTTCCTTTGTTGTTGTAATGATTACAGAGTAGGAAACAGAAGGGGAAAAAGAGGAGAGATCAAATGGGGAAAAAATCTATAAACACAAATGGGCTGGTAGGGCCACCTTACACGTCCTACTCTTCATCATCTGACAAATCAAGAGACAAGATCAGCATTTTAAGATAAACTACATCTAATAATTAAATGTTGCAGTTTGTGATAATTTTGAGTTAACTTTGAACACAAAGTCAAAATGAGCCACCAGGAGCTGGGACCGCGTATGTATTCCCACACAAAACAATGTCTTAAGAGTTGTTATCAGTGTGTTGCGTCCACATAAGTTCCATAATTGTTAGCCTCACAAACTGCGTGTACCAGGGATTTACCACACACACTCGAACACACACACTGTCACTCTGTCCCTGTACTGCCCTATCAAGGAATAAAAATGCATAATTCATGTGCCGGTCTTGTCTGCAGACAAAAGTTTGCATTTATTATTTATTGAAAAGAGCTCACATGATGAATCCTTTAACAAACAGAGCTTCTAGTAAGCACTGTACCTATTTCTTCTTCTCTTGCCGTTTGTGTTTTGGCAAATATTTAAGGGGGCTCATTAGCAGAGATGAGGATGCAAGGAGAGGAATGGCAGGGGAGAGAAACAGAGTGGGAAAGGAGGAGTGATGAGAAAAAATGAGGCCAAAGGATAAAGGGATCATTTTTGTAAAGGTATGAATTAATGAGAGGCTTGTGCATTGCAAGCTAATTAATTTAACAATGAAATGCTTTAGGGACTAAATTAGAACTTCATCTCATTTACGGAGCAAAAGTTTACTATTGCTAACCAATGGGTATTTGAAATGACTACATTGCAAAACCTGGAGGTATCAATGTTTAATAATGAAATATTTTCTAATGCTTGATGCAGTGCTGCTACTGCACTGTGAACCACCTAACAATCCAGCAGAATTCCTTTAAAAAGTCCCTAGGACATACACAAGCATACATGCACACTGTCACAGTTACACTTGTGCGGACAGTTCACCTTGAGGATGGGAGGCAATTTATTGTAGAGTGAAATGAGCATTTGGCATCCTATGCTAATGCAGTCATCATTTATTCCAAAGTACTTGCATTTCATCTACTCCGCACCTTCACCAACCATCAATCATTGAAGGCGTGAGGCATTATTTTTGTGGAACATTTTACATTCAGTCTCCTCTTAGATGGGTGAACACACACTCATTGCACACGCAGTCATTTTTGTTAAATCAAAAAAATCAAATCTGGTCGAGCAAAGGTTGAATAATTGATGCATTATGTTAAAAAAGGAATGAAATAATCATACCCTGTTGGATTTTGGAGGAACATCAAACCAGTTGGAGCTTGGCAGACTGGGCTGAGCAGGGTAGGGGCCTTATGTATTTGGGACGGCTGCCCTGTGAAATAATAATGAATAGCAAAGAGTTAGAGGATTAGGAGATTTTTGTTCTGTACTGTACCTGACACTTTGTGAATGCCCACCCGTGCTTTTTACAGCATGACCAGGGTACATGTGTCCTGCATTCATACAGCAAGGTTTTCTAAAAGTAGTTTGGCCTTGTGGAAATATTCCTGTCTTAAAAATGGATGAATGGCTACAGTAGAAAATGACAAGGTTTGACACAAGTGCTGATCTAATGGAAAGAGATTGGTGCCACTCCACAAGCATTGTATCTCAGAGGTACAGCGACAGATAAGCAAGCAAGTGGCACTTTAATAACAGCTAAATTGTTAAAAAGGTTATTGTTTATGACATAAATGTTTGGAACAGATGTTAGTATGATGAAATGATAGTCCAATTAAATGAAAAAAACATGAAATTTACTTTTACCATGTAGAGTTAAATAACATCAGTTATCTGTTAGCTGCTGACAAAAAAACAACATTTTCTTACACCAGCCCAATAGAACTACTGAGTGTGTATAGTGTTCATTTATACCGTACAATTGACTTGGCGGAATATCAACAATCAGCTTTACTGTGCTATAAAACTGGTGATGAAATGGAATATCATCTGCTTGTTTGCTACTGCAGTCTACCACCTCGTTTCCATGGCTATAAAAGTAAGCCATGAATATATGTACATAATGTACATCTCTTAGATGCAGACTCACCACACACACACACACACATCATTTTAAATGAAGATAAACGTGTGCAGGGCAACCTTTAAGACTGTACCCATTTGGGATGCAACAGTGCATGATGAAATATTCATTCCAAGTTCCCATGTGAGCTGTGCAGCAGTGCATTTCTGACCAATACCTTTTAATTGTATGAAGGCTGTACTGTATAGATTTCCCCATACAGCAGCACAGGGAAATACATGTTTATCATTATTACCGTTTCAGTTCCCCATCTGTGTTTTGTTGCCCAACAGTTCCAATTTGCGTGTAACAAATGATCTCAGGGAATGAGATGCGATCAAGAGGTGCATTTATTCTTTTTTTCACTGCAGGGGTTGGAATTAGGATTTTAGAGATATTGTATGTACAAATAAAAAGACACAGTGAGACCTACATGAGTTGCTGGAGAGAGGGCAATTGAATGTGGATGGGAAACCGACGCATAGTTCAGTGAGTGTGGAACACTTTACAACCCCACTGACGTGTTGTTACCATAACAATTAACAATTGCCATTGTCTCTTGGCTTATTGTCTTTGGTTCCTCATTTTGCTTTATCCATTAAAACTTCCTTTCCATCCCATTTGTGAGCCCTCTTACTTGGAATAGTGTTCGACTTAGGGGGCTTATTTTATTAATTCACCGTTTACTCTGTTACAGGTCCCGTCTACATATTCCACATTGCGAAAAGACCACCTAACAGGGATTTTCCCCTTCACCAGGTAACCACAAAGAAAGAAAAGAAGCACATTGTCCACATGTACAACATACCCCCCCCCAACACATATACACAAGCTTTCTGTGCTCACAAAACTGACCCACACACTCTTTATGAGGTGATTTACACCAGTGACCACCAACACAGGGTCTCAGTGTTCTCTAATCCACAGTCAGACTGAATAGCCCGCTCCATGCAATGGAGGGATTACACTGTCGGATTAATAGGACTTTTAATTTGAGTCATTGTGAGTGCCCAAGATAAAAAGAATAGGTGCAGCAAAGAATCCCACTGCCTCTATGTGATATTGTTAAATGTTACAACTGTACTTTTCAACTACTGCATTAACTGCAATGACACACACTGTATGGGCCAGTCTGATAATGAACATACAGAAGCTTTTAAAGACTAAGCAACTTGACTACTGTCACTGTGAGAACTACTGCAGCTATCGCAGCACAGTCAGCGCTACATCATCAGTTAGTATTGCTACCACTACTTTTACTTTTAGTACTATTGCTACATCTTGGGAAAGTGTTATGTAAAATCACAGCTAAGCCAAACTTGTTGGCAGCTCGTTACCTGTATTGAACTGAGCCTGTAGCCTGGTATTAGCTGCACTGAAACAATGATAACATTTAAGTGGGGTAAAAGTGGCCTTTTTACCCACCAAGACTAAGCTTAATTACATTTACCGTGTTCATGAATACAGTCTGTCTCATGCACTTAAAAGTCTATAACTGAGTGAAGTAAAAAAGGAGTGAAAGAAAGTGAAAGGCATTAGTTAGACACTTTTATAGACATTACAACCCGTGATGGCCACAGCCGCTGCAGCACAGCCATCTTAAAAAGCCGAGCACTCCAACTTTAATTTTTCTTAAGATTGGTTCATACAATTTCTTAGACACACGCATGCATTTGGTTCAAACATTTACTAACTACAAATAATGAGCACACAGCTTCACATTCATTTATGATTTTTAATTAACATTAAAAGTACCTTGTGCGGCTTGAACATTTAGTTACTTTTGTATTGTCTGTTTCTGTCTTGAAACATTTAGTTGTTTTAGAGGCTCCACACCATGAGAAGGATCCATGCTGTCTGCTGGGCAAAACGGAGGCACCGGGACCAAAAGCTGCTTTATAGGGCAGGTGGCCTAATTGGGCACTACCATTACTCCCCATGTCCTGGGGTAATCTTCATTCTTTCTTTAGAGTATTTTTTGCTTGATTTACATTATATCAATTAATTTTGTTTTGGTTATGTTAACTAATTTACCATTTTTCAGAATAAAAATGATTTAAAAAGCTTTTATTTTACTGGCTATTTCATAATACAAAATCGAAAAGACATAGGGAGAAGTGAAATGTTTGGTTTTGATTGTAATTTGTAGTTTAATAAGTAATGTTTCATTGTTAGTGTCCCTTGTGTGTCAGAACTGGTCTGATCAAGCAGTAAATGGGTTGCATCTCATAACCCTTGAATTGCCTCCCTTCCTTTGAGTCTTAGGTCCTCCCACCAAGTAGGCACGGGAGAGACACAAGGAAATCATGGGAGGAGAGAGAGGCAACAAGCAAATGTGTTTTAAAGGGATGAGATGCCTCTTCCTCTGCATCACATGAATTCTTCAGCTGTATGGGCAGAGTTAGCAACTCCTTCAGCTGCATGGCTTCAGGGAAGGCTACTCTTGTGTATCCTCACATATAGCTCCTTGATTCTCGCTCCTCAGCCCTCGGGGCAAAGCTTTGAGATGGCCTTCACAGAGGAGAGACAGAACAAACAGAACAACTTCCTGTTCAGCTGAAGACTGAGGAGTCGAGAAACTATCAAATAAGGGTTATGTATGTTTCTTTTTTGTTATGTCAATTGTATGTTGAGTTTGATGTGTTAAAATCTTAAGTGACGTTCTGTTTAGTTGATGTATTTGATGGGCCCAGCACTTTATCCTCACTTTGGTTTGTAAACAGGTAGTTTTAAAATGTTGGGGGTAAATAAAGCCCTTCCTTTTTCATCTAACCGTGACTCTTCGTGCCTTACTGCTTGGTACCTCACATAACTTATGAACATTTTCAACTTGAGTAACACTGCTCCATGCTGCTTGTCTCCGAATTCTCTGCTTATGTAGACAAACAACAGGTGCCAACAAATACGGCATACTATCCCCTTAAATTCCTACTAAGCAGCATGCCAAAAGTGATTCCCAACCCTACTTAAATACTGCTACTACTGCTATGTTTAGTTACTTTTACTATGACTATTATTGAAGTATAAATACAAATATAATCAATACTTTGATCATCTTACTAAATTTAGTTAAACCAAATCCACAAAGTTAGTAGAGTAATGCAAATATTTAATGTATAGTAATATATACAGTATGTACACACATATACACCAAGGCACCCAATTCCTACATAATTTGTCTGCTCCCTAAATAAGTCCACAATGGAGAAAGAAAGAAAGTAAGAGGCCAATGGTCAGGCAGAAAAAAAATGAGAGAGATTGGCCTAAAGAACTTTTGAGGCAAAGTGAAGAAAGCTTGATGAATGGATGAATGGCTGGATACAGGGAGGAAGGGGAGAGCTGAGATCGGTTTAGTGTTTACCATTGCTGACTGCAACAATGGAACCATGGATTTCAGCGCAACTGTAAAAACGTTAGGCCTACAGAACAGTATTGTACATTTTGTTCAAGTCATTATCTTCTCCTTCTTTCTTCTCATTGGGCATTCATTCAAGTAATGTCCTTCTGGACTCAAATGTCCTTAGAAGACCATTCTTCTTGTGTAGGGGTGCATTTGAATATAGTTGCTAAAATTGTATTGCTTTAAGCACAGAATCGGGATGTTTTTCAAAATAGGCAAATTGGGACACCTTCGTTGATATAGAGATGCTTTTGGCAGGGGAAATGGCACGCCTCATATATTATGCTAAAAACACACATTTGAAAGAAAAGTCTGATGCTGTAAGAAGGAACATTGGGGGTAAATTGGCACATCCAACCAGCTTTACATTAATTGTGCTTGTGCTATTGTCAGGGCTTTGCATGGTGACAGACACATGGGTGATGGCTGACACATGTTTTTGGAGGAGTTTAAAATTCAAACGCTCCTCATGCGTGAATACAGACACCTGGGATAATCAACTGGCAGTGTGTATGTGCTGTTAGTGGCGTGCAACGCTGTTTTTACCCATAAGCCTCTCTGCCCCTGCCTGTCTTGCTCTCTGATGTCAGGTACACTGTCATGTTTGCTGACTGATTAAGAACCGTCCTGGTAGGAGAAAGAAACACACTGTAGCTACATTTTTATAAAAAGAGGTTTAAATTATGGAGGCAAGGTATTTATTTCCATTTTGAGTTTGAGCTGTGTGGCTGATCTCAGTGCTATTAAAAATTCATTCACTGGTAATTCCCTCCCACTCGTCCTTTTCCATCTCCTTTCGCCTGTCTCCCTCTGTAGCGTTCATTTTCTCAATGGTATCTCTGTCTCTTTGTGTCAGTTCACTTCATTTTATTGGCATGGGGTGTGATTCACTGTCTCTATCTCTCTTTGTTCAGTTTTCTTCTCCTTTCATTCTGTGCCCCCATCCCTCTCTCGCCTCTCTCTTCAAATATCTGGCATGGAATCGAGACAGGCGAGCGCCTGCTGTTTTTCTGACATGCTCTTCCTTCCTTAAATCAAAACCAACTGAGGCAAAATCAGGTTATTACCTTAGCTGTGTTTCTTCTCACTCCCTCTCATCCATTCTTCCATTTTTGCTCCAGGTCTATGAAATCCTACTCTTTGAGAAGAAACAGAGGGCAGCTGGTCAGTCAGAGGAATGGGTTCAAGCTGGATTGGAAAGGGTATTGCTGTATGAATAAAGCCGGGGGAAACACACACACACACACACACACACACACACACACACACACACACACACACACACACACACACACACACACACACACACACACACACACACACACACAAAGTCTCATCATGCAGGGTTGGTGTGGACCGTCTGGCCTGGTATGTTGTGGTCAGATGTGATTTTTTTCCACAGCCTTTCATCTTAGAGAAATAAGCATCGACCACAACTTAAACTTGTCTGTGTGTGATGTTAGAAAGAGCAAGCTGCACACACACTGCAAATGAACTTTTAGGTATAGAGAAGTGATAGAGGGAGAGATGAGGAAGTGGACCAGCAGGGAATAAGGGAGGATTAGAAATGCTAGATAAACAAACCAACATGACTTCAAATAACTTGTCTAACAGGGAGAGAGAGATAGAGAGATGTGGAGGAAGAGATGGATGATGAAAGACGTAGCGATAAAACAGTACCTAACTTTGTGAAAAGGTGAAAGCGCTGAATGGAGGGATGGACAAAAGAGAGAGAAAGCATTGTTTTTTTTATAGATAGCAAGCTTCAAAAAGTCTGTTCTGAAGTAGTAGATGGATGGATGGAAAAAATGAAAGAAATTATAATAAATAGAACAGGCTGAAGAGTTGAAGGAGAGTAGCCGAAAAGAGCAAGGACGGTCAGTAAACAGCATGGCAGAGAGTAAAGTCATAAACAACCGCTACTAAAGACGGATGAAAAAAGATGGTGGAATGGCTGTATCAGTGATGGATTATTAGTGATGATGAGGGATGGATGAATGATTGGAGGAGAAGAGAGGGGGCTGGAGAGTTGTAAACAAGTCTGAATAACCTCATAACAAAAACAGGCAAATCCACAGGAGGAAGAAGGATGGATGGTTGGTTGTTATGCAGAAGATAAAAGAAAGACAGAATAAAGTAACCTTGAAGTGGAATAGAAAGATAGAGGATAAGTAAAAGAAAAAATAAGGTAACCACCCATAGCAACTTTACAGGGTAAATGACAGGATAGAGAACACAGAAGCAGAATGATATAAAAAATATGAAGAGGTTTTCAATAAGATTTAAAAGGTTGTGAACTAAAAAAAGATGCAGGGAATTTGACTTTCTACAAGTTTTGGATAGGTAAATTAAATACAATCTTTTCAATGAGGCTACTATATATAGAGACCAGTCAATAATTCAGAGCTGTGGGAGGAATGCTTACACGTGTGTGTGTGTGTGTGTACTTGTGTTTGTCTTGTGTCACTCTACAAGGCCCATGAGACAGGGTCAGCCTGACACTGTTGTGTCTTCGCCCTACTAGCGACAGCTCCACAACATTATCACAAGACTTGCCTTCCACACAACAGACCTAATGAACACACTTGACCGCTTGTCCACAGAAAAGCCAAGAAAAGAAACAATGCCAGCGCAAATGTAAGATGTAAAGAATGTAGGATGTAAATATACAGCCTCATTCAAAACCGCAGCCCAACAGACACATTAGCATAATTTTTCACTGAAGTGTGACTATGATTTATTCAGCTGAAATATATTTGGAGCCTTGCACGCTATAGGGAAGTGTCTTTCTTTCCAGTCTAATTCACCTGTTATATGTCTTTGAACTGGAACAACTGGTTATAAGCTTCCGCACGTATGGAAAAAAAGCAAATTAAAAAAAGCTCCATTCACACTGGTCAGGCTCAAACCCTTTTGAGGGGAGAGTGCTCACCACTGAGCCACCGTGAGACCGCTATTATTTTACTCATCTGAAAAAAATGTGATGGTAGCAACTGTGCTCTTTCACAGGCGTTGCTTGACGCAATATTGCTTGTTTGTTATTCCCTTTTAGCCAGGGGTTAAAATAGGCCAAAACGGTGTTCAGGCACCTTTGAGTAATACGTCAGTTAATCTAATTGGCAGTTTCATACATACATTTGTTTTAAAAAATGCCAAATATCCACTTGAGTGTTTCTCCTAGCTCTCAGCAGCACACCACCCTGAGTCCATGCACAAGACAACTGTCTGTGGTTAGTTCACGTCTGTAATACCAGCAGGACAGTCGCCTACTATCTGATCAAGTCAGTTGAACAAGTGAAGATCATGTTGTCGGTAGCCTACCAGTTACTAACAGGCTCTGTAGAAGAAGACATTTAAGCTAATTTTAGAATGGAATTTAAGTGTGGTGTTAGGGTTAGCATCCCCCCCCCCATCCCCTTACCAAAATCCACACTGTTTAATTGCTGTACTTTGCTGATGTTACAGTAATGCTCCCACCATAAAACAACTCGATTGAACTCTATAAAACTGTTATAACTGAATATTTTTTTTAGTCTGGGATGAATGAATTCATGACTTACAACTCAAGCAACCTCCGTTCCCCAGAGGTGCAGGACTAAACAAGGCTCTGCTGTATTCACCCCAGCAGCCCATCCTCTCTAACCTGTAAATGACTGTGTGTACACACACTGGATCACACTAGCTTCATGTGGTAAGCCACTTCCCTAGCTGGGACAGGGTCTACTCAGGAGAAATAAGCCATTTCCTGTATTCTGGGGGAAAGATATGCCCAACTGTGAAATGCAGTAATTCTTTCCAGTTGATGGGTGGATTTTTAGAACAATCTTTTTACACGATGTACAGTACTCAAAAGGAAACCTGCTTAGCAATTAACAGTCCCTTAAACTTTCTCCTGGTTTAATTTCTTTAAAACGTGCAAATTGTATACAGCTTATTCAAGAAAATATCACATATCTTTGCTAAAAACAACTATGTATGCTTTTTCTACTATGCTTTTAGGGGATGTTGTATGACTTTTATGGACACTATTTAATTTGGTAATCCTGCATTAATATGGCACATACATGCAGTTATAGATTTGTATAAGTACTATAAGTAAATACTTCATCTTGCAGATGTGTAAGTCTAAAGGCTGATTGGAAAGCTGAACAGAAAAGTGGTTTGAAGATCGTGAGATTTCTTTTTTTAGATTAAAATGATTTGTTGGTAGAAGTGTTGTCAATCCTCAGCATCATTTAAGTACTTTAGTTGCATCTTTTTGATATAATGTTTGAAATACGTGCACTCATCGAGCCCTTTCTTTCAATCATCAGAATTTAAAACAAATGTGGTAACAGTCTGACTGGGGTTGTAAACACAGCACCAGAAGATGCTTTACTTGAAGTTGTGAAGAATCCTCTTTCAGCGGTAGATGTACGTGAAGTGCATCTTCCGCTTCTTTATCAGGCTGATCATCTTGGAGATTTTATGTGAAAAGACACTGTCCTTAATTGCTTTATATCAAATCTCTGAAAAACACATGGCTCGCTATCACTTTGTCATATAATTTGATGTCTATCATGAATGCTATTGCCAACTCTGGCATGCTAATGATGTGATCTAATCTCCATGACAGCTTAGTTTGGAGGCTAACTCCTCCTGATCTTCAGTGATATGTATGTTGCACATTGTTAATATTCTATCAGGCAAGTAAAGAAACAAAACAAAGATATGGATCTGGATGTTTAAAAATACGTTTTTTTCTGACAATAATGTAGTATATAAATAAATAAATAATCAAATATTTAACACACATTTAAAGTGTGTGAGTTAGTGAGATCATAAATACACAATGAGCTTGAGCTACATATGATGTGATAAGTGTAAGTGCTTTGGCTGGATCCTTTATAAATCCTATAAACTTGTTAACAAGTTTATTGAAGAAGCCTCACAAGGTATTTTCAAACACTTTCCAATTTCCAAGCCTGACCTTGTGTGTGTGTGTGTGTGTGTGTGTGTGTGTGTGTGTGTGTGTGTGTGTGTGTGTGTGTGTGTGTGTGTGTGTGTGCGCGTGTGTGTGTGAGATAAAGAAGCATTCCAGCCACAGTAGAGGCATGTTCTGGCTAATCCAGAGGCCAAAACACACAGGCGGGTTTCCATGACCTCAACTACATGCTGTTTGAGCATGCACACGCATACTGTACACACATACACGAACACACAATATTTTTCTCGTTGATTTTTTTTTTTCTTCTTTCTGCCTTCCTGCTGTCTTTCATAATTTTCTCTCGCTGTTGCCTTTTCTCTCTGAATTGCAAAGTTTTTGTCAATTACCATTTAGTTCATTGTTAACCCACCGAGGAAAAGCAAAGTGTGTTCTGCAATACCACAGGAGTTCTGCCATCTTCAGAACAATTAGAAATCACATTTAAATGGCTTCCAGAGAAGAGCAACTAGGCTAATAACAGTCCAGTGATAAGTGACAACCAACCAATTAATCTCAGTCTAATTGCTCAGTAGGTACAGTCAATCAGGCATAATCTCCCTCTGTCTCTCTCTGCTTTCTTTCTTGCTTTCAGCACACATTCTGTCAGCTGTCAATCTATAAACTCGCCTTTCCACCCCTCTAGACACGGAGGTGCATTCCAGTGTGTTGACATCACGGCCATGCTGCGAATCAGCACATTTGGGCTTCTAACATAACACTGAGAGAAACTTTGTTGACAAGAAGAAACACTTTATAGAGAGGCAACTATAAGACAGAGAGAGGGATAAGTATGAAAAGATAAGTAGAGAGAAATGAACAAATGGAATAGAAACTTGTTTATTTTTCAAGCAATGGGATGCATAATGGGATCTATAATCCAAAATTGACTTTGTTGCTTCACATTTATTTAAAAGCTAAATGTGTGCTTGCAGCTTAGATGAATGAAAACAAAGACAAACATTATAGCTCGCTGCCAGAGTCTGTATGCAGCAGACTGATGATAGATTGCTGTAACACTGTGCCACATCTTAGAGCCTGTCTTTGAACTAATAGTTTCACAAGCTCAAATGTTTTCTTATGTGTCGTGTGAGATTTACAGCATGTGCTTCTATGCATCTTTCGGCTTCTGGCAATGAACTCTCACACATGTATACTGAGAAACACATGCTGTATTGTAAAGTGCAGGGCTATACAGTCAGGGAACCTTTTAGCATTTTACTACAAAACGTCTATGTGGCGCTAATCCAAAAACATTTAATTTGTTATAGGTAGTGGCTTATGAAGAAGAAATAACAGGCAAAGAAATATCAAGAGTCCTGGTTAGAAGGGTGAGACGAAGTGGTCTAGATGGCAAAACTGTAAAGTGCAACCATTAGAATGCTGTTTATGTCTGGCTCTCATTTGGCCTTGTTGTGGTATTTATAAAAAAACAAACACATTTCAAATAGTAATCAAGTGTGAATGTGTTTCTGTTTCAGTGTTATCTATACCTCTGCATTCATCTGCAAGAATTACTCATTGAAAGTATTATTTCTTTAGCAATGCCACAATTGAATGGCACCTGTAATCCTCACTTCCTGAATACCTTTTTGTTGTTATATCAAATTCCCATTATTGACTCATGTCTCAGTCATAGGTATGCCAGTTCATAAACATACACATTTAAACTGCATTTATTATCACATAACACCTTTACATGAGTCATTATTAAAGTGATGGTTTGGAGTCATTTCACCCCAGGGTCCTTTGCACCATCACCTCGAGCCAATTAAACCTAATGAATGTGGAATGTCTGATGTCCGAGCAAATCTAACATGACAATTTAAAAGGGTCCCTTAAAACTTCAAAACTGAATTTGTGAACATGATCAAGGAGCATTACACCAAGATGTTAGTGTCACAATATAGCCTGCCTACTTTCTGTATGAGCAGAATTGCAGTTAGTTATTAATACTCTTGCTCTGTGCGGGAGACAAACCGCACAGAGATCAACGAAAGCATTAAACTGGACGACGAGTGGCTCAATTTCAAAGGTTGCCCATTCCTATTCGAGCCTGAATACACAGACAAGGTGCTACAACTAATGGAGGACAAGCGTAGAGCTAGCTAGCAGCGCTAGCAGAGGCCATCAGGCAAGTGTTATATACTCCTGGTGTACTTACAAGCTTTCTAAACATCACTTTAAGATCACTGACACCAGCTACTGGGACAGGTTGGTGTGCATATGGTTCTCTGTGTCATTTACTGTAAAAACACACTTGAAAATGTGAGATATAATTCATTGCAGTCAGGAATGCACTGAACTAAGTAAAAGGAATGCCATTTGACATAATGGAATGCACAAAAATACATTGCATGTTACCATGTTTTCAACACTTATGGACTTCAAAGCAATGCTCACCACATACATCTGTTAGCTGAAAACTCCAATTGTTACAGTATTTCCGATGAATATTTTAACTTAGTCATTGGAGACTGTGTTTTGAAAGCTAAAAAATTCAGTTTGAAGTCATCTCAAACACACACAACAGCTTTCTGTTTAGTGACCATGGAAGAGTAATAAAATTCACCAAAAATGTCAGCACTTTCCAAAAATAGTAATTTCTGCACACATATCGCTAGATATTTTGTTGTTAAAATTTGTATCCTTTGACTTTTCTCATAACATGCATATAAAACCAGCTTCACCATTGTTACAATTCTAAGATTCAGTTTGTATAAGAACCCAGCTGGTGGAGGTCAGAGTGGATAGGTGCATCATGAGAAACTTTCAAGCCAGGGAGTGGAGTTCACTTTCCAGAGGAAAACAAAAGACTTTTACCCAGGAAATACAAGATCTTTTGGAGTGTTTTAATCCAAACCACAACATCTTTCCTAAACTTAACTAGTGGGTTTGGTGCCTAAACTTAACTTTCAATGCCACATAATGTTCACTTTTTGTCACCTAAACTTAACGTAATGTCCACCAAAACCGGCGCTCTGTATCCGACTCAAAGTCACCTATTCTTGGAGGTCTGTAGCCGCACATCACAAAACTCTGTAGCTGCGTGAAACAACTAGCAACTGCTGCTTGGCATCATGGAGCTCGTAGCTGAACACTGAAGCCAGCATCACGTGACCAGCCAGCGGTCTCCTAGTTTCGTAGGATATCTTACATTTTGGTGTGCATAGAGTTTCGTAATATATCATACAGACCCGAATACGTACAACTGCACTGCATCAAGTAGAGAATGCTAAAACACATCTTCTCAGTCATTAGTTGAAATCCACAGCGTCATGAGTGCATGTTATGTGCCTTATGTGGTGGTGTGGCTTAAGTGACATAAAATATTGTTTTCCCTCACTGATATTTAATTGTTCCCCAACCGATCAGCTTGTTCCCTTTTTCATTCTGGTTCCCACCACTAATTAGGAATGGGATTTAACTGTCGATGGCTTTAGTGCAGGATCAGAACACACCCAGCCATTATAGAAAACCCAGGGACCCATAATGTGGTGTGGGCTTGGCCGCTAAAACCATGGGGTGGAGAGACAGGAGGGGAGGGGAGGGGAGGGGAAAGCTGGTAGCAGTTTCTCTCGGTTGCTCTTTGAATTGTGTGTTGTGTCCGTTCTGGCCTTTGGCCTGTCATGATAGGTTTCTCTCCACCCATTTTGAAATATTTTTCTGTTTGTTTCCTCTGCTCTCTAACTCTTTTTTTGTCTCTCTGTTTCTCTCTTGTCTGCCAGTCTCACCTCCTTCTTTACCCACCATCATCTCTCTCCCACACTCTCTCGCCACAGTAAGACCTAATATGAACTTTTGACAGGAGCTGGGATCTTTGTTTAATTGCCAGTGTTACTGTAAATGCCCTCATAAATCTATTGCTGTAATGCCTTTGAAACGCCTTTTAGGCCTCGCAATCACACACACACACACACACACACACACACAGACACACACACACACAATCACACATACACACACAGTCTCACTTTCTTCCACTTTCTCTCAATTTTTATTCACGTACACCCAAAACACATGCACAATCGCACACACAGATGTGATGTGTGAGAATAAGGGCTTTGAGGTTGTTTGTGCTTGCATCAGACACAGCAGCTCCAGCGTTTGTTTGCAATTTCCACTGGCTCCAGTCCAGTCCACCAAACCCATGAGAATTTGTGGATCAGCAGCTTCTCAAAAAGCTCCTGGGCGTCAGAGTGCGCAAAGAAAGAGTGCAATGAGGTCGTTATTTGTATGTTTTTTATGACCGAATAAAATGGATGACAAGGGAAAAAAGGAGAGCAAGTGGTGACATAATTTAGTCAAACTCTAAATGGCCAGATCATACTGGAGTAAAACAGAAAGCAGAAAAGTAAATACTATAGTTAGACAGTAAGATGAATCCAGCAGAAAGTTTGATAAAAAACTTAATTTACTTGCCATGCATTTAATCAACCTGAGTACTAAAAATAAAACGCAAAACGGTATGAGCTGTGGTTACATGTAATTGCTGTTACATATGTAATATGTTTGCTGTTAGGTATCAGTTCAGCTCCTGTGATAATATTCAGAATATTCAGATATTTGTAATCAACATATGAAGCTATAGTATATCAATACCTTATTAGAGGAGTCAGACACTGCATTTTATTGCTCATTCAGTTTTAGTTTGGCAGTGTGCAATTCCCCAGGCCGTATGGTAGAAGTCAAAACTGGAGGCATGTGCACCCTTATACCCATGACGGGAAGTATAGCTCGGTAATATTTTTCCTGTAATGTGGTGAAAGTGTGAAACCTTTTGGGTTGAACAACACTATATGACGCAGCGCTATTTTGGTGATAACAGGTGGAGTTTTTAAGGTCCGTGTTGTCACCATGGTCCTGCACCCAGTACAGTAGGACACGCTAACACATGAAATATAGAACATTACTAGTGCCTAGTCCTAGAATTATGTCTAAATCTAACAGACAATCAGTTCAAAGATATAGGGGCACTGCTGTACAGGTGTAGTTGTCATTTATAACCCAGAAGCAGACATCTGAAGTATTGCATGTAACCAGAGAATAACATATGTAAACACAGTTATTGTTTTTTTCAGGTGTGGCAGAGTGAGAGTCAGAGGGGAAGATCACCTGGGCTAGACAGGGCTATGAACTGTCACAGTCTTTCTTTGTTGTCTATATCACTATACAATACCTGTGTGTGCTTCCATATTGCTTTCTTTCTCTCTGCAGCCCTGATTTTTGGAATCTCTTATTGTCTGTCTCCATCTCTCTCTCCATCTCTGTACTTCTACAGATGATTACATGAATTATTTACAGCACGTAAATCCTCAGCAGCTGCTCTCTATTTGCTGTTTTGCCCCCCTTGTTCCCCTTTCTTTTCTCTTTCAGGTTGATTTTGCTCAACCTTGTCACCTCTCCTTCCCTCTCGCTCTCTTTCTGTTCCTGTGCCTGGGGTAAATCTCTCTCTCTCTCTCACTCTAATTACACAGCTCTCAGTTGCAGCCCTGTGTCTTTCCATGGGTTTGTACGTCCTTAAGTACATGCTGAATGGCATTTCTTTTCTGTAATGATGGGAAGTTGAACTCACAAGTCCACTTGTTTGTTTGTGTGTGGAGAGTGTCTTTCGCTGAGTAGATGGCTGGTACAAACAGTTACGATCCTTACTATCTAGACACTAATGTTGACTCAAAACTCATTGTGATTACAGTTCTTCAGCGCTGGGCCTTCTACACAACCGGGAATATTTTTTTTCTTTCACTGCGTTTTTCATTGCTTTCAATTGCTTTAAAAGGATCCGAAACTGTGCTGTCAAATGAGGTTTTTTTCTTTTCTTCTTTGGTCCTTTCAATCAAGTCCCTAGGTCAGACTCCCAGCATATTTTTTCATGCACACGTGAAGTAATTTCATGTTGAAAAGAAAGAAAAATTAGTGGTTTCCCACAAGAAAATCTATCAAAAAATAGCATGAGGCTAATTCCACGAAAAAAAAACATTGAAAGGGAAGCATTACCTTTGGCTCTGTTAAAACATTTCTGATTCCCCATTCAGTTTCCATTGTTCAAAGCCAGGGCCGATCTGTCCAATATTACTGCTAATCTAACTTCAAAGGGCTGCAGTCATGTTAAAGCACTTTTTAATTGTGATAAGGAATATGCTTTCATGCTTAAAACCTTCTCCTCAGTTCATCTGGACAGAACCCATAAATATTGAGGCCTTTTTTTCATTGGCAATTAAAATTAGAATCGTTCACATTTTTCACTGTCAGCCATTTCCTTTGCACACAAAGACATGTGTGGGCCACACAAGTGCATGCACATGGACACATGCAGAGCCAGACATTGTGCCACATGTGTGCACACATAAGCACACACAGTATACATCGTGTTTTTTAAGTTAATAACGTTAAACACAAAAACTCTTCTTGATGTCCTTTGGATTTCAACATGTAGCTCAGTTTTTTTTTTTTTTTTTTAAATGTATAGTGCTTTCAGTAGCGAGACAAATGAAAACAATCGGTGCAGTCTACACAGAGTTATCCTCCTGCTAGAGGTAGCACCCAACAGGCTTAAACAGGCTTAAACAGGGCAAGTTTTAAATTTGTTTTTAGCCTCTAAACATGTTCAAAATGTCATTACCAGTGTCAGGCATAAAAGTTGTGTTAATTCAGCTACTGTACATACCTCTGTTTATTTCCTGTTTTCTGGTAAAGTTGATAGTCACAACCTTTATGCCTTTCTGTCACATCTACTGCAGTCAATTTTACTGTATTCACTTGGAAGGAATAACTGCACATGGCTAGATGGTGGTAATGACATTTTGAGCCTGTGTAAATGCTAAAAACATGTTTAAAACTTACCCTGTTTAAGCCTGTTGGGTGCTAACTCTAGCAGGAGGATAACTCTGTGTCTCGCTACTTAAAGCACTACACATTTAAAAACAAAAACAGAGCTACCTGTTGAAATTGACCAGAATTCTCCTTTAATACCTTTGCAAAACTAAAAGTGCTCAAAGGCTTTTCTGCCACTATGGCTGGGCTGATGATTCACCACCCTGTTGTTCTTATGACACATTAGATGCTGGCTGCACCATATTGTCAAGAGATAACACAATAAGATGCTTCTTGAGTGAATCACTTGCACTCTAGTGCTTTTGACACGGAGCCTTCTTGAAGCTTTGATATGTACACAATATTTTGAGGCAGTGGAGCAGAAGTATGTAATTCTGTTGTGACAAAATCAATTTGGATAACAGTACATTGTACAGAACAAGAGCAGCATGAAAGTGTAAAATCGGTTGCAGTTAGGTAAATTGCCGTATCTATTTTATCTCAAAATGATTCTCTTAAACTGTCTACGAACTCTAAGATTTGAGAATGTGTACATCTTAACATTTTAAATGAGAGGAATATGAAAAAGAAGAAAATAAAATTAATTGTCAATGCTGCCAAATCCACAGTCAGAAGAGAATATTAATATCAGTTTTATCTGTGTGTCCAGTACTTACATGTATTCAGTAGATCTGGAATGGTGTTAGCCTAGCATAGAAAAAAGACAAGTAAAAAGAAATTTAAGCATATACACCACCTGACAAGTTACATATAATACAATTTACAAGTTGAAAAAGGAATCTAAAGGTCATTGATTTCAGTCTGAATAGATACGTCTAGATATGAGTCTGGAGAATTAACTGATACTGCTAACGCATGCATTTCAATCAGGAGAGACTTTTTTGCTGATATGCAAAAGTTTATTTGTACATATACAGTATATAATATGAAATTTACAGAGTTGTTTATAATTTTTTTTTTAAAGGGGTAGAAAACAAGACATATCCCCCCCGATGGAGTCTAGACACTGGTGGTGGTGCGAAGGAGCCTGAAGATCGGACCGAGGAGCCGATGGGAACGGTCCGCCGGAGGAGGACCCAGGGTGCCGTGGGTGATGATGACTGAAGGTGGAAGGGAAAGAGGGGGGTTGCACTCTTTGCCTGAAATGACAACTGACAGCCGCAGAGAGAGGAACAGATTTATAGCAGGACGTCATGCTGTGATTGGCTCTTGAAATTCATGGCCGCTTCTGATTGGTTTAACAGAAAGTGAACGCCTCAGAACAGCTGTTCAGTTTTAGGAAGAGAGAGAGGGGGATGAAGTTAAGAAGTCTTCCTGCAAGCACTTACACTGAGCTTCATAACAAGGCCGTTTTATTTGATTATGTGTTTATATTGCAACAGTGCTCATTGGCCAAGTGAGATCTTCAGACTACAGTTTTGGTTTAACATGACATGTTTGACGAAATCTTTAGGACCATCATTTAATTTCATATTAAGTTTGACTTAATATAATAACATCAATTACCATGCCATAAGTCAGGGGTCTGCAACGTTTTTTATGACAAGGACCCCTAACCTGAAAGTGTGTAAGTGGCTACCTTAGAGGCCAGCGTATCATCAATGTTGTTGAGTTTTTTAGTTTTTTTTTTAATGAATAGTCCTATTTGTCTTGCTCATATGTTGGATTCTTGTTGATATCTTCAGACATATTTGATTTTTTGGGGGAAAAAAGTATTAGACAATGATTTTGCGGCCCCCCTGCAATTACTCTGAGGACCCTCTAGTGGTCATGGACCCCATATTGAAGAACACTGCCATAAGTGATATGTGCATAGGGCTAAAAGGTTGGTCAGTGCCCCCTGTTGTTTAAGGGCTCATCAGTTCAACAGAAAATATCTCTTCCTCTGACATCATTACAGACAGACATCTCTAGCTTTACTGCAGTAGCTCTCACACTTCACCACAGCACAAATTTGCAATGCAGTCAGTCAGGGTTTTAGGCATACTGCAAATGGTTCGGAGTTTATCACTGACAACACTTGGAGTGGGATTTGTTTCTAAGTTTGGAGAATAAACTATTAGTGACGGTGAAGGAACAGAAAGCTTGACTTCGGTTCGTTCCCCTCACCTCAGCTCACTACAACACGGCAGTCAGTCTGGGTATTGAGTTTTAGCTGACATGGCTGGCTTGCCTCACTGCTTTTTTAGCAGCCTGAACCAAGCATGTGCATGTTAGGCTTTCTCTGTGTGTTTGTATGCATGCATGTGTCTGTGTTTGTGTTTCTGCAGGATTTGTGTGCATATGAATGCATGACTGTGTGTGTGTGCCCCTATGTGCCCACATGTGTCACTTGCAGTGAGAGAAGGCTGTAAACCTTAGTGGAATTTTCTTTAGGTTGTTGTGCAGTGCGGCCTCATTACCCAGGTGTTTACCCCCAACCACAGGAAGCGCTTGTCAGTGATGACTGTCTGCCGGCAAACATCGCCTGAGGGAAAGATAGATAGGGAGGGAGGAAAAGAGAGAGGCAGACAGAGGGTGGAGGAATTACAGTTTTTCAATTTTGTAGAGTGCCTTCTGAGAGTATCTATCTATCTATCTATCTATCTATCTATCTATCTATCTATCTATCTATCTATCTATCTATCTATCTATCTATCTATCTATCTATTTGAAGTACATCCATTGGTGCATGCATCTATGTTTTTATTTTTCTCTCTCAAATGTGTGTGTGTGTGTGCGTGTGTGCGACTGTGCCATTCAAATACTCACTGGCAGGTCATTGGGTTCCTCTACTACTTCACCAGGGAGGAAGAGAGAGAGAGAGAGAGAGGGGGAGGGAGGGAGGAGAGGAGACATACAAGCTGTTGACAGGGATTTATGAGCTGATAGTGTCAGACTGCAAGCACAACAACAGTCTCCCTGTCTCTGCCTGTCCGCTCATAGAGAGAGAGACAGAGACTGACAGAAAGAAAGAATGGAAGGGGGGAGGAGGGTGAAAAGAAGTGAGGCAGCAAAATGAGTTGGGAAAGAAAGAGCAAAATGAGGGAGTGATAGAAAGTAAAGGAAGATAGGGGAAGAGGCAAGATTGGGATTTAATTTCAATTGTTTAGGGGTTTCTCTCTTTTTCTTCACACACCTTTTCCTCTCTCCGGTTCTCTTCACTTTAGTATCATGATTTTATGAGATGACGTCTCATGTTGATTGGTGACTGCTTTTGTTTTGCTTGTTTACACTCATATGATTAAGAAACCATGTGTTCTTATTTTTAATATTAACCAAAGGCTATTGTTGGTCTTGCGTGACCACAGAGATGATAACAAGGACTGCACTGAGATGACTATGTGCACATATTTTGGACAATAACATTACCTCCAACGTATTGTTGGGTCACATTTCCGAAAAAGCGGAGAATTTCACATTTGATAAGACTGTTACAATAAATGACAACTGCTCATCGACAAGAATAATCAAGCTATTGATAACTTTCTGTGTGTTCTCTTTGTTTGTGTGTGTATGTGTGTTCAGATGTGTCATGGTGAGTCACAACTGCAATGTTCACTGTTAGATGACACACACTGATATAGTTAGACTGTCTGAAATATGAGAGACAGTCTGGAGGGTAATTTTGTCCAATTTGCTGTTCTAAGCATAAATCCATATTTAAGTTTGATTACTTCCACAATATATCTTCTTTTACCAATGGGTCCTTTTCAGATGAGGTTCTCATTTTTATTATAGTTGTGTTTTCCTCACAAGACTAAATGAGTTTGCTGTTAATTAACCAGTTAATTCACTCATTACCCATTCCATTATTTCACATAAAACCACTTTTACTCACACTGACATTGAGAAATGTGTCAAAGATGTAAGTCTGTTATTATATGCTATATCTAAGTTATTTGTATTTGCATGTAGTTCCACTTTGTGAGACACGTGTATCCCACTGTTGTCAGTTGTTTCTCGTATATTCTCAGGTCTAAAAACATACTGCACATATAAACATCCAACCTCTCTGACAAGACACTGGCTTTCAATGTTGGATATTTAAAATACCATGCCCTGTTAAATGTAATGATTGTCATAATAATAGTGATCCAGACGTGAAGTCTGCCAGACTGACATGTTGGGGAGACAGACAGCCTGACAGTGCCAACGCACATACTCCCTGGGGATAATATAGACTTGTAGTGATTTATATGTCAGTTCCTGTTTAATGATATAGTAAAGAGTGGTGATTTATGAGGCCGTTTTCATTTCACACTCAGATTCAGGGTTTAGCTTACATGCTGAGTAATGATCCTATGTTGAGTTTCCCAGAATAGCAAATGTCTTTGAGAACTCCTGTCTATAGATAAAGGTCTTTAGCGCAAATGCAATGCAAGTCAATGTGCACTAATTGTTATTTGCACAGTGAAGGCAACATGAGGGACCCTGACACAGACAGAATCCCTACAGGCAAAGTTGATCCTCTAGTTAATGCTTTCAGTCCCCGATTAACAGTGCAGCAGGCTAAGGATGGCAGTCAGGTAGTTAGGGTGTGTTGTTGTTGTTCACATGGGGTGCAAAGAGCAGCACAACCTCTAGGGACCGCAGGCGTCTCTTAGACTCTTAGGCGTCTTTTTTGGTTACATTTTTATATTATCGGGTTTTTACGTCTGCTCAAATTCAAACAATTATTGTCTTGTCTTGTAAGAGAGATACGACTTTGTAAGGACATTGTGCACTGAAATTTACAATGAAACAGCATATATACAGAATAGTATATATATATAATACACAAATACATCTGTGGGATCTTGTGTAATACCAGTTGCTGGAGCTGATTGTGTACAATATCACATAAAGTCACAGGTTACCCCCACATTCTCAATCAACAGGAACATGTACAAAATATTTCAATGGGAAATTATAGTTATTTTTACATGTGCAGTTTCTACTATTACTCTTTTGCAGGAGAAAATATATACCAAAGAAAATATACAAAATATTTCCACGCATTGATCTTTATATGACTCCATGTGCAAAGAATGCTGCGTGGAAATGGATGAATGAAGATGAAAAAGAAAACAGCTTGATGGAGAAAAAAATAATGCATATTTGTCACATATGTAACATCTGATTGTTTATCATCTCCGTTGTCGTTAAAGTCCTTTGATTGCAACTCAAGTATTTAACTTTTAATATTTTAGTAACATCTGGTGGCTTTGGAGTATAAATAAGAAGTTTAGGATGTGCAATCACCAAGGGTTCCCAAGTGTTACTTTTCACAAGATATAACTGGCTGTAATAAGTTTTTCTTGCATGTGTCACATGGTGAGAATCATGACAACTCTTGCTGGAAAGTGTTGTCTGTGTATCTCATGAGCTTGTATAAAGCTCTGTAATAATGACATATTCGCTAATTGTATTTTCAGGACCACCAAGTGTTGTGTGTTTGAGATGAGAGAATGTGCTGTTTAATTGCTGTCCACATTTTGTTCCACAGTACTGTACATGACCCTCTTTAAGAGGCACAGCTTTTCCTTAATGATTTTCATGTACATGAAGTCAGAACAATGCATGCATCTAAGGATTTACAGTGTTACACAGCTTTGACAACCCTAGTGCTGATACAAGAACACATTCATGTATGTGCATTGTATCTGTTAAATAGTAAGGATATCAATTTTTTCACAGGGGAAAAAAGACAACATAAGGACATGTACTCATACAATATGTAAAGCTCTGTGGAGAAATACTCCCAGATTGCAGTGCTCTCATGTTACAATATATGTACAGCATTCCGCATTGCAACATAGATTATTAATGAATATTGTATTGTAATGCAAACATCTAGGTAATATAATTTTAATAATGTAATAAAGAAGTCCAATGGTTACTCATTCACTCAGTCACTCAGAATCAAAGAAAACATGGGAACATGTGCAATATTAGGATTTAATAACGCAGTGATGCAGTGTATAATGTACCTCTTCTTTTGCAATATCTTCCACACCTGTGCTTTAAAGCCTATTAAGCAGCTAAGAGTTCAGTGGTTTGCTACAGGGTACTGTTGTAATTATAGGGGTGACTTGAAATGTAAAGTGAACATTGTGTCATAGAAACAATGGTGCTTTGAATCATTAAGTAAATGCCTTGTTTTACTTGTAGTTCACTTACTTTACATCCTTTAACTTTAAATAAATCCAGTTTGACCTACAATGATAGAAACAATATTTCAACTATAATAATAGGTGTACCTCATGAAGCATCAAGTCATGTAGAACTATAGTATGTGGTTGCTTTTTTGGCTTTACAGTCCGCATAGACCTTATGTATTTATTCTATTTTTTTTAACATCACATATTTTTATGAGAAATTTATTGTCATATGCAGCATGTTATTGACTATATTTGCCCTTACTTCAGGTATGAAAGCACCCATATTATGCTCATTTTCAGGATCATAATAGTATTTAGAGGTTATTTCAGAATAGGTTTACATGGTTTAATCTTCAAAAAAACACCTTATGTTTGTTACACTGCACATTGCTGCATCTCCTCTTTAAATCCTGTGTGTTCAGGTTTTAGCTACAGAGTGAGACATCTCACTTCTTTACCATCTTTGTTGGGAGTCGCACATGCGGAGTAGCTAGGTAAGATCACATAAGCTAGCTAACCTGTATCTCAATCAAAACAGCATGGATGTTTTTTTTTTCAAGTTTGTATGAGCAGGAGAGACCCAAAATAACACCCCAAATCCCAGAAAAAGAGATTTTTTTCATAATATGGGCACTAATACTATTTAGTTAGTTCATTTGTAATATACTGTACAGCCTATAATGTTTTAATGACATAACATGCTGATAAAAAAACATGGCTCTGCAGGGCTAGGCATGCGCAAAATGTTAAACATCAGCATACTAACATATTTAATATCTATCAATACTTAAATGCCAATGTTATATGTGTTCACCATCATTGTTTAGTGTGTCAATGCATGCTGGATAAAACTCCCTCTCTGTTGCTGGTACATTCAAAAACAGATAGAGAAAGAGAGACCAGAGAGGTTGGAATGTAAAAAACTCAAACATTTCAAGCATCAGCAATGTGACTTTTGGAATGAAAGCTTTTGCTCCCAGAAACAGACTGGTCAAAAATAGCAAGCCATGGTAATTGAGTCATATACTCTTGCATTGCTACAGGTCTCAACTATGTCATAGCAGGTGTATTGTTAAGGACCCAAAGAAACACAGCGTCTAGTTTTTTTGGGATGAGCAGTGACCGGAATACCAGAGGCCAATCCATCGGCCCATTCTAAAACCTGTCCATTTTTAATGGGAACTGCACTAGTTGCACTAAAAACCACAAATGTCACCCACATAGATCACCAAAGTCAGTGGGTGACATTATAATGGAATCATAATTATCCGAACAAATTTTCATGTCAATCTATTTTCATAGGATAGGTAAACAATTTGACCTGCTGTCTGCGCCTCTCCTCAGCGGATCATTAAAGTCACAAGGCGTCATCGATTGGGAACCATGCATTTCTGCACATAATTGCACGACAATCCATTTGAGAGTTTTGCGATAGTTTAGTCTGGGCCAAAGTGGCTGCTTGCGTGGCTAATTAACTGCGTTAAGCATTTAAACCAGTCATATATAATTATTCATTGAAGAAAACACATATTTTGTTTGTTTAAGAAAACACATTGCGGAGAATACAAAATACCAGAGCTGAGTTTGCCTCACTCCCCAGACCTTTGAAGCCTCCCTATCTGCCACCCTTCATCTTTGTCTGTGGTTATTAACCCCAGCTACAGTGTTCAGATACGAGCCTCCTATGTTTTCCATGGACAGTTTATCACACTTCCTTTCCCTCTCCTAAGGGCCCCCAGTCAGTCTGTCAGACAGGAAAATCAAAGACTTCAGGACATACCATTATAGTGCAAATGGTATATTGGACTGTACAGCATGCTGATGATATATAACCTCAAAGTCTCACAAGTAAACACAAAACAGGAAGGAGGTCTGAGCTGGGGTTTCCTTTAACAGCCCTCACAAGTGAACATAAATGTCTGAATAGCACATTGGATTGATTTAAAGTTAGTCAAAATGACCCTATACATATTGAATGGTATGGAATTGTATGGTAGGTAAAATGATTTTACTTGACTGTCTGTGAATTTTATTTTGTTGGAACTGTATAGAGTTGAATTCTATTAAATAAAGTGTTTAATAAATCATTTGTGATTCAGTTGATTTCATTACATAGTATGGATCTAAATACCAGGTAAGGGGATTTTATTATTTTCTAGGGCAGTTTGTCATACTTTCTGTCAGTCTTGCCTGGCTTCACAGTCATTCTATCAAACATTGAAAAAGATGTTCTAAGAGGAAAGAGAGCATTACACCTCTGCCTTTAGCTCTGTCCAACACCCGGCCTTATTTCTGTGATCTGGATCATGAATTGGGCTTGAAATATAGAATCAGCTAGGAGGGTAGAATACTCTGTTCCACTGAAGTAAACATATGCGTGGCATACAGTACTTTATAACAAACTAACTTAAAATAGGGCAAACTATAAGCTATAGAATAGTCTACAAATGCAAAATGTTTCCTACAACTTTTGTTCTGTAGTAAATGAAAAAGAGCACCATGTTTTCTGAAACTGAAGAATATAATGTACAATATATATTTTAAGACCCAATTCCATTCTAACGTCACCTGTCTGCTCGTCACCGTTCATTTCCCCCCAGCTTTTTCCACTTCAGCTACAGCCTCTTTGTTGTGCAACATCCATCCATCCATCCATCCATCCATCCATCCATCCATCCATCCATCCATCCATCCATCCATCCATCCATCCATCCATCCATCCATCCATCCATCTTTGTCCACTTATCCGGTGTCTGGTTGTGGGGGAAGCAGCTCCAGCAGGGGACCCCAAACTTCCCTTTCCCGTTTCACGTACACTTATAAGCATCCCTATGTTCAAACATTGTGTTCGTTATAGACAATCCATGACTAGCACAGAAGTCCAACAACGAACAACCTTTCAGATTCAGATCAGGGAGGCCGTTCCTCCCAATCACACCTCTCCATGTGTCTCTGTCATTGCCCATGTGCTCGTTGAAGTCCCCCAGCAGAATTATAGAATCCCCCACTGGAGCCCCATGCAGGATTCCATTCCAGGAGTCCAACACCTATCCAGGACTATGGTTCCAGAACCAAGACTGTGCGTAGAGGTAAGCCCCACCAGATCTAATTGGTAGTAAATCTAACTGGTGCAACATTCAACAACAGTCTAATTTCACAAGGGCTGAAAATTTAGGACGAGGCCTCACAAGACCAAATACTCAATAGACACTATAACTTCTAGTAAGAAAAAATACATCACTTGCAGTTATTTTACTCAACTATAGCAAAACACGTGCATAGAAGGGGGGTGCAAGAATGAGAAATGATGGTTTTAGCAGACAATTAAGGGATAATTATTATCATCATAGCTGCATGTTTATGAACATGTTTATGCCAATCTCTTTAATCAGTTGGCTGAATTAGACATGATGTTGCAAAATGCACTACATACATGCTCACATCTCACACTTGTTAGCTGCCATGACAGAAATGGCTGCTATTTGTTTTGCTTCCTACAGTATGCACCTCAGCCAGGATGTGTGTGAGCCTGCCAGCCGTTAGCCCCACAGAGGAAGTGTGCAGGAAATGAGATCAGCCTTATAGAGAGGTAACGCCTGAGCCACTGACACCCGACCAATAACTGTCACTCAGTGCACCTGATACTGAGATACTAAAAATGCAGCGAATAACAGGAAGGTCAGAATAGAATGTAATAGAATAGACACATGTGATATGGCAGGGGCACCGAAGAGGAGAGTATGTAATAGGAAAGCAGGATGGAATGCAATACAAAAACAAGGAAAAACGAAAGAAATCTAAAAAAGAACAGGCAACACAAAGCAGAACAGAGAAAAGAAACACTAAAAGAAGAAATTTTACCAGAACCTTAACCATTACTCTTTCTCAAAGATAGGTTCTCTTGGATAAACTGTCAGATGTGTTGAAAATATATGTGAAGAGGTGGAGGTTAAATACTGGCACTGTACATATATGTATATAACGGTAACAGTATGTGGTACACGTTTTCCTTTATGCTGCTATAGAATAGAACAACATAGGATTGGATTAAATAGAATAAAATAGAAAATGACAAAGACAACGAATGTACCCCAAAGCATTGCAGACAAGACCAGACTAAAACAAAACAACCCAGCACCGTAGAAGAAAGAGCATTCAGTACAGTATACAATGTGAAAGGGGATTAAAGATAATACAAAAACAGTACCACCCAAAGTAACGATCAGATGAATTCTGTTTGAAAACAGAAATTGCTAAAAATACCAGCAGGGTTGGACCTAACTCAGTGGCTGTGTATGTGAAACTGTCACTATGCACTGCACACATTCACTTTACCATGATGAAAGACAGTCTGTAGCTTCACTGAAGAAATTAGGCCTGACAGGCCTGCAGTGTGCGCACTTGTGTGTGTGTATGTGTGTGTGTGTGTGTGTGTTGTGCATATATCTCAGCATGCACACAAGCAGCAGAATTTTAGCTTTCTGTAAGATTAAAAATATAACAGGTTTTCCTTTTTAGTTATTGAGACAGGAGGCAGGAAGAATGATTAAACATTTACAGTGCCTGCTATTACCTACACCTAAGAACAAGAGCAGTTTCATAAAAATACATAGATACAAACACAACACTTGTTATTGAGGCACAATACATGACTCTAGAAGGCAGAAACATATTTACGTGTATAACTGATTTGTGATTTGTGTTGGTATAACTCTGGAATACATTTTGCCAGATGGTTTTAAGACCTCTGAACAAATTAATGTAGGCTGCTGAATTACACTGACACTGCTACACAAAATATGCAGCATATACCATGCACACTACAGTTCTCATTCAAATGTTCATGTATTTGTCTGCCTTGGATCGGCTGTTGTCACTTGAATGCCTCACACATGATCTGGGTGCTTGACATGTTAGTGACATGAATACAAGTGTTGTGTTGCAACATTTGCAATGCTTCTACACGCCTAAATTAAAGATGACAGGAGCAAAATGTATGCATGGCCCTCCCTTGTAGTTGCAAAACATACAGTAAAATGGCCTGTTTCATAGCACTATTAAAACACAGGGTGTCAAATGTACAAATGTTTCGCTCTGTCTGCAGATTGGAGTTTGTCACCAGAAAATAGGGAGACAGAGAATCGTACTTGATCTATGTGAATATGACTGAAAAAAGGCCATGATGAAATATCAAGACAAATAATTGTCATAACTAAACTGACTCATCATGCCCCAAAAATATAATTAATGTATGATAGTGCTAAAGTCTTTGTATTACATTATATGACCCAATGAATGACTGATGAAATGGGTAAATATATGGACAAATAAATGAATAAGTAATGAAATGATTAATCATTTAATTAGTTGTACAAACCAAGCGTGTGTCACCGCCTGAAAATGCTCCAAAACCTCATCTCCATATTTGAATAATCAGACTTGTGCAGAAAATGTTTTCTGACAAATTTAACCACATAACTTATATATATATATATATATATATATATATATATATATATATATATATATATATATATATATATATATATATATATATATAAAAAGTGTTTGGGAAATAACAAGGGATGAAACTCCTTGAACATATAACTCAGCAAAAAAAAGAAACGCCCCTTTTTCAGGCGACTGTATTTTAAAGATACTTTTGTAAAAATCTAAATAACTTTAGAGATCATCATTGAAAAGGGTATAAACAATATTTTTCATGCTTGTTTGATAACCATAAACAATTACTGAACATGCACGTGTCAAATGGTCAAAAAGACAATAACAGCTTGCAGGCGGTACGTAATTAAGGTACAGTTATAAGAAAATTAGGAAAGTAAAGAGACTTTTTTAATGACTCTGACACCCAAAAGAAAGATGCCCAGGGTCCCTGCTAATTTGCGTGAACATGCCTTAGGCGTGGTGCAAGGAGGCATGAGGATAGCAGATGTGGCCAGGGCAATACATTGCAATATCCCTGCTGTGAGACGCCTAAGACAGCACTGCAGGAAGACAGCTGATCGTCCTTGCAGTGGCAGACCATATGTAACAATACCTGCATAGGATCGGTACATCTGACTATCACACAGGTACAGGATGGCAACAGCAACCGCAAGAACTGGCCTGTGTGGTGCAGTACTTAATGCAGCTGGTGGCCACACCAGATACTGAGGGCTACTTTTGTTCAAGGACACATTATTCCATTTCTGTTATTCACATGTGAAAAATTTTCAGTTCATGTCTTAGTTGTTCTTTTAGTGTTCATACACATTCTGGCATATGTTAAGTTGGCTTAAAATATAAAAGCATTTGAAAGGGACAGGACATTTCTTATTTTGCTGAGTATATATTTTGCCCAACTATGTTTCATCTTAAATGTGAGATCTAAATGCCATTTGCACTGCATACTCTGCTGTATCATTTGCTCTAGGAAACAAGGGCAAACTAATTTAGCAAAAACACAGTTGGCTGGCTGATGCAACACAGTGAAATTTGAGGAGCATTCATGCACAATAAACCACTTCTGTCAGACCACCTATTGAGTGCGTGTGCCAGCATGTGTGTTTGTGTGTCTGAGTGTTTGTGCATGTGTACAAATCAATGTCAGTATTTTTGTGCACTGTACAAGTGTGGGTGTCGGTGTGTGTACCTGCCACTGTTGTACTCAAGAAATAGATTCCTCTCACTCCTACAGCGCAGCCTTAAGACAATTTTCATCACTACCTCTGTGTTGTTACGGGTATCTACTGTGGCCCATTTCTGCCATAATGGTGATTTTTTTCTGGCTTAGAGATCCTGTAAATCACCCCCACTTAGCTGAAGTCATGTGTTTTAAAATCAAGCCCCTAATCAGCCTGTGCAGTTTAAGGCCACTGCTGTGTCTCAGCTTTCACAGTTTCTAAGTGAAAAGGTCCCCTGCTATTAGAGCGAATGATTGCACTGCTTTTTGGGGGGATTTTGGCCCATTGGTCACCCGATGTGTGACAGGAAGAATTGCAAACAAAATCGCCTTTCAATTACCACAAGATTGCTTTGTCCACTGTGCACACTAACCACAATAGTGAATAAAATGCCACCGTTATTGGTAGTGTTGAAAGTCCATCTCGGTGTTCTCTGGAGATCTGGATATCTGTAGAGAAGGTGAAACAATGTCTCCAAATGCACCAATTGAGTAAAAGCATTTATTCAAATTAATTAATTAACTTTATTATGACCTCTTTTGTCTCTATTGTTTTATGCTTCTCATATATAGACTCTTAAAAAACTTGGTAAATTTGAGTATACATTTCATTATTAAAAAACAACATGTGAAGGGTATTACAGCTTTTGGCGCTCTGCTTGTTGACCTTTGACTCTGTGATGTCGTATATGCACACATAAGTTCCTAAGATACTAGATACTAGATACACCACAAGATATAATTGTTTTTTTGTTGTATACTGTGTTATACTGTGTGAATTTATCAAAACGACTTCAGTTGTAACTTAATAATAGGCACCTGATTCCCACAGTATCAATAGCAAAGAAACTAAACTATAATCATCTGAAAATGCGGGAGCAAGTCAGATTGCCTTAGCTATAAGTCATTTTGCTCATTATGCATACTTTTCACTTCAACAAGTACTTGCAGGTGTTTGCTGTGGCAATATAATTGTTTCATCTGGTTTGGTAAGATGGCCCTCCAGAAAACAAAACGATAACAAAAAAACACAAATTGAGTATTTTCACTGAAAGGTTATGACATGTGCATCAGCTCTTGAGCTGTTGGTTGCAGCCTTTTGACTAGAGCTGTTTTCGATCAATGATCCATTAGGTACTCTGAGCAGCTCCTGGACATCTCTGAGCTTGTTTCTGATTGGCTCGTCTCAGTTGAATCTTCATGTCATTCATGTCTCCTTCTATCTTCTTCCTGATCCTCTCAGCAACGCTCTTGCTCCTCACCACAGAGTTCAGGATGCTCTGCATGGAGTCAATCACCTTTTGGCTATTCTTAGAATTTGTTCCATATCCTACTTTTTGTCAAGCCTCAAAGCCTTGACCTTTATGTTCAGCTGAAGCTGACCACAGATAAGCTTGGATTTCTCATGCTCGCAGGTATCCTTATCATGGAACTTTAAATATTGCAGACTAATTCAATTCATCAGTCAGATGAAATTCATTGGGGAGGGGATACCACATGCAGTTCAAATGTTCAGCTTTAATGTCATTCTGTTATCCTTTCTAAATAAAAGTAATTCTTTAGGTAATTTTTGCTCAGTTTGCAGTGAATTGTACATTACTAACGCATTGTGTCCGCACTGACACTGATAGTTTGCAATGTGTGTCAGCAACAGACAAAACAAACGCACATTTCTTTCTTCTTGTTAATTCAAATAGTCTGACCATCTGACCACTGTACAAAAGGTATGTTTATGTTATGGTAAGAATTTGTGTTAATGTAGATGAAAGTAAAAGTTGCAAGGGACTATAACACATTTTATATTATAATAAAATGTAAAGTAATTATCCTAATTTTCTCATAATACATTTTTAAAGTCTTTATAAGAGTTCCTTTTTTTATGTTGCAACTTCCGAATAGTATTTTTTAAAATAATGTTTTGGCTCTAACACAAAAACAAGCAAACTACAATTTTTATTTATCAAGGGTAGCATTTTTATTTTAAAATGGGGCGGGGAATGACGTCACACTTGAGGTGACCGCATTTTAGTACAACAGGTTGGAATAACCATTATTTCAGTGGGGTTTGCGCTAGCCAGATTAGCCATTGCTAGCAATAGCAGTTAATAACAATGCATTACGCTGTGTGCAAACACCGCAGCAACATGTCCACAGAATGGTTTAATAAGAAACAAATAAGACAGAAGTGCTATTAAACTGCATATTTCTACAGCGTTCACTGCTGTTAATGCAGCCATATTGGAATTTGATGTCTGCTTTGCTCTGGATACTGTGAGGTGCTCCAACTTTCCAAGATGGAAATCCGACTTCAGAGGGCGTTCAAATGAAATGCACCAAAATTTCAAAATAGTTGAAAGTCAGCTATTTACTACTATACTATTACTATAAGACACAAAAATACTGCAAAGAAGCCAATATTATAGGAAATATATTTTCAACATAACTGGACCCAGTGCTTCTCCTTGGATTTACTGTCCAGTAGCTGTAGGCTCAAATTAATGTAAATATGATTTGTCTTGTCCAAAAGATGATGAATCCCTGTACTCACTTGGAACTTTGCTGTTTCATGATATCAATAGCTTGTATGGTTCTTTTTCTGTATAGCCTTCTAACATGATATTACTTAATTGCCAAAACAGGATTTAATATTCTAAAAATGGCTATAGTGATTCCTTGACCACAAACATTTAATCTGTTCATTCAGAGGGTGATGTAACAACTGACTCCAAGTGTGTTATATATCGGACTCCTGGGTGAACTTGAAAAGACAGTTGAGTGTTAACCACATGAAGAACGTGCTTGATGTACTCTACAATACAGCTACTTGTTCTCCCCCTTCACTGTCTCTAATTGACCTAAAGCATCCTCATAGCAGTTCTTAATTTTAAAGAGCTCAGTACTTACAGATCTGGGCCTCCTCCTGAGCAGCCTCTTGTTCAGCTTGGCCCTCTTTCTACATCTACTTCCAATCTGTAAGAACGTGGTGTTATAAATACATCAGTGAAAAGTGAGAAATGACTGAGAAGAGGTTGGAGGCCAAATGTGAAGCCCGCAATACTATGCACTACTGAGTATAATGTATGTATGAGCCTGCTACCAGCCACCACTTGGTATGGCAGTTTTAGAGGGTCCTTTTATTTGTCAACAATATACTGTATCTGCTATCTTCTTATTATCTTATGTTGTAATAATATTAATATGCAATTCTAGAAGTGGGATGATCTTCTCCTTTTTGACTGATTAAGCACATCTCAATTTAATAACGTCAGGCTTTATCATTAATGTCTTTAATAAAATAAATGTAATTTGATAAACCAAACGACCTTTGTCACAGCAGACATTTTGACTTGTAGAGGGAAAGGCACAGGGGCAACTGATTGTGTTGACAATGCTCAGTTCCATTAAGTGTCCTGATAAGCCATGGCAGTGAGCCTGTATGCACAAGGACCCTGGTCCTAACTCACATAAAGGGAATGCAGTTGTTCTTATTTTATACTGCTGTGACAAGCCAAAAATGTCCACTATAAAAAAAAATCTATTACCTTATTAATGTTCCTCTGATTCTTATCATGGTAAATGGCCACATCATTGCCTTTCTCCACATCACTCTTTAGATCTGATAATGCAACAAGTCTTCTAAACCATACGACAATATAGGTAATTTATTCCTACCCTCTAATACAACCCATAGGAGTGTTTCATGGTTTTAAAGCCCCTAGCAGTGGCATGAAATACCCACAGGAGCATTTTCCAAACCAGAGAATGTAACGGTGGTTGTGAATGTTGTAAAGTGGTTAGTTGCACGTTTAGGCCTAAAAACTTAATTTGGTCTGGTAAAAGATTGTGTTTTGGGTTAATATCTTTACATATGTTACTTCACTTCCGGTATGGCATGTGATGCAGAACGTAACTTAGTTCCATTATTTCCATAAAGTAAAAAAAACAAAAAAAAACGTATGTAATGCTTTCGTATGATTAAATCATATCGATCACATGCAATTGCGAATGTGATGCGTTTTCTTCTGAAATGTTTAAAAGAATCATCTCATGACAATGGACACTCCAACTATACAACTTTGTGTTTTTGTGATACATCACAGCACCGGTCAACATGTCACTAACTTCTCACCCCTGAAGCTCAGAATATCAATAGCAGTCAGAATTTCAATTTTCAACAAAGGTCCTTTGCCATTTGAGTTTATTCTTTGGTGTATTCTCTGTTATTCTCTGCATTTTAAGTATTTGGACAGTGACACATTGTTTGATGTTTTAATTACGTTGGATGGGAAAACGACAGTAGTTATTTAATTGTTCACTCCATATAGATAACCTCTAATTAAAGCTGCCAGTCTCGTACCTCATAATTACTGTGTCATTTCATATTCAGTAAAGTAATAACAGTAGGGAGTTAAAACATCAAACAATATGTCACAGCCTAAATCTGTATGGGGCTCAGCAAATGACTTTCCAATGACTTACATCTGTGGCAATGAACTCTTACAGTAGGTGTCAATAATGCACTTGACAGTTCTTGATGTCTTGACAATTATTGGATAATCATAAAAGTTGGACCTGTAGTCCTGCAGTGCCCTGCTACATCCTGCTATGCCCTGCAGTGCCCTGCTACACCCTGAAACACCATGCAGTGCCCTGCTACACCCTGAAACACCATGCAGTGCCCTGCTACACCCTGAAACACCCTGAATTGAATTAGTCTATACTGAAATACAATTTCCACACATGTCCAAAAATAGATAGCCCCTATTTTGAATATTACTTGTGCGACTCACTGACTGACAGGAGTCCTGCGTTTATACAATTCAATTTTTTGTAACATGTCCGACACAATCAGCCAATAATGCTCCATTGTTTCCTTGCTGTTTACTGTCTGCAAACTCTAAGGTCAAATGTGATTTGTTTTGTTTTTGGGGCTAATTATTTATTTCCGTATTGAACTGAAACTTTATTGATATGAAGAAGTGTCATGTTTAGCTGACAAATGTTGATGTATCAGTATCTTATGGCTCATATGCAGGCAACTGAGGCAGCTGATTATTTTTTATTAGCCACACCTTTTTAGTCTCTCACTGCTGGCTTTTGCCAATGTCACAGTTCTGTGTCAGCAACTGTACTGCTAATAAGTACAGACCACCCTGTTAATACCTTGTCAACATAGTAATATGTTCTAATTTAGGGAAGCTTATTTTGTTTACTGTATTGGATGTGTTGCTATTAACACAATTATTTTAGGTTGAAGAGCTGACTGGCATTGTGGGTGGTTTATGGCATGGCCACCTGCTAAATTCTTTTGCTTATGTTAACTGATCAAAGATATTATCTTAATTTTCCTTCTATTTTCTAGCCTTCAGCCACAGTAATGTTTGCAACGCACAAAACAACTTAGTGTTGACAGTCCTCCCAGCACCAGACACTGGATGTGAAAAACACAGGTCAGCAGTTGTTTAAAAATGTGTGGCCTGTCCCAAGGATTAGGTTTGCTGAGGTCTCTGGATAATCTGGCTGATTAAAATGTAGCACCCCCATCAAATTTGGAACTTTAACAGATGTAAAAAGCCTTCCTGGATGTGGTAAAGTACCTTAGAGTGCCAGGCACTAGAATTTCCTCCCTAATTTAAATTAAGCTTGAGCTGCTAGCTGTTATAACAATTCTGGGCTTCAGTTCAGTATTGGATCATTACATGCATTAGCATAAATCAAGTTTAAATAAAAGAAGAGGTCAGATTGTTTGTATAGCTAGAAAGTTTATAGTTTAAAGGGACTGAGTATCATATATCATATCATATCTAAGAATAAGCCCGCAAAAAACAACAGGTGGTTGTACACAAAGAGTTGCAGGCTACCAACAAATAAACAAACCTAATGAACCATGTTTGTTGAATTGTGCCATGTTGATACCGCGTGCAGCATCATATATACACATATACTACAGAAGCAGTACGCCTTTTAAAAACAAATACATTTACACTGTTGAAATAAAGGTCACACATCAGCTCAGTTATCACATCGCAAAATTATACACTACACAAATCTGAATTCAATTCTCATATCACTATGTTGTTGCTATTTTCTTCATTCATAACAATGCATAGAGTAAAGAGAATTATACTATGATGTTGCCTTCAGGAAAAAGAAAAGAAAAAGATGGCTATATAAACCCTTATGTAAAATCAATTGTACAGAGAAAAAAATATTATGGAAAAACACTATCACTGTTCATCTACTATTCCAGATGTTCCAGGTGTATCATGGCCTTAGGGAATACACGTTTCCTGTGTGTTATCTGAGTGAACCAAGAAGAATATGCGGCAAAAGACACGGGACAAAACCCATCTCGCACACTAGCTTGCAAGTTCCCATAAACACACACATACACAGGGTGCCAGGAAATAACCAAACCCCAAATAATACTGTTGTATCGTAATTGCTCCTGCTGTCTCAGATGTTCTCTCCCTCTCTGTCTCTCATAATAAAAGCCTGTTTGACAGGCCAGTGCTTATATGTGCAGCACAGGAGGGAGTCTTCCACTGCTGCTGACACAAAATTGTATTATTGAAGGCTGCACCCGGCACAATGCCTTCCTATTCCTTCCCCTGTGTCTGTTCTTAAATCAGAAATGTTTTCAGTCGCCAATAAAAGCATAATGCAGTCTTACACATGCAGCATTTGCAAGTGAATTGTGGTGCCCCATATTGCCTCTGATGGTAATCAGAAAAACATTGTGCTATGAGAGATAGAATAGCCAGTCCAATATGAAGTGTGTGTGTGTGTTGTGCTGAATGTTATCTGATGGAGATGTTGGAAATAGAAGCATACTGTATGTAAACTGAATGCCATGCTGCTTGGCCATATGGGTTGCAATAAGAAACAAACATATGAAACAGCAGGGACAAATTATTCTTAAATTATAGCCACAGCACTGCTTGCATGTGAAAACCATAAGTAAATGGGACAAGCATATGGTGTGGAATAATTTGTGTGTGTGTGTGTTATATGGCAAGTATGGTTGAATTGTTTATGAAGGAATGTGTGTGGAGTCCTTTGTGTTTTCAGTCAACGGCGTATCAATTCTCTTCCTCTCTGTCTCATTTGTGTCATCTCATTTTCATCCCAATCAAGCCTCCATTTCACATTTCATTCTTATCACTCAGTAACCTCCGCCTATTATCTCCACTGTTTGCATTCTCAGTGTTTCCTACTCTCTTTAATATTTTACTCTTGATCTCTCTACCTGTGATTTCTTTTCTCCCCTACAGCCTACAGCATCTGTCTGTTTCATGTAGTGTTGTTCTCTCACCTTTTTCCCCCACACCCATACATATTCTGATTACAAGCCATGTTACAAATAGCAGGATCTCAGCTAATGCATGCCTCAAATTACTCATGAGCACTTTTATAACTCTAAAACTCTAAACATTTTACAAAATGACTCCCCCTTCGCCCTTTAGCGGGATCTATTTTCTTTTTTTAGCTCCTCCCATACATTTCAAATGCTGACAGACTGTTGACAGGTATATGCTGCTGGATGTCTAAAATAACAGCAAACAGAACAGTTGAAAAAGAGCTAGGAGACAAAGCTAGGAGAAACAAGAAAGAACCTAAAAAAATGAAGATGCAAGAATAGAGAGCGACAATTAGAGAAAATGACTTTCCATCAGGTGCAAATTTATAAGGGCAATGGAAAAGAAGACAGAAAACAGAGGGGATTTTTTTTTGCAATTTAGGCATGAAATTACACTTTGTGCTGTCAAAAACAACTATGGTCAGAAATCCTTTTTTTATACATGCACCAAAATTTGGAATAACATTCCCTATCACATCAGAACACTACCATCCATCACAAATTTCAAAAAAGCATATAACCTATTCCAGTATAACAGTTACACTTGCACACATTGATCTTGTTTGCCATTTTTTTGTATTGTTTGTTTTTAGTTGTCTGTAGCTAAAGTATTGTTTGTTTCCATCCACACGTTTCTATCCGAATGCCTTATGGAAACAGTAAAATTCAATTGAATTTCATGAATATTGACTCAAAGGAAATATGTTTGGTCTCATTGGATTTTATCTTGATCGATATACGGCTTATGTGATAAACGCTGAAGGAAAGGTTATTTTCCGAATAAATAATGAATTGCGATTACGTTTTAGGTCATTTTATTGTTGCAACCCGCCACAAAACGAAGACGTTTTAGTTCATTTCCACCCAGTATTTCCGCTCTGTTTACACACATGGAGGGTGTCAACAAAGACAGATATAAGACGAGAGACATTTTGAATTTCATTTACGAGCAAAATATAACTGCTATTTTAGATAGCAAAAATCTAAGAAATGCCATAATTTATCAGCAACTCACCAATGAAATGGACAACAAAGGTGACAACAAGCCGTGGGATGTCCTCCGGAGTAAATGGAAGGCGCTCAAACAGCGAGACATGGCTCAAAAAAAGAGAGTTGTCTTGCAGCGGCACATAAGCACTATTACAACTTATGGGATATTGATAATTTGTTGGTAGATGGCGCAATCTATTTTGTCTAGCAAAACGTTTGTCACAAATGTTTACTTGAATGTTGTGAGATTCAGTGTGAAAATTAATGGAAACACCTTAAAATAATCTAAAATCAATTCGATATAGCAATTTGACTGCAAAAAAGCATGTGACATCACTACGCACAGATTTTTATTTGCTTTAAAGCCGTTCACCAGCTTTATTCGCATGAGTTTTTTTTACCGAACTTCAGATAATTTGATTGACAAGTGAATGAAAACTTAGCTTGTGATTGTCTAGCCCATGCTAATGTCCTGTACAAATGCTTCTGTCCTCATATGCTGTATGTTAAATGTTCTATGTTTCTGCAGAACAGGAACCTTTTTAAACTGAGTCAGGCCCATTTATATTGTAACTCAATGTTACTTTTTAACTTTCCTGTATAATAAATGAAATGAAAAGAATGACATGCATTTTCATTTGTAATAACATCCAACCCCCACACTGCCATACTGCCAGATTCCCAAGAAAAGCGTTTTTAAGAGTTTTACTTTAAACCATCTGGGACCTAAATCCAGAAACAGTGAGAAGTTTCAGCTGAAAGGAGCGTTTTTATATCCATCTTGATGATTTAAATGCAAACTCACACACAGTGAAATTATCCTCTGCCAGGGGAACTAATCTGCCAAATATTTTCTGTTTATTTTATTGTGCGGTCTTGTGTGTTGTTCGGGTATGTGGGACCCGTTTTCAATGTTTGCTAAAAGAAGAATTATGCTATTTATTTCTTTTAACTCAAACTTATTGGCCTTGGCTTATTTTTTGTGAAGAACATAAAAAAAAAAATTATTTTCAATGACTGTACATTCTCTTTTTTTCCTTTATTATAATTGGATTTCCTGCCTCCTCTCATAAAAAACAAACAAAATTGATCATATGATCATAAATGTGATCTAACAGGGGCAAATATGAACCATAAATTATGTCTATATCATTGGTAATTGAGCTAAAGTAAACATCTATTAAGTATTTTTACATAAATTGTTATGGCTGTATTGATATAAAAGCCTAATAATGGTGTCCACCAGACCTGGGAACATTGGCTGTGTAACAAAAATATGAACACCAAACCAGGGTTAATAAAAACTAAGGGAACACAGATTTATTTAGAACATGATACAGCCATTCAGTAAAGGGGTAATGGTTTTTTTTGCAATACAATAAAACATTTATTGCAAAGTGGGTAATAAGGGACAAAATGTGAAAGCAAAAAGCAACACAGAAAGATGAAAATAAAGAGGAGAAGGAGAAAACTGCCGAAGATTGACAGAAACATTGTGCAAAAAGAGAGATAAAAGCTGGGAGAGTAAACATTTGGGACTGGTACTCAATGCTCGCTCCCCTCTTTTCCTCCCTTCCTCTATCTCATACGTTCCCTTCTTCTGGCATCTGTTTTGACCCAGTAAACTTAGCTGTGAACCTCAATCAACGTTTTCTGATTGGCTGCATTGGAAATGTGACAACACACGTCACACACTCTATCTTTCAGCCCCACCTTCTAAGCTGAAGATGCAGCTTTCTGAAAAGAAATCCTAGGTTATTTTGCTTCTGATGATGTGAGCGCTGTCTTTTCTCTTCAATCCTGTTTTTGACTCGCCCCACAGTTCGTCCTCGCCTCTCTATTCTTCATTTATCAACTTTTATCAGTTCAGTAAGACATTGTGCACTAACCTGTCCTTTCAGTCTCCTATTTAGTAACTTACTGATGTTCAAATACATGTTCCACTAATATACATACTGCTGTAGTAGTACATTGTCCTAACATTGTACAGACTGTGATTGTGCTGTTGATGTTTGATCCTGATGATTGATGTACTTTAGTGGCTATAGAGCGTTTTGCATTTTTAAACTCAGAATATATAGGCAATTTAAAGGAAGTTTGACATTTTAATGTGCTTATTTCGTAATATGAGATAAAATTAATACCTCTCTCATGTCTGTAAAGCCCAGTTCAGACCAAAGATTTGCAACGAGACGAGTTGAAACATGCAACTGCTTGCAACACGTTGGTCTGCAGTTTTTTAAAACCTGCCAGTCACACCAATGCGACCAGACAGATGTGTATGATTTCCATAGCAACAACTCTTTGTCCATCCGTCCTAACTTCCGACTTTCAGGCTTTTTGTAGCTGGATATATCATTTGTTGTGTCTAAATATGAATGTGGATAACCTTAGTGATAGTGAGACACTTGCTACAGTTACGTTTCTAGTGATGAATCAGCAAAAACATGTTTAATTTCTCTGATTCACGGCTTTCTCATAGGCGCTGCCTTTCTTCAGTCACTCTCTACCTCTTTTGACTGTACGTGCGTGCCGTAGCACGTTGAAGCGCTGTTAACAGTTTTTTGTATTGTAGCTGATTTTACAAGATTACTTCGCTATTGGCTGTTGAAAAAGGTGAGGTCCCGTTCGTTAAGCAACCTTATGTCGAGCTGAGAGGGCCAATTCAGACCCCTGCAACATTTAGTTCTGCCACGTTCTAAAATGGTTTTGTCTTGTTGTGAATCTTTCAGCCCCTGACACACCAACCAGACGGCTGACCGTCAGGCAGTTGGACTGATCAGTCTCCCAGAGTTGGTCAAAAAAGGGCCTAAGAATAATACGTCTCCATAACAGCAGGCGGTGCTTATCTGTATTGTCACCCAAAAATTAAAACCTGCAGCTGATTGGACGAATGCTTCACGTGGGTCTGGTTTCTCAAGAAATTCAAAGCCAGACTGTCAAGGCGGCTCATTCACAATACGATCTCATATTTTACGATATTTTACTCACCAAAACGTGTTTCTAAATGCAGTTGTCTTCATTTCAGATCGACAAAGGTCAGTTTAGAAGAGTTTGGTCAGATTTTGAGAGGCTCTAATCATGCTCATCCTCCTCCGTACGGGTGACGGCTGTTGGGTGACAACAGACTCAACTCATCAACCTCGCCAGACTGGACGATTATTGGGTTGGTGTGTCACAGCCCTTAGTTTGAACTGGGCTTGAACGTAAACTTGAAGCTAACTGCCAGCGGCTAGTTAGCTTAGCCTAGCATACAACCTAAGCCAAGCCAAACATGCAAAAAGACAACTAGCTTTTAACATGCTAATTAGTGAGTTTTACAGTTGGTAAACTGGTGGCTGTTTCCCCCTGTTTCTAGTATTTATGCTAAGCTAAGCTAACTGGCAGCTGGCAGTAGCTTAGCTTATTTGCTATATAGACATGAAAAGGGGATCTAATGTATTAATCTATAACTCTTGGGGAAGGAAACTTTCTTTTGAAAGAAACTATATTGCAGACGGAATTGTTTTTCAGTTCCTTTTTCATTCCTTATAATCTGCTATTGAACAAAACTACCATTTGGTTAAATAACTTAAGAATAAGAATAAATAATAGTCAGCATAAGTATAAAAAAGCATTAAAGGCTTCAAATATCCATTTGCTTAGTGGTGATATAATAAACTGTAAAATAATTATATTATGTAAATTTATACCACAAAATTACCATTCTGCTTTTTATTACAGGGTGCTTGGCTTTACAAGCCAGTGAGCAGCGTGATGCTGCAGCCAAGCAGAACCAACCTGCTCTGTCACGGGAAGCAGATCTTTATTTACTGCCCCCACGTATGTCACTTTAGCAACGGCTGGTCACACAGCCAGCTCAACTCCAGTTTCCCACAAAGCAGGTGATTTCTATCGTTTTTCCCCTGTCCGTTTCCCTCTTTTTTTCTTTTGTGCATCAATCTTGCAATCTTCTTTCTGTTTTTCCCATGCTGTCATGCACACAGCTGCTGCAGACCTGGGAACTCTCTACTGTCCTGTGTCCTCTCTCTGCCCAGGCCTCCAGGAAGGACCTTGGTTCAATTTCTGTTCTGTGTAACATACTGTAATACAGATGAGGCTATGCTAAATATAACTCATTTCCATTCAGAATAGTCTGTTTAATCCATTTTATTCTCCCACAGCCTCTCACAATATGTCTCTATCTTCATCTACAGTGTACATCACCTCCTTGTCATCTATTCCTACTTTTACGTGAGACCTGAATGAAAAGGCCGCTCTAATCTCAGCCAAACTGCTTTGCAAGCAACTTTTGACCTAACAATAATTCTTAATTCCTAATACTGTTAGCTTTGTTTCAAAGCCTTATACAACACAGTAATAGCCACGGCTAGAGGACATTTTTATGGGTCTGTTCTTAGTTCAGATGCTATCTGTCTTTATTTTCCTGTACTTTTCAGCAGTTAAACTGTGGCACAACATACCTGATTTGAATCTGGTAAATGAGGCTTGCAGCTCCAGCTGCTGACAAGGCCAGACACGTACAGAGAGGTCTGGTGTTGGAGCCACAGGAAGACTGGATATTGTCGCTAGATCATCATTAAAGTGCAGATTTGGGAATGTGATACATGTGCTTTAAAAGATTGGAATAATAAATTATTCTACCAGATTATTAGAATCATTGTAACTCTGGGCTCTTATTTGTGATGTTGCTTGCACTTTGGTTTTCAACTAGAAAAAACATTTTACCAGATGAGTCATGGAAGACGTGGGAGCGTGCATTATTTTACTTTTTTTTTCTTTAAAAGTGATTATTATACAGTTGCCTGCACATGACAAAGAATTCCCCTAAAAAGTTGCACCATGGTAATCTCTTGTTACTGCTATGTATCTTTGACATTATCAAACCCTTAGACGTCATGAGCGCATCAGCCAAATTACTCTAGGAATGTTCACATACGTCTACCTTTAAGAATTCCCTTTCTATCCATTCTAACCAGATGTCCTTTAGAAAACAACCATCTCCTCCCGCCCTGCTTCTCTCATGGCCAGGGCATAACAGACATTTTTGATGCAATCACAAGGCCCACAGAGGGACGATGTGAACCAGACTCTAGACGATGAAGGATAGCATTCATAAACCAAAACATCTGACGTTAGCACTTTCCAAATCAATCATGAACAAGCTTTGTAAGAGAACACCGCTCACATTAAAAAAAAATTACCAGGCGGCAGGACAAGGTTCGGACATCCAAAATCATCAGTAAAATCTGTAATATAGCCTAACTGATATGTTTTAAGTCAAACAGGTAGTGAAAATAGTGCTATGTCCACTGTATGCTGTAAAAGGATGACGGGTATTACAGACTACCAGTAAATGTACCACAGCTTGTTCTCCAGCTGACCTTTGACCTCTCTGTGGAAGGTGGCAAAAAAATAGGTGAGTTTGTCTTTTCATATAAAGACAAGAAAAGAGGGATGCAGACGATGGCAGAGGAAAGAAGGAAAAAGGAAAAAAAAATACCTAAATGGAAATTGATAAATGGGGTTTTAAATTAGAGGACAGATGCTTGGATGCAAATAGGTTCCTTCTAAATAGGATTACAGAGAATATTTTGTTTACATGATGAAGCACACGTCCACCCTGCTCACGCCTCTGTGTGATTTTGTGATACGAGAGATGACTGGTGGTGTTAATTGCATTTTAACACAGTAGGGTTTATCATGCTGTTAATTATACACATGCTGTCTGGGATAAAGTCACAAACACCCACACGCACGCACGCACGCACACACACGGCTGAACTGAACTGAGCTTATTAAGGTAAAGAAAAACAAAACTACCATGTATCAAACACAATGAAATGTAATCAAGCTACACCATGCACAAATAAAAAGATGGAAAAAACGGTAGGCTAAATTTCAGTTTGACTGAACAGAACTAACTGAACACAAACACGCACACACACAAACACACACACACACACACACACACACACACACACACACACACACACACACACACACACACACACACACACACAGGGATACAGAAACAGTGCCTTTTCCAAACTCAAACCACATGAAAGCACAGCTGGGTGTGTGTGTGTCTGTTTTGTATCATGGAGCTTAATTTTGCCATATGATGTCTGTCTTGCCCAAAGTCTTAAATTTAGACGTGCGGCCTTTTATTATATTGGCATTAATTATCAAAATGATAGGGATCTGAGTGTATGTGTGTGTGTGAGTGTGTGTGTGTATGTGTGTGTGTATGTGTGTGTGTGTGTATGTGTGTGTGTGCGTGCGTACACGCATTACTGCATATGCACCGCCCTAATCTTGCTTAGTAAGAAGGTTAAAATGCTAATTATACAGTGAGTCTGCAGTCATTTGGGGATTAACTTCACATATCAGATGGCTGGCTGTGTGAGATTCTCTGGCAGGGCACTTCACACTGTCCTGACTTGAGGATCTATACATTCACTAAGAGGGATCTTTTTATTGCATTCCATATGTTGTAGTTTCACAGCATTTCTTATGAATGTACAGTATGCGTTACTTGTGATTTCCCACATGTAACAGTAATCATAAGATGATAATTTATATCAGATCAGTGCACACAATGAAACACATTTCGTCAGGCACATGTGTAACAGTTTAAAATGGTAGTATAAAGAGTCATAAACATGTTGAAAACACTCCTTTTTCTGTTAATAAATCCCACTTTGCCTTCATGTATAATGTCAGTGTAACGTTGCCAAAGTGAGTCTTAAAATGCAATGTGTTGACTAAGATGAAAATATGAACTAGTTTTCCACTGAAAACACTAATTGATCACATCAATTAATTTAAAATTATGATTATTTTTCAATTGTCTAGGCTGTGTGATTTTTCTTTGATGGGGGATCTGTGATGTGCACTTTTTTTATTTATTTGAGCAGAGGCAAAGAAGGGAAAAAACTGCATCACAGGATTCTGACAAAGATCTGACACATACCCATATGGTATTTTGTCAACAGCTGTATTTTAATCTTCAAAGCCTATGATCCTCTTCGGCACAATCTTGGTGAAAGCTAAAATGTTGCTGTCTGGAATACAGTGTGGCATCTTGAAGGATTTCTTATAATCATACTCACACATTAGAGCCCAACCGATTTATCGGCAGGGCCGATATTATATATCGGTATCAGCATTTATAATGGCCGATAAAAAAAATAAATAATACAAATAAAATGATTCTGATAAGTAAATATTTAAAAAAAAAAGATGAAAACAGACAAAACACCCTTCAACCATGTTGTGAGTGTTGGCGTTGCGTAGTTTGTCCACCAGAGGGCGCTGTACGACATCCCTGTTGACAACACTCAAGTTTAGAAAGCCACAAACCCTACAAACAGCTGATCCAGCCAGAGTTGTGCAGAGTGAACAAGTTATGACTGAGATCATCGATGAAGTGTGTTCATGGTAAGTTGGCAACTGTCACGACATGAGACATACATTGCTTAAATAAAAACAATTAAAAAACATCCCTATCTCAAATAAGCATGACTATTATGTCCACTTTAGCTGCTGTTACATACAAAGAAGATGGACGAGATTTATACAGGTGTCATTAGCAAAATAAAGTTGAAAATGCAGGACACAGTATTTCTTTTACCACTGACTGTTGGCCAGGTTCAAACGAAGCAATTGTGAGCTCATTTCATTGAAAATAATTGGAAAAAGGGTCCAGCTGGTCTTGAATGTTAAATCCTTTTCACAGTCCCACACAGGACAGTACATTGGAGAGACATTTCTGTCCATGCTTCAGGAATGGGAAATTGATGAGGAGCGGGTCATGCTTGTGCTCAGGGACAATGGGGCAAACATGGAGAAAGGCATGCGCCTTGTTGAGATGCCAGACCTAAGCTGCAGTGCTCACATACTGCACTTGGTTCTAAATGATGGCCTTAGTTCCCAAAGAGTGGTGGTGGACATTCTGCCAAAGCTAAACACTTCAACCACTCTGCAACGCCTGTCTGCAATTGAGAAGGAGATTGGTGTCCCACAGCATTCTATGAGACGAGGTGGAACTCTACACTATATATGTTGGTGAGGATGATCAAACAAAAAAGAGGCATCACTGCATATGCTAGCAACCATGGACATTTCTCATATCTGTAAGCAGAGGAATGGTCCATTGTGTCCGGAAGAAACCCTTGGACCACTGGAGGAGGTGACACTGGAATTCCACATCGTGCATTTTACCATACATAGCAGTGTTACACCGTTTACTTGAGTCAGAGGGCCCACCCAAAAAGGCAGTATTCAAACCATGAGAGAAACCATGCTGGATAGCTTGCAAAAAAGGTTTGCAAAAGTTAAGGACTCTAAAGAGGTGGTGCTTGCCTGTGTTCTTTTCCCATGACACAAAGAGCATCATTTGGTACCAGAAATTCTGACAAAAGTGAAAACCTGAGAAACTTTGCTTCTTGTAATACAACCTGCATCTGCTGGACTGGAGCTATTGATGACAGACTTATTCAGTACACTACCTCATATACTGTATATAGTTTATATTTTGCTTTTATTGTTATTCATCAGAACTTACAGACCTTAACAGAATATTTTTTTCTAGTCTTGTTTAAAGTTATATTTATGAACATTACCAAGTCTATTAATACTTGTAACTGATTATTCGTTTTGCTATTGTGTCTTTGTTCAAAGGACTTTAGGTTTCATATTTTAAGTTTGTGTAGTATACATTTTTTTTATCAGAACTTATATAATATATTTTGATGTTCCTCTGTTCTGTTATGACAATAAAACAAAAGTTAGTTAATTTTTAAACTGCATTATCATATTGTTTTAGTGAGGACTCATAAATAATCTAATAATGTTGTTCACTTTCCTCCCTCCATTTCTGTATCTCTCACCTCTCTTTATCCCTATTGCCTTTACATTAAATAGTTCATAGGCAGAACTCCAAGGGAAAGGCCCTAGTCCGGCACGCACACACACACACGCACACGCACACGCACACACACACACACACACACACACACACACACACACACACACACACACACACACACACACACACACACACACACACACACACACACACAGGGAGCTCCGCTGTGTGTTTCCAGAGACTGGAGGGTTCACACAGCAAAACAATGAGCACATCAGTTCAGCCACACACACACACACACACACACACACACACACACACACACACACACACACACACACAATTTTTCTTTCTATCACATACACAGACACATAGGCAATTACCACGACCCATGCTCAGTAGGATATTCCATCTCTCTCCAGCCGACTTCACCGTGACTCACTGTATAGACTCTGGGCTGCTACAGAATTTGTTCCCCTGCCCCTTTTTGCCTTTTCTCTTACTTGTAGCAAAGAAACGTATGTAGTTTCAAAAGAGGATCGCTTCTGCCTGTATGCATGTGTCAGAGTGTGTGTTAATGTTTGGCGCTGTAAGGTGTTTGTTAGGACGCAAAAAATGTGTGTGTGTGTGTGTGTGTGTGTGTGTGTGTGTGTGTGCCAGTACTGTATGCTTTCTGAAATCCACTATTGTGCAGCACTTGTATGGAGATTTGCAGTTGCATCTTTATGTACTTTTATTAAGTTATTGAGTTGCTGGGCAGCAGGGATATTGTACATGTGCTTTGGCTGAATGCATTCATATAGTCATGAGAGTTGAGGTGATGAGGACCAAGTGGCTGGAAATGGACTGTTTTCAAGTGCTGTCTGCAGGAAGTCTTGGCTTGTTTGTTTAAAGTGAGGATTACCATTTGAATTGTGTGAACCCAGAGCTAAAGCGTGGCAGTTTGAGAAACGGAGGTCATGAACTAGTAGATTGAATAACTGCCTCAGTTTTCTGCGCTCACAGCAAAGTAAAACATCAAGTGGGTGGTCTAATTCCATACAAATGGAGGTGAAAAATATCCATAAAGAATAAGCTGTGGATGTTCCCATTAGAGTATTGCTGTAAAATTTGAGATGCCATAATGCTGAGGGAAAAATAGACAAATACTTCAATAGACAACATGTCACCTCACTCTGGAGTACATTGCCGAAATTCGTTTAAAGTACCGTTCATAAATGTTCTAACTGAATCACTCGTCTCTTCTCGATTATGCATTCTATGTCAACAACACCTCCTCACAATCTGCTGTGCATAGTATAGTAATGCCTGAGCTGCCAAGAGTCTCGAACACCACTTTGAAGAGACAATCCATTTGACCGATACAATCGATCTCAGCTTAATAAACACATGGCGGTTCGATACAGCTCATTAATTATTCCCAGCCTGGGCTCCTTGGCTTGGTGCAATTTGCAATCATTGGTTTTATTTGGGTTTTCTTAGTTGGAGTGAAAAACAAAGACAACAGGATGTCTTGTCAATAATTGACTGAATTCTCGTGTCTGTTCTTTCCACTATCCCTGCTAACCTTTGAGCATTTCTGTTTTCTCTTCATGTACACACTTCTCTTCTCTATTTGTTAACCACGTTTCTCTTCCCTTATCCTCCATCCTCTTAATCCCTCTCTATTCCTTCCTCCACCTCTGTCTTCACTCTGCCTCTATCGTTCAGTTGCCAGGTGTTTTTTGCTGTAATGATAGCCTGCTATGTGGTCTCACAGCTCTGGGTTATTAGATCCAATATCATTTCTAAAGCAATAAATGGGAGACAGTACTTGTGTGTATTTCATTCTTTGTATTTCTTTTTTTTCATTACTTCCAGAACATATTAACAAGCTTACTTTTTATCCTTACAGGCTCAAGCTTAATTACATTCAGGGAGACGTCACTGTCATCTATGGAGCAGAATAAGTAACAAAGGCTTTTTTGATTAAGACCAAAGTTTCTGTTTTGGATTCCATTTTTTTATTAGTTAATATGTGGATATTTCTGTGATATCAGTCATGACTGGAAGCTGAAATGTATTTTTCAATAACCTCACATTCGTATAGAAGGTTAAGCTCTCCAAATCCAGGATGGTGAATATTTAGCAAGTGAAATGTCAAATAGGAATATGGCATCAACCTTTTCATATTGAAATATTCATTATGCAAGTTATCAACATCAACTTTTTGTTCTCCAACTGAAGCCTCTGTATGTGTGTATGTACATGTGTTTTTGTGTGTGCATTTTAGTGAGGAGGAAGTATGCCTCATCATCAATTGCACACACACACACACACACACACACACAAACAATTCTTACACGGTTCCACTTCACTTAGCTTGGTTATATTTACTTAATAAATTGAAGCTCCAGTCCCAAACAAAATGGTATTTCATAAATACTATATGAGGGCTGACATGAAGTATGCACCAGTCTTCTTGATGATATGCCATGTAGCTGTCATGCGACTATTTCAGGAGGCCCATGCGTAGGTCTGTTTAATTCATCAAGATACAAGTAGAAAGATGCCAGCTCGTTCAGATATTTGAGAAATCCAGTGCAATCTTATTTTAAGACACAGTTTCAGTGACAGGAGACAGGAAGGCACTCATCAATTGTAGATGAGAGGTAATAAATCCCACCCAACTTCCTGTCCACAATTAGAAGATGCTTCTGCTGTGGGGAAGGCAAACATCTGTCATGTCTATGCTATGGCACATTGCTTGCAGTCTCAGAAGACAACAGGTCAACAAGGTAACTCTTTAGGGGATGATGCAGAGTTTAATAACTACACTAAAACACTACATCAACAAATCAGGCTCTAGATTTCAATGCATTCTAACTTTGGTCCAGTTTTTCCCAGCCCTTCTCATTTTATGGTCAGGTTTTGCTCCTAAACCTGCATTAATTCTTTTTATTTGCCACTTGGGCATTGAGCAACATTGTGTTACATTTGGAGTGGCCACCTGCTGCCTGTAAGTCTAATATTCACTCTCTTTGTAGCTTTGTTTTGGTCTCCTACAAGTCAAGGGGGAAATATCTGGCTCGTTAGCTGATATGTGTTCAACTATATTCACCAGCTTTTCACAAAACACAACAATCGTTTGATCCAATGTAAAAAAATTGATTTCTTCCGCTTTAAATAACTCAGGCTCTAGCTTTTTGGAACCTGGTGATTATATAACTGACACACAAAAGATTATTGGATTATGCTTTAGTATTGGATCAGTAGTTTCCAAGACATATCTTCAAATCTTTTCTTTTTTTCCTTTGCCATGACTCTGGCAAGGCAAGGCAAGGCAAGGCAGCTTTATTTGTATAGTACATTTCAGCAACAGGGCAATTCAAAGTGTTTTACACAAAAACAGTAAAAAAATAAAAATAAAAACAGATAAAACACAGGACTAAAAGTTACAGTGCAGTATAAGAACTTAAACATTAAAGAAATGAACATCATTTAAAGAAAGGCAACATCAAAAAGAAAGGTCTTCAGCATTGATTTAAAAGAACTGAGAGTAGCAGCGGAGCTGCAGGTTTCTGGGAGTTTATTCCAGATATGAGGAGCATAGAAACTGAACGCTGCTTCCCCCTGTTTAGTTCTGACTCTAGGAACAGAAAGTAGACCTGTCCCAGATGACCTGAGAGGTCTGGGGGGGTCATAGTGTACTAGCAGATCAGAAATGTATTTTGGCCCTAAACCGTTTAGTGATTTATAAACTAGCAAAAGAACTTTGAAATCAATTCTTTGAGGCACAGGAAGCCAGTGTAAAGACTTCAGACCTGGAGTGATGTGATCCAGTCTCTTGGTCTTAGTGAGGACTCGAGCAGCAGCGTTCTGAATCAGCTGCAGCTGTCTGATTGATTTTTTAGGGAGACCTGTAAAGACCCCGTTACAGTAGTCAAGTCTACTGAAGATGAAAGCATGGACAAGTTTTCCCAAATCCTGTTGAGACATAAGTCCTTTAACCCTTGATATATTCTTAAGGTGATAATAGGCTGACTTTGTAATTGTCTTAATGTGGCTGTTAAAATTCAGGTCAGAGTCCATGACTACACCAAGATGTCTGTTGTTTTTAACATTGTTGTTTGAAGCTGAGCGCAGACTTTTAATCGTTCCTCTTTTGCTCCAAAAACAACCACCTCAGTTTTTCCCTCATTTAATTTCAGAAAGTTCTGGCACATCCAGCCGTTAATTTGTTCGATGCACTTAGTCAGTTTTTGTATTGGACTATAGTCCCTGGCGATAAGGTTATGTAAATTTGTGTGTCGTCCGCATAACTATGGTAACTTATTCTGTTGTTTTCCATAATCTGAGCCAGTGGAAGCATGGAAGAAGAGGCCCCAGAATGGAGCCTTGGGGAACTCCGCACGTCATATTTGTATGTTCAGATGTACAATTACCTATTGACACAAAGTAATCCCTATTCTGTAAGTAGGATTCAAACCAGTTAAGTACTGAGCCAGAAAGGCCAACCCAGTTTTCCAATCGGTCTAGTAATATGTCGTGGTCAACCGTGGGGCTTTTAACCTACCATTGCAATCTATTGTGACCACTGATACTCCAATGCTAACCACAGCTTTGTCATTTGCGATGATGCCAAACTTTTCAAAAAGACATTTCAAGCATTCAGATGATGTTTTCTTTTAACCTTCAATTTGTCACTTCCTTTACACCTATGAGATTTCCAGTGACCCTGAATTGTCTGTGAGATGAATCCATCGTAACTCACTTACAAGAAGATAGATTCTGTGCTCTCTCACTTCACCCCTTAGAGATGGAGACGAGTGTGTTCTTACAGTATAAAGTCTTGCCTTTTGTGTGTTAAAATTAAGTTATATAAACCATTCCTTTTGGCTGAAAGTTTGGATCAGTGAAGCAAATATAGACACACCCAGAGTCACCTACTTACAAAGACATCGCATTGAACACTATGGGTTCCTAGTTCTGGTTAAAAGTGGGGGTGTCAGATTAGTAACATGCCTAAACATTTTCATTTAATTAACACTTGATAGTGCCTTTTCCTACAATAAAGAACCTTCAGTGATGACTAATAAAGCTCCTCTTTCACTATAAAGCTCAGTTTTTAATACATTATATATTAAAATACTCCCATTTCACTGTGTTCTGTACATTCAGCATTGAGTGACCAATAACCTGTTTTCTTAGAGTGTATAATGCATATATATTTTCTATTTAGAAGAATTGCAAAGCTACATAACACATCTGAGCATATTTGATGTTTGTGACCTGATCCCACCTCATTTAAATTTCACTTTCCCATTTACACTCTTTGATCTTTTTTTCAAATAGGCCTAGTTTTGTCATTAATGATTATTGCAATACTGAAAAAATGGGGACAACAACAAACTTTGACATATAATTTTTAGCCTGCATCAACCGAGTCAGAGTGATTTACACTGGTCTTGACAGCAAGACACTATTTTTGTTTTCTTTGCAGGATTGTTTTAAACTGGGCCTGAGTGCTCTAATGTGAAGCTTGTGCTTATGGAGGAGAGGACTTCCTGTAATCTCTCTAAATAAATCCTTTATATTTCTGGTGAACAGCTTAAAAGCAAAGCTCTCTATCTACCGGTCAGTGTTCGTTCCTACCCTCAACTATGGTCATGAAGGCTGGGTCATGACCGAAAGAACGAGATCCAGGGTACAAGCGGCCGAAATGGGTTTCCTCAGGAAGGTGGCTGGCGTCTCCCTTAGAGATGGGGTGAGAAGCTCAGTCATCCGTGAGGAGCACCCTATGGAGGTGTTCCAGGCACGTCCAGCTGGGAGGAGGCCCCGGGGAAGACCCAGGATTAGGTGGAGGGATTATATCTCCAACCTGGCCTGGGAACGCCTCGGCATCCCCCTGTCAGAGCTGGTTGATGTGGCTCGGGAAAGGGAAGTTTGGGCTCCCCTGCTTGAGCTGTTGCCCCCGCGACCCGATACCAGATAAGCGGATGAAGATGGATGGATGGAGCTTAAAAATGCAGAATTACAACTGCAGCATACTTTTTTTGCATCCTTCCTCCTACACCCCTTGTCTTATCCAAACACATAATTTCCAGTAGGTAAGAATGCCTCTAACGTTGTGTGCTACATGCGTGAAAAAGCATCTCCAGATGTCCGGACCTGATTCTTCAGACATTGTCTAGAGTTTGAATGAAGAAATGGCTTACTGTAGATAGGGACTGGAAATGAAAGTTTTCTGCAGCTGGATATAACTATTGTTTATCCAAACTAGCTCAAATGTTTAAATGTAGCTAAATTGTATGATCAAAAAGTGGTGACACAAAAACACATGTTTGCGCCAATTCTAATAGTGGGGGTGCAGTTGCACAATTGCTCAGGCAACTATGTTCACAACTAATAGTATTATCCATTACCTTTGCACCAATGTCATTAATTTCTTGGTAAAACCTACATCAGATTACAGACAGCGTACAAAATGGGTGGAATATAGAATAACACATTTATATCCTCTGCAGGCATGTCTGGTCCATAACACTGTGTGAGTCAGCATGATGTCAACAGCTAGATGAGTGCATCAACACATTCACTCTTCAATAGAGAGAAAATTAGTAACAGGCAGAAAGTAAGAAAATATGGGGAAAAAAAGTGAGATTAAAAGAGAAATGATGAAAAGTGTGACAGTACACATATTGAATGAGAAAGAGACAGAGATAAATAGTTGTAATTATCATTATGTAAACTCCCCTAGTTCTTAAAATTCTTATAGTGACTATGGATAATTCATGCAGTGTTATAATTAATAGATAACTGTTCTACAGCAACACTGAAAAAGATTATCTTACTTGTGAAGTTCTGACATCTTACATAACTACAGTACATCTTACTATTGCAAAGAGAATGCAAAATAGAAGTTATGTAAGTATTGTATTTCCCACTGTTTTGCCTAATGATAATAGTTTTTTGACTCTCTCAACTCAATGTGGTGTTTTGTCTTGTCTTATTGTGGTAGTCTGTTTTCCTGTGTTATTTTGGTAGCCTGTTTTTCGGCCATGTCTTGTCTCCTTGGGATGTGTCATTTTCGGTCTTGTCTTGTTTTATGTTCTGCTTTCTGTTTTATTGTGATAGTCTGGTTTTCTGTGCTGTCATGTTTTGTTTTACACGTGGTCTTTTGGTTTTCCCGCTCGTGTGATTGCCTGTTGTTCACCTTTATCCCAGCCCTTGTGTCACCTACATCATGTTACCTGTCTTACCCTTGTCCTTTGTCAGATCATACTGTTTTCTGTAGTGTCTCCATGTGTCAGTGTAGTCAAGTTCTATGCTCCCTGGATTTCCTTTTGTCGCAACGTCCTTGTTTTTGGACTACTTTTGTTTTTGTGTACTTTGTTTTTGTTGGTGAAATAAATCTTCCAACTCAGACTTCTCCAGCCTGCTGTCTGTACCACCATTCCCCGCTTACCACAACACTCAAAGACAGAATTATATTAAAAATAAATATCATCCTAAATAATGGTCTTATTGCAGAGAGTCCTGATATATTAATGTATGTATGATTGTAAGCACAGAGTCTTCATAGATTTATTAAAAGGATATGAAGAAGAAGGGTGTGTGAAGGTGGGGGAGTGCACGGATTGTTATGGGATGGTGGATTACGGAAAGGGGAAAACTTACATAAAACAATAAAACTAGAGATGTATTGTTGTGTATATTGGTTATCCTCCTGTGGAATTTAAAAAAATGTGTGAAAGTGAATGAGGGGTGGGAAACATATGAGCTTCAGCTTCATCCTGCTCCTTTTCGGAATGTTTTTACTATATATATATATATTTACTGTATATATGTATGTGTGTGTGTATATGTGGGAGTACATATATTTTAAATTTGTTTGAAATAAAATGAGATAAATAAAATGAAATAAATAAATGGATAGATAATACTACTATATACAATTACTGACTTCAGTGAGTGCTGAGTAACTGGTGATTGTGCCATGAGAAAAAGCGTCATTGTCACAGCTGCCACAGTCGTAAGGCTTTGCATACTATAAGGGTTCATCTTATATGCACTTAATGCACATCTGTATGGACGTGGAAGGTGCCGATCTGAGGAAGGCATGTGTCCTGATGGTGATAATATGGATTCACAATGAAGTGAATGTATTATCAGTGGTTTGTAAAACCTTGTATCTTTGGATTATTCACTTTTCAAAGATAATGGGGGGAATGGTTTATTTACCCACTAACATCCACACACTTAACATTGGACGATGCTGCGTATAAAGACTGCTTTATCCTTGAGTCATAAAACAAACTAAATGTTGGATGACCTGTCAGATGTCATTTACAGAACAAGACAAACATTGAGATACAAGGTTTTTACATAAAACTGACAATGAAGAAAAAAAAAATACCACAACCCATTCTGAAGCTTACTTTTCTCTTTTCATGAATACTGATGTGAACTACAATCCATTTGCAGCCGCACGTTCGCTCAGTCTGCAATTTATGATTCAAGCTGTAACTACCTCATTTGATCCCATCCTTGTTATGCTAATTTCCTCTCACAATGGTAGCAAATCAGTTTGATTTAACTGTGCAAACTGTGTGAGTAGAGGACTGTGCGTGTGTGTGGCGCTTGGGAGGAGTGGTTGCTACCACAGTTGTGCCTTTGTGTGAATGAGTTAGCTTACATGAATGTGTGTGCACTGTGTGTGTGTGTGTGTGTGTATCATACGGCATACAGTTGTTAGAGAAGTGAGAGGTGTTTTTGTGCCAAAGCCAAAGCTCCCAATCTGCATTTTGATGTCATTAGCCTGCCACATCAAGCTGCTTCAGTGGTACTTTAAACCCAGATCGTGTTATCAAGAGCACTAAACAGAATATGGAATGAAAGGCTTAGAAAGCTTCGAAAAAGACCCTCATAATGAAACCATAAATTATTTTAGATATTGGTTACTTAGTATTCAAAATGTTGGTAAGAATTGTTTTTCTAAAATCAGCACAGTGCAAAATTGAAAAACAAATATTGTCTTATTCGCAGTTAGTGTAATCATGCAGTCTTTATTCTTTCTCTCTCTCACACACACACACACACACACACACACACACACACACACACACACACACACACACACACACACACACACACACACACACACACACACACACACAAACACACAAACACACACCCAACGAGCTGTTGTAGCCAAGCATTGCTTACATTGTAAACTTAAACTGTGAGTTAAAAAAATGACACAATAAAGTGGAGGCGCGCACACACATGAACCCACACAGACAACTTTTGTGCAGCATGTGGTCTCAATCCAGTGGATGAAGCATGACTTCTTGTAGTAAACAGCAGACTCAGCAAGCACTCCTACACACACCCAAACACCCACACACCTATTAATATCCGAGTAGCTAGAGGCTACTGGCCCATGGTGACCTTTGAACTCCTGTCCTTGTTTTTCAAAATTGACCTTACTGCTGTCAGAGACTTATCCCCAATTCTGTTGTGAAAAATGTTTGTGTTTGTGTGCGAGAGGGAGAGAGAGTACAGGTGTGATGTTTTATTCCTTCCTGCTGGGATCTGTGGAGCATGAGGCTGAGGGGAAAAAAAAAGAAAGGCAGACAGTGATTGAGTTAGCAGGAGAGTGATGGTTTCTTTCTGTGTCTATGTGACTGCTGGAAGCCTGGAGCTGAGTCAGTGTATCTTACTTTGAATAGTTTAAGCCAATACCGCTTCATATTTTTGAGACACTATGGATTGACAGTTTGACAAAATACATCTGAATCAAGTAATGTCCAATTTCACACTAGCTTTTTTTCTCCACCAAAAACACATACTACCTTACCCATTTAACTTTGCATCAGCCTGAGACTCTTCAGCTCTCTGGGGTTGCTCGTAAGGTGCTTATCCTTCCCAACATCATCAACTATCAACTTGTCAGACTACATGCTTGTGGGGTACCACCCATCCTACCCTGGTCACTATGGTCAGTTTTTACCAGACCTACTTTTTGTGATGTAATAGTCTATCCTGAGTGCATCCACTGCTCTCGTCTTTGACAAGACAAAAGCAAAGTTGTGACTTCTCAGCGCATACTTCCTAGATGGAGTGATGAGACTTAACATGGCATTCCTTCTGCTCACTGCCTTGGCGGTGAAAAAACTAAAACACCTTTTTTGATTTTTCTTAGAACACGTGTTACATACCACTGCTGTCCTGACCGTGTTGTGGCAGGAGCCTCTCTGGCTTCACATACTTCACACACTTGACAACAGGAAACCTACCCGGCGGCAGAGACCAAGGGGAAGGGGATGAATATCACAACTAGATATTTCATGTGGAAGCCCAGCAGCCAACCTGGAACTGCTGGGTTCATGTCAAAGGTGTCTTGCTTTGTTGAGTAAAAGAAGTAGCTCTACAGGAGTGTTGCCCTCACAATCACAACATTTGGTGTCCTAACAGTCTGAGTATGCAACACCACCCTCCATCAACATGACTGGAAAGATCTGCTGAATGCTTACTAAATGCTTACTAAACATAACAGGCAAGTCAGAAAATAAATCAGTAACTTTACATTATCCAGATAATATACTGAGTGTGCTCTGTGCAAATTAAAAAACAACACAGATGCACAAACAATAAAAGAGAGTGTTCTTCCCGAAAACCCTCCCATTGGTTGTTTGTCAAGCAGCAATTACCACTCATATTAATGTTTATAGTGGCGAAAGAGCAAAGCAAGAAGAGAGCAGTGTTACATAACGGAACACATGTAACGGAATACACGTGTGTAGGATACAAATTATGAGGAACTGTATTCCTTTACAGTTATATAGTAAATAGGTATGTAGAATACAGTTGAAACTGCTGAAATCAATGGATTACATGACAATACTTTTGTGTTTCACGAGTTTTTTCACTATCTAAATAAATTAAGGCAACTACATGCATTTCCCAGAAGTCCCAATATGAAAACAAAAAAATTGGCTTTTTTAATGCTCAATGATAGCGGTAGAGATGGAGCCGGAATCGGAACAACAAAGCCATGGCAGGAATGTGTTTGTAGTTATTTTTTTTAATCAGCCAATAGTAGTCGTCTGCTGTAGTTTTACTGGTCACCTTGCTATAGGTAGCCTGCTTAGTTGACGTGCAAATTCAAATTATCCTTTTTTTTTAATCAATTTCTTATTGAGAAAGGCACAAGATTAACAGCATTACACATCAGAGTTTTAGCCATTTTCATTTTTCTTTTTTTTTTTTTTGCCGCCCTATCCGCACACACACATAAAATGTAAGATAATCCAAAAGTAAAAACATGATGCAGTAAGCTGATACAGCATATCAATGCTCACTGCTACTCAGTTTGTTTTGGAATCTTCAACATTTACAGCAGCTAAGTCTCTATGCCATGTGGCTCAGAAATAAATTTGTAAAGTATAGAGACATTCCCTTGTGTTGGTCCCACTGAGGCCAAGATTATATGAAGAGGATGTGTGGGGAGAGCTTATCCCCATGGGACTCCATATGCCTTCATGGCTGACCTTAACTGCAGGTAGAAGAAAAAAAGATGATCCCGGGAGATCATACTCAGGCTGTAAATCATTAAAGGTTCTTAAGAAATGGTCGCAATACAGGTCTTTTAAAACATAAACTCCCCTATCATTCCAATGTGGGAATGAAAAAGGTATATTTCCCTTAAGAAGTGAAAAATTGTTGAAAAAATTGGAGAGTGATTGTGCCATATAGGAGCTGTGCACACATGTCTCATGACATTGTGTAAAGTCGTGAGTAGAAATGAAATTATAGGGCCTAAATGTAATTTGGCTTTTTTCAATGGTATGTTGGAATACACTAGGTCCTGCAGTCTGTGAGGCAGTGAAACATTTTCCTCAATTGGTCTCCAAGAGACTGAAGAACCAGGATTGAACCCAATAGATAGAGGGCGTAACACAAAGGACTAAAAGTACATCTAAAATCTGGCAGAGCCAGCCCTCTCTGTGCCTTGTCTCGTTGAAGAGTTGCGCGTTTTTAAATGAGGCCTCTTTCCTTTCCATATATATTTAGATATTAATGAGTGAAGTTTATCCCATTAGCCAATAGGAGGAGTAAAAATTAACACAAGGTAGTACATCCAAGTATTGATAAAGGGGCTTGAAGGGAATTTGGTAGTTTGGACCAGAGTTTAAAGTCCTTCTCTATACGCTTTAATAAACCTTGAAAGTTTTGTGCTGCAATAGCAGGCAAAGAAGGAAAGATATCAATGCCGAGATACCTGAAACTCTTGTCTATGTGGAAGGGTAAGGGAGTTTGAGATGTAACTGAATTTAAATGCATCAGTGCTGACTTTGTCCAGTTAATTTTGTAACCAGAAAACAAGCTAAATGAATCAAAAGTAGAAAGCAAATGTGGAACTGAGAAACCTGTGTTGCCTACGTAGAGAAGGATATCATCAGCATTCAATGATATCCAATGATTTGTATTACAAAATGTGATGGGATACACTGACGGATGTTGCCTGATTTTCTGGGCCAGTGGTTCAAGGGAGAGGGCAAATACTAGGGGGATAGAGGGCAGCCCTGACGAGTTCCCCTAGATACTGGGACCTGGGCACAGCAAAAATTGCCAGTGTTGACCATTGCCAAGGGATTTGCATCCAAAAATGTTACCATACTAATTAATTGTGCACCTTGCCCAAATGTATGCAAAGTAGCCCAAAGATAGTCGCATTCCAACCTATCAAACGCTTTGTCTGCATCTAGTGATAGAACCGAGCAGGGCGTGTCTATGCTACTTGCCACTAATATGCAGCAGGCGACGCATGTTATACGATGCTAGTTGAGTTCTAATAAAAGCCATTGAAAGACTGACTAGCCCTGTTTGACATGCTTAGCTAATGTTAAAATTAGCTTGTGGTAGCTGCGGTTAGATTTTTGTAGTATGCAGTTCAACATGCAGTTAGCTGAGTAAATAAAGAAGCTGAAAAGGGAAAATTGGTCACGGAATATGTTACAAATTACATTTTTGGGCATGTATTTTGTATTCTGTAAAATAATATGTTTTGAAAGTATCCTTCCCAACACTGGAAGTAAGGTGACAAAGTATAAGTGGCCAAATTTTGCGTAAGAAGGTAGGTTGGGGTGGTGTGTGGGTCAAACAAATACCGGACGGGTTTGTGTTCTGTTTGAAAATAATGGTAAACATTTATTTTTTTTCACCTTTATGGAACAAACAGAACTATGTCGCATTCTGTGTCACATGCATAACAGGAATTTACCCCCTACCGCCATCTTTAAAAAGAAAACTGACATGTAACTCAGTAGTTTTGATGCCTAACTCTAACATAGTTCTCAACGTACTCACACTGCGACTATTTCGCAAAGTTAGAAAAGTGTTTAAAGCTGCGGCTGTTTGGTTCTGTTGTTTAGATACGAGGCTGGAAACGCTCCTGTTGGTTGTACTTCCTGCCAGCAGTAGGGTTGCTAATTTATGAAACACTTATGTTTTTGTTAGAGGGTAGGAATAAGCAATCTATATCATCAAATGGTTTGGAAGAATTGTTGCAATACAACAATTAAAACCACAACAGTAACAGTCAAGTTGATATCCGTAAATAAACAGAAGCCCGTACACAGCCCAGTGTCTGAAGTGCATTGAAGTACCTCTGCGCAGCACTTATGTAAGTTCTAAATCAGGCCGGGTAATCCTGGTCACTTCAGTCTGAACACTTTACTGTTCGCTGACTCAGTCAAGAAATGTGTGCTCTCATCCTGAAACTCAGCTTTGAGGTATTTGTCTGACATGGCGACTCAAGCACCTGAGCACATCACTGCTGTTAGCTGCAAAGCCTCTTTTGAGTCCAGATCTATAGTTCAAAAACACACAAAGAAGTAAAAACTTTGACATGTGACTTGGTAACTTTAGCATGAAGTGATTATTTAGATCTATGTGCTATTTTCTTGAATTGACTTACCATAAATCCATAAAGATATGGGTTGATAACGTAATGAACAAAGCGTCTATATGAAATTAAGTTTTGGAAATCAAGGTTGAAAAACACACAACTGAATCATCAAGTGGAAGAGAGCAGCAGTACTTGCTAATCCTTAAATCCTTAAACCGTCAAGAGGGAAAAATATGATAAACAAGAATATTATTTGAACAAGCTTTGGGTTTAGATGGGCACACTAGCATTTATTCTAAAATCTATTGCCTTCGCTTAGTATCTCTCTGCCTCTGTGTTTCCTACACCCTAAATCTAATGTATTTCCTTTTTTCCCCTCCTCTACTTCTCTTTCTCTCTCACTCAGTAAATCAATTTTGGGCTTGGGGCTGCTGTGCCTTGCAGGCATCTTTCTCTTTGATAGTGTTCCCACCACAACTCCAAGTGTATGTGTGTGTGATTGCCCCCACCACAGCTGAACAGAGGAGCCAAGCCAGATTTCAAACTTCTTTGTAGGATTTTGGTTCAAACTCAGCCCTGTTGTAGCCAAAACGGCAACTTAAAGACTCACAACAGAAACAGAAATACACACAAACAGCCCTAAATCTCACACACATGGCTTTGAACAATGGGGATGTGAAATTAGGAGTTTTGTTCTCCACGTGTAGGTTTAGCATTAAAGAGATAGACCGAGACAGACAGAAGGAGAGAAAGAGAGGCAGCGCTTTGAAGGCAGATGTACCTAAAGGCAATGTCCTTCAAAGAGTTTGTTGCACAAAGAATTTTGATGAAAAAGTGTTTACAGACAGAGAAGAGAGAGAAAATTATGCATAAACATGAGAGATGATGAGCTGATTTCCACATGTTGTAGTTTCTCTCAGGTGTACACACACACACACACACACACACACACACACACAGACACAGACACACACACACACACAAATGCTCTAAGCAATGTCACGTGTGTTTTAGGCTACAACATTTGTTGTCACATACAGCAAACATCTCCTCACTATCCGTGAGCTGCCTTACCCCTGAACACACTGTAAAAAACACGGTCTCCATAGACAGCCCAGGGTCTACAAACGGCAACAAAAACAAACTGTGCCCACCTGCACCACGGAGCATACACTGGGGACGGCAGTAGCTCAGTCTGTAAGGAGTTCCCCGTACAGACCAAAGTATGGTGGTGGACTGGTAGCTGGAGAGGTGCCAGTTCACCTCCTGGGCACTGCCAAGGTGCTCTTGAGCAAGGCACCAAACCTCACTCTTACATGTCTCCATTAGTGCATGTATAAGACCTGAGCATGTGTGTGTAATTCAGGCCTGTGTGTAATAACAACAGAGTGTAAATTGTAATTTCCCCTTGTGGGATTAATAAAGTATACAGTAAGATTATTGTTATTATTATCAAACAGTGTTCCAGCTTTCCAGCCAATAACCGACAAGAAGGATTTGGGGGTGCGGGTTGGGGGGTTAGTTCGGAAGCACAGAAGAGAGGAGGACGGGATGAGGAAGAGGGAGAGGCAAGCTAGTCTTGTTTTGTTTGAAAGTACTTTGAAAGTCAACAAGAAGTAACATCACCCAACATCGCTTAGAGCACCTTTAATGTCATCACCTCATTCTCTATTAAAAGAAAGAATTAGAGTCAAATGTGTGTTAAACTGCTAGTGCCACATCACCAATGCATCTTTACACAATTTTGTTATATTATACACATACGAGAGTGCTTTTTGTTTGTTGTTGCTGATGATCGGCATACTGAATATTTCAGCACATTCTTTACAGCTACAAAATTAGACTCACACTTTGGGGTTTGGTCTCACTACTGTCCTCCCTGTACTCTCTGGTCACTATTTTAACTGACAAGAATGCATCCCATGCTATTTTGTTAGAACAGTTTCTGTCTTTCCATTTGACTTGAGCATAAATCATACTAAGCTTATCTGTGCCACACAGTTGTCAATCATCCTCCTGGTCCTCAAAAACAAGCGGCTCCACCAGGTTAAGTTTGCTTTGGAAAACTGCTATGAATGCATTTCTCAAAGCCTGATACTAAACCCTCAGTGCTATTCTAAACTGCAGCTAAAAACAAATGTATGGAAAATTCTGTAATAACTGAGCGTGGAATGTAACACATGAGCCGGCATCATGGCCACCTGTCTTACAAGTGATCCCAGACTTTGAACTCACATTAGCAGACTGCAGTCAAGACCTCACAGAGGGTCATGCTTGGTTAGTTGGTGTGTGGTTCATCTCATGTGGAATAGCTCCACCTGTTGACTGATGACTGTACAGCTGGTTACTGTTGGACCTACTGTGCAATACAGGCACAGCCGTGTACAGTAATACAAATGTAAGAGGCCACATTTGCAGTTGGCTTTTAAAAATAGGACGAAGTGATATTCTGTCCAGAGTGGGCACACTTGAGCTTATACATGTATTTAAAAAAAGCATGGAATCTGCTAATTGAATTATTTTACCAATGAAAGATAACTATAGCTGCATTTACCAATGACTAAAACTGGTTCTTTGTGAGTCTGAATATTCTTGGGTACCATTTTCTCACTTACTACTCAGTGTCACTTTGCCCATTTCCCTTCAGGGGTAACATCTCTTTTGTAACCCCTATACAACTGTGTAATTCAGTAGCAGGCACATTAGTGCATCAAAATAGGCCTTTACCAGAAATAACACACATAAGCATTTTGCGGAGATTTAATGTTATTTTTGAGCACTGTCTTAACATAAACTCAATATTTTAATATATATATATATATATATATATATATATATATATATATATATATATATATATATATATATATATATATATATATATATATATATATATATATATATATATATAATTAACAATACCCTAAATATATAGGGTGATGATAATAGGAAGAACCAATGTGCAAGATGATCTAAACTATTTTTAACCCCGGACTGGTTGACAAAGTACAAATGCTCTGAAGGTTTTGCTTCAACCTTTATTCCTGTTTGCCACTGGCTTCCCTGAAGAGATGTGTCTGGCAGCGAGATGCTAAGATGAATTAAACCTGCCGTAAAACGTAACGAACCACGCACTTCTGATGATTTTCTATTGAGATTATGAAACGTGAACTTTGAAGTTGTAACATTAAGTCAAAGCATGACATCATGACATGCTCTGGCAGGCATTGTCAGATTTTCTGCCACAGTGTTTAAAGTCGGTGAGCCCCGGTGGGTGCAAGTGATTTCACAAGATTGCCTGAATATAATGAGCTGATATGAGTAGATACGGTGTTTTCCTTAAAATATCATTTTAATGATAGCTGTTCCTTTTCCATACAGTATACAGAGGGGAATAACTGGGGAAGTTTAAGAAGCCAGAAAAGATAAGTAGCAAATCTTGTGATTTATGTCACAATGCTACACTGTGATAAATATGGCACGCATTTTAGCCTGTCACACTACAGTAATGGGATGTTCTTTAAAGGCTGTGTCGCAGGTTAACCACCACTGTTGATTATTGGGTACAAAAAGCATTCAAAATATATGTATCATTTTCAAAAATGTCTCCCAAAAATGTTAAATTCCAGTTTTTGTCATTTTTGGTATTCACAGGTTTTTTAACTCAATTCGATGATGACGTCATGTTGGGGAGAGTAGCCTGAGCCTGGTACTAGAACTATGGCGACTGACTTGGATGAGGAAGAGGTGGAAAGGCCAGCAGCCGTATACTTTCGAGCCTGCCAGATGTGAGAAGGAGAATGAGGAATTACCGAGAGTTGGGGAAGTCTCTTGGTGCATTAAATGACTTTTCTTTTTACTGTCAGTGAACAGCACCGAGTGAACGTCATCGTTTTCTTTCCATCTAGTGACCGTGATCATGTCGTTAGTTCAGGTAAGTAGCCTACTAGTAAACTTATTTAGCTAGATCTAGGAATAGAAGGCATCATGCCCCCCCCCTCCAAGATAATCCCTATTTAAATCTTTCCCCCGACGTTAACACATTTCTGATTAGATAGCCCATGTTTTGATGGTAGCCTACTAGCTGCAGTAACACCATATTTGCCTAGTGTTAGTTCTAAGTGTTTACCTCTTCTTCCGGTGAAAACGTGTCGCTGTGTTTGGCAGATGCTTGTGTCTGTGGTGTCGAAACTGTGGTGGAGAGCTTGTGATGTGGGGGAGTGAGTGTGTTTTAGCCGCTGGTCGAGGAGCTCGCCCCGCGATCAACAGATGTGACGTGCCTCACTCAGCAGCCAGGATTTAAGGCATGCTGCCTGAATATGTTTGTGCTGAAGATAGTATACACACATTTCAGATAGGATCATAGTCCCTTCCAAGCCAGCACACATGAGTATTTTAATTGTTTATATTTACCATTCTTTTTAGACTGAGTCATATGAAAGGCTACTTATCCCTAGACAATACCAGTTCACTGCATACAGAAATGTTATAAAAAACGTCTTATGTATGACAGTATCAAGACAATCATTTTGGGCCATTAGAGCCATTCCCCTTGATATCATATAATCTAAAGAAAACAGAATGACATATGGTGATACCTCATTATAGCAAGCGCATAAATGCTGACAATTGGCTGAGGTTGACTAAAATTTTAATATAAGCCAATCAGAGGTAGCGTTGGGCGGGTGTTCATAAGCATGCATAGTCGGACACATAACAAACAAAACCTGCGAGTCAGTCAACAAGAAACAGATATGGCGTTTTGAAATCAAGGGGGAACTTTTCCTGCTAAAGATTTCCCACCGTGGTCAGAAAACACAGGCAGTATGACTCTAGAGTGGCTACTCGCTCTGAAGCTAATCACTGTCACTTTCTCACTTCTCCCTCGCTCTATCTAGCTGGCTAGGCTAACGCCACTGCGCTAACGTTAGCAAACATCCGGCGGGGTAGTGTTAGCTAGCTTAGCTGTCTAAACTTGTGAAAAGCTGATCAACATCCCCGTCTAAGCTGTGTTTCACTTTCCCTCCAATATTATCATGAACATAATAAAGTCACCTGGACTCGGTCGAGACCATAGATTGTTAATATTAAAAGACCAAAATCCATATTACGCAAGTCCAGTGGCAAAGACAAGGTGGGCTGCTCGGTTTTCTCCCGTGACGTCATGCAATGCATTGTGGGGGAAAGGAGAATCATTGCAAACCGCGGTAAAATAGTGCTTACTTTTCGTATTCTATTCTGTTTTGTGATATCCAACACCATGAAATACAATGGATAACAGTTAAAATGTTTATTACCAACAAGCAAATTGCACAAATTCATTGGAAAATTAAACCTGCAACATGGGCTTTAAATATCTGTCTGCAGTATTATGATCTGGCAAACCTGTACCTCATGATCATTGAGAAGACTCTTTAACAAAGACCTCCCAGACAAGTGGTAGGCACTGAAATCCACCATGTGTTTGGAGCTCAATCTGTTTTACTGTCTCATTAGACCTGCTGCTTTGTTAATGTTAAACACTCACAGATGAGTCTCATAAAATCCTTTTAGCTACTTAGACTAAAGATATCAGTGAGCTAGTTCATATTTTTTTAACACTTTAATGCTGCTTTTACTTGACCATTCAATTACACCTAGACTAGTCTCACATTGCCAGACATACTGTATATGTACAGTGCTGTGGAGTAAGGTCTGGCACATCTGGATACATGGTTAAATGTAATTTGCTCTTACCAATGTTTTGCAGTGAGTACTTCATACTCCATCCACAGAAATCCCCACCAATCAGTACCAAAATGTCCCAGCTAGATAGATAGATAAATGCTATAACATATTGTTTGTAAATCTTTACAATCATTCCCAGAAAGAACCAAGCAGGCCTGCCTTATTGCACAATCCAAATTTTCCTTCAAACGTGCCATTTTTATGCGTATAGCTAGCTAGCTTGAAGTTGTTGTTTTCCAAAGTGAAGGGATTTTGAGAACATAACACACGTGTGGTTTTCTTGCATTTTTACACACCTATATTTTTACTGTACTTTAACTCAGAAAACATACAACATGGCATCATGACTTCACGTAAACATACATGGCAACAAGGTCTCATGGCATGAAAATTTCACTTTATGAGGTTTTTTAACATTAATATGAGTTGCCCCAGCCTGCCTATGGTCCCCCAGTGGCTAGAAATGGCAATAGGTGTAAACTGAGCCTTATCCTGCTCTGCCTTTGAGAAAATGAAAGCTCAGATGGGCCGATCTGAAATCAGAGAAAGGGGAGGTAAGGTAAGGTTACCTCCCCTTTCTCTGCTTTGCCCGCCCAGAGAATTTTGCCCATCCATGATAGAGAGACATAATGGCTTTCACACGAGCAAAGTGGCAGTTGGTCAAGGTCACACCCCAAGCCTTTACTTTGCCCCCCCCTCCTCCTCCTCGAAAGCTACAGACTCAGAAATGGCACATCCTAAGTAAAGCTCATTGTGGGACTTGCTCTAGTGGCTGTAATTTTGCACCAAGGCTGATTTATGGGAAAGATACTTCAGATATGGTATTAGGGGACCACTAAGGACTATATAAAAGCATCCAAAGAGCACCATGCCATGGGACCTTTAAGCCAAGTGGCGTGTTATCTGTATTTGCATTTGTATATGCATTTTGAGCTATCCGCGGGCGTAAACATAAACGCTACTTGCCGTGTTATTGCGAGAAGAAAGCTACAGTTGAGTTTAGGAAAATAAGAACAGGGTTGGCTTTAATAAAATAAGAAAGCGACAGCCGAGTTTAGAAAACGTTACACGCGGTTGGGTTTAGAAAACAAAGAAAGCCCCGTGTATTACCCATCCACCACCCCGACCATCCTCCCAAAGCAGATTTTTGCTCTTTCATACTACTCGCTACGGCGTAAATTCACATGCAATCGCAAGGTAAAGTAAGTCAATGGAGGCCAAAAAGCAAGTATGAGCATGATTTCATGAGATAAGTCTGAAACCTAGAAGAGTTGATTTTCTCCACTTTAAAAGAGGCTAAAGTATTTCTATGCACTACATTTCTCCTGTTTGAAAACAAATGTTTCAATGGAAAAAAAGCATGATTGATTAAACACTTTCCGAAAAGAAGTTAAGAGTACTGTTTCCCATAGTTCCCATCTTCCCTCACTGACTCATTGGACCCCTGCTGCTTTATTGAACCTATAAGTATTCACAGCTGAGAGTTTCCTAACTGAACCATAGCACTTTATAAAGCGGCCTCTTTAAATGTTCTCATCCCTTGTGTGTATGGGGTTATGTGCATGCATTACAAATCAAATGTGTAAAAATGGACAACCCAGCCAAAAGCAAGGAAGAAGAAATGGGTTTCGTCAATAGTAGAGGCAGAACAAATGCTAGAGAAAGGCAATTTGAGAATGTGTGGGCCACAACAGCAAAGGCAAAGTCAGGGTTCGGACCACAGCATGACTGAGGTCCTGATCCTGGACTTTGCCCACAGCTTTCAAATACATTTCTAAAACCTGTGTGTAGTTTAATCACACATGTTGCTTTCCTGACTGGAGACTCACATGCACTTGGGTTGTCTGATGGCAAAATCAATCAGTTATAACATACAGATCAGTCCACTGCGTGTTTCATAACCTCATGTCTGAAGTCTTGAGGGCTGCAGCAGAACTCTGTATGATTCAGCTCAGACAGGCTGCTGTTCTCAGCAAGACATATCAGGTTCAGAAACTATCAGCAGCCTGCTATAACTCAGTTGTATATATCTTTTGGTATGTCAGTGTCTCAGGCTCACTCACCCACTTATTTCTTTCCTGCTTTTTATCTTGAGACAAAACAAAGCCTGTTTAGTCTATGTTATTCAATTTAGTTGTGTTGTATTTCAAACTGCATCTTTATTCACTAATTCTTTTTTCACAAAATCCAAAGCTACATACATAAAGTAGCCCTAGTTTTTTTTTTCTTCTCAGGAACATGTTTAGTAAATGATGATTTCAAACTGATTGTAAACAGCTGAACGTGTTCAACATACTTAGTAAAACATTAATAAAACCTACTGAATAAGCTGAAAATGTAGGGTGAATAAGTAATGAATAAAAGTAGTTACTAAATAGAAAGGGTGTGCAAAAGTGGGCCCATTATTCCTCCTAACCAGGCTTCTAAAATTTCAATGAAAACTTCAACATGAAAAACCAACTGTAAACCACATGTTTGATATGCAAGACTTAAAGTCCCATTACTCTTACACACTTTCTCACACATACAGACACAGGTATGTTTCTATGTTCTCTCAGTTATCCAGATGTGGTGCCGTGTGCAGTAGAAGGTCCAGTGGGACAGAAAGGAATGTATAGTTGGATTTGGACATAGAGTGGGGCCTCTGTGCTGCTCAACTGTCCTCAAACCTGTAGTGTAGACATGGATGAATACCTATGTCTAAGTTTGTATGTGTGCACTGTATGTGCATGTGTATGATTGCTTAGCTGCATAGTGCACATGCACTCCCTCACTTTCATGTACACACACACACACACACACACACGCCCCTGCTTATGACCCTAAGTGGCCTGTGAAGGGATTAAACCACAGCAGGGTTCTATGGCTGTCAACCTGCCTCACACACACACACACACACAGACACACACACACACACACACACACACAAAAAAAATCACCATCACCATCATCCTGTCCTCTACCTCTGTAACCTCTTCCTCAGGCTTGCAGATGTTTCCTGAGACTAAAGTCTATGGGAACTGAAAACTTGTAGTTTTAAGAATTTTACTGTCCTGTTCAGTGATACAAAACATTGTTTTGACTCACCAATAAGATCTGTATCACAATCTGATAGTTTTTTTTTATTATTTAGTTGGTATCTCAACAACTGGCATTTATGTCTTAACAGTTACAGTACAGTCATCCTGTATTTGATGACAGAACTATTACCATTATTTCACTATTTCATTTTATTGGTTATTCTATGGTATCATTGTGTTTTATGTCATCAATTTGCTGGAGTCTTTCCTTTTAATGCCCTTGTTTTGTGATCCACAAAGTATTGTTCTATTGTGGTTGTATGATTATTAGTGCAAACTGCATCACCATTTAAGCCACTCAGCTTCACACATGATGACGGTGCCACCTAGAGGTGCATTTGCATGCTTGTGATGAATGGGCTTGCACAGATTACAAGTCTAACATGCAATATAGTATAAACAACACAAGTATCCGACTTTGATCACTCTTTGGTATTACGTGGATATACAGAAGCCTTACATATGTTAAAAGTGCTTCATAGAATGCTGCCACTTATTAAAATTGCAAATTGTTCTGGGGCAAAGTCAAATCATGTTGATGTTATAATCAAAAATTAAACATTTATATGAATTTGAATATATAGAAAAAGAGAAACTGCATGTAATATCTGTAATTACAGACCAACTGGCAAATCATGAGAGGATTTCTTTTATGTTCCTCCCAGTACAGCAAATACATACAGTACCACATACTGAGTTTACAAATTAGATGGCTGTTATCAGTCATAATTTACCTTTTAATTCTAGTGAGTAATTCAAGTCTCTGTCTCTCTCGCTCTCTCTCTTGAGAGAGTCTTCCTTGTTCATTGTCTCTGTGCCCCATAGATACGATGACCCTTCCTGGTGTGTAACAATGTGTGTTGGAACTAACAGCACCTCCGGGGGTTGCTGTTATGGGTCTGTGTGTGTGCGTGATGTATGAGGGAATATATATTCACGTTTGTGTGTGTGTGTGTGTGTGTGTGTGTGTGTGTGTGTGTGTGTGTATGTGTTTTCATGCATCTCTTGGGGTACCCCAGCTGAAGCCAGCTGTATATCACAGCAGTCTCCCATGTGTAACTTCAAAGTCGCTACATGCTCGGTTCAGTCTATTTATGACACAGTCACAGGAAGGACACATTTGTTTATGCTGGTCTTTGTGTAACAAAACCTGGACATATATAAATACTATTGCTCACTTTCCTACCGTCTCTATGTTCTTCTTACAAAAATGTCATGTCAGTAAGTTTTCTCAGTGAATTTTGTATCTAAGAGAACTGCAAAGAAATCTCTCGGGCCCTGGACAGCAGAGGCATGCCATGTGTCCTTCACACAACTTAAAACTAAAATAACCATGCTTTGAAAACAGTTGGCCATCGAGAATTACACTTTCTTCATTGTGTGCTGGCTCTGTTTTTCAGTTCTGCCTGAGAACTTTTGGACTGTCTAGACTTGGGAGAAGATGATATGAACAAAAGCGAGGACAAACGAAACTGGATAAAAAAAAATCATATGGGGGGGGGGGTCAGAAGAAATCTGTAAATACACATCAAGCAAAGTGCTTTGCATCTCTACAGACTACATTTCCACAAGAAGACAGGGGCAGTGTGGCTCCCCATAGGCAGCAACAGGACCTGCAGGCCACTGCTTAATTCTACATTCTCTTTTATTTACATTGTTGTACGTTTACATTGTTTTTTTTCTACTTCTTTCAAAATATCCAGACCAGTCCAGCATGATAATTGAGGTATGGCTTGCAGATATGGATAAAGGTAGTATCTGCTCAGCTTAGGCCTAGTCCTTACAGGGCCTCCACACTAATTAGATACCCTGTAGAGTTTTTGACTACTGGTAGAAACACAAGGAGGCACATGCACATTATGGGAGCATGTGGGCGGTGTGAGACACATCGGGGGTGTTTCACGCTATTCAGCCATTCGACAGTTGGTGGCGGTAACGCAGTAGCAAAGTGCTAACATGCGTAGTAAAGAAGAAGACTGCTAGCAAGTGAACAAGCATGTAGGCAATGCGAGATTTAAAACATTACAGATTTGCAAACGTCTTTTGAAGAATGAAGGAAATTCATTCATCACAGCAGAAACATTTGCAATTATGACTATTGCTTGTTTACAAGAGAATTCCACAGGGCAACTTTTATGCTAGAGCATATACAAGTATACATGTGTTGAATGTGCGAATGTGAAAATGAACTGCTACCTCCTCTGTCAGCTCTAGCCACTGAAAAGAAATAAGTGGAGAAATTAGGCCAATTACAAAAGCTGGTCAGTCTGATGTCATGTTGCATGAGCTCATTACTATTCATGAGCTCGCCCAGTTGTGCTGGGTAAAGGATGCTGATAGCCAAGCTCTCAATGGCAAAACATTTGCTGAGAATGTATTTCATTTGTGTTAAACATATGGTCACTGTTGGGCAGAAACAACTGCATCGCCATATTGGGCAATAGGGAGAAAATCAGATATCATTCTTGACCAAATATCAATATTGCGGCGATGTTGTAACGTTGACAATTGTTGCTTTAACAAAATATCTTTACACTTAGATTTTAGATAAATAATCAGTAATGTGGACATAATGTATAAGTGGGGAAAAGACAAATAATAGAACAGCTAGAACAGTATGGTAAGTTCAGAAAAGTGCATCACTTTACTGTAGTGAAGCCTTTAAAACCAGTTAAAGACAACACTTATGTCATATCACAATATTACGATATCCAAAATCTAAGACGATATCTAGTCTCATATCACAATGTCGATATAATATCGATATATTGCCCAGCCCTACTCAGAATGCCTCAGAAGTCCAGGTCAATAGTCAGCATCCTAAGCGTTGTATGCTGACCATCAACCCGGGCCACCCTTCACTGACAAATGAATGTAGCACTTTCTTGACTGGAATATTTTTTTTTGCCATTGAATCCAGGCAGAAATCATTTTTCTTTCAAAACTATCTAATTAGTTATATAGTATATAAACGTAATTTCTAAGACAAAAGACTATGAATTTGAAACAAGCTCCCACAGGCAACCATTGGAGGGCTTGATACATGGCATTGGAGGATTTTTGGTATGCTGGAAACAAACTGGATGCAGTGTTTTGGATGAGCTGCATTGGGTAAAGGGATGTTTTATGTATGGCTGTTAAACAACTTCCTTATCGAGAGTGACTTGCAGTGGTCCCACAGTGGATTTAATTTTTTTTTTTGAAATATATACTGTATATATATATTTTTTAAATTACTTATTATAGACAGAGCTCTTAATCTTGTACAAAAAGAGCTTTTCACATAAGCTGCAGCACATTCATTGTTACAGCATTTCTAAAATCTCAAGCTCTAACATTCACTCCCCCTCCCACCCTCTGTCTCTCCGTCTGTCTGTTTCTGTATGACAGAGTAAGTAACACCACAGCAGGAGGTGAAAGAAGGAGAACTGGAGACAGGAAGAGAGAGGTGGAGGAAGGGAGGGGGGAAGGGAGAGGGTGCAAAAGTGCAGCACAGAATCACATTCGACAATAGAAGAAACGTGTGACAGCTCAAAAAAAAGGACGAAGGGAAAAGTATTGTCTGAGTGCATCTGTATGTGTGACACAGTGTGAGTCTATTCCAATAGCTGCATGCATGTGTGTGAGTCATTGTGCGAATAATTTTGTTTGTGTATGTGTTTGTGTGTGGGTGTGGGTGTGTGTGCACTCTGAGAGGGGGGTGCCAGGCAGCAGCAGCTGGGAAGGCCTTCCTCTGTTCTCCTGTCATCAATAAATGATCAGAGTAGGCCATCTGGAGAGAGGGAACCACCAACCACCAGGACCTGGCACTGAACGAAAGACAGAGAAAGAGAGTGAACGTGAGGACGGATAGATGGAGACACAGGGGAATGAGGGAGATGGGACAGAAAGGGTGAGGGGGGGTTACTTTTACATGCCTTGTATCTGTTTTAATACACGTTTTGTTTTTAAATGTGTACACAATGTAAATAAAAAGGGTCCATCTTTAAAGACAATAAAGAACAGTTTAGGACTTACGGTGAGAACCCTAGAAGGAGAGAGGATGGGGGGCATGCAACTGCAAAGAGAAGAGAGGAAGGCAGGAAATGCAGAGAAGAAGACAGGCAAAGGATGCCGTGAGATGTCAGGAAACGCTTAGGGCGACCTCCTGATGGTGAACCCAAAGGCATAGACACACTCGCACACTTGCACACACACACCCTTACGCACATGCACACGCACACGCACACACACACACACACACAAAGGACACTAGATCTATTTTGACTTCTTTCTCTTCTCATTTCCTGAGTACACATGTAACAAATTATGAAGAACAATTTACCAGTGTGTTTTTAAACCAAATGTAATCCTCTGTAGAACTTATTAATTAATTCAGCTAGTTCTGCTTTCCATTAAATTGATTTTATTGGTCAAAGCACAGCATACTACTACTACTACTACTACTACTACTACTACTGTATTAGGCTGTTTTTGGATCCTTCTGGTCTCAGAGAGACAAAATATGTACAATTTGAATTCTCACCAAAACCAACGGGTGGAATCACATTTATTCCAGAAGTATGTATTTGATTTTTAATACCCACATATGTTTTATCCAGTTACTATATTATTCATTCATTCATACATTTTCCATATTCACTTATTCCCATTCAGGGTCACAGGGAGGCTTTTGGCTATCCCAGGCAGCATACACCGAACAGACACCAGGGAAACACATTAATGCAAATTCACACCTGTAGGCAATTTACAGCTTTCAGTTCACCTGACTTGCATTTAAGTGGATGGTGGGAGGACACTGGAGCACCTGAAGAAAAACCCATGCAAACTCAATGAAGATGATATATGACCAGTGCCATTTCCTGTGTAACCTCTGGTGCCTTACAGATAATCTGAACCGCCTCCAGCTATCAGCGACGGATCTCAGACAGCCTTCTCTGGGCCAAAATGTGCTCTGTCTCTCCACAGCCAGCACTCTACCTGAAGTCTTTCCAAACACCACACTATAACCTCTTCGACTTTCGTAGTCATGAATTATGTTTTGCATGTCAACAATTTTTTGTGACTTCTTTGCATTAAACAGGGAGAAGATTAAAACTCCTTAAAATTAGCGGGGAATGCTGTCATATGTAAAATGCGTGTTCATCTTTCGTGGTTACTCAACACAAGCACTTTATCGTTCTCATTATACTTAAGAGAAAGCACTGGACTGTACTGTCTTGTGGCATTATACTGTAGAAGCGATTTTTTCTGGTTTCTGATTTGTGAGAGTTTCATGCATTGTTTTTGGGTAGACGAGCAAATGAAAAATGTGGTTGAAAAAAAATGGTATTTTTATTTATTCCCAATTAAGGCACTTAAGAAAAAAAGAACCATTAACAACATCAAAATTAAAGAAAAATAAAATACTTCACAAAAATTAAAGAAAGTGACATGAGAGTCAAAATAAATGAAGTACACCAAAACATAAATACAGCTGTAAATCGGTTGACTTTTCTTTTCTATTCAGAAGAACTTTCTACAGACTTACCAGATCTAGCTCCCCAAACAACTGAAATATACCGTCTATATAGCTCTGAAGCACGACCCTGGAATTGGAACATACCAATACTAAATACACCACAGGGGTGGCTCAGGTGAGTAGTCAATTCAAAGCTCAAAACAGCCAAAATTAGTAAATCTAGTGAACTAGAAATATGCAAAATAATATAGATATAATTAACACAAATCACCGTATTATAAGATGTTAAAGTGTGCGCACGAAAGCCACAGGATTTCTGTGGGGAATTTGATGAATGGCTATGTTAATAGGTGCTTTTTAACAGTAATGATTAACAGAACATATGGACATGGTAAACAAACATATACAGGCAACCTTTAGACTCTAGAGTCTTTGAATGATAAAATAGGTAGCGCATCGCTACCATGACGGCCGCAACGCGCCCCTTCACAAGCATTCAAAAGTGTCATTTAATGACCTCCTTAAGTCTTAAAGTGTTCATATTATGCTCATTTTCAGGTTCATAATTATATTAAGAGGTTGTACCAGAATAGGTTTATGAGGTTTAATTTTCCAAAAACACCATATTTTTGTTGTACTGCACATTACTGCACAGTCTGGACTACAATCGAGCTCTTTGGAGCAGTTTGTGAACAGTGTTTTCTGTTGGAGAGGAAGTCCCTTTGGGGTGGACTTTGGGCTTTTTCACTTTGTAAACCTATAATGTGCACAAAAAAGATATAACACAATAAAGGAAAGGGAAAAAGCCAAAAAAGCATAATATGAGAACTTTAAGAAGTCCCATATATACACACATTACTAAATAGTCTGCATTGCATTGAAGACATTCTGTGTGTGTGTGTGTGTGTGTGTGTGTGGGATATGTGTAGCACACAGAAATGTGTGTGTGTGTGTGTGTATGCTACTTAAATTGAGCATGCATGTTTTGTTTTTCTTAAACTATATTTTAATAGGACACAGAGCAACGTTTGATATGTTATATTAAAGAAATATCACATCACTAATTCTTAATATATTATGTTAATTAAATCCTACACATTCCTGAAAATGGTAACAAAAACATGGTACAATTTAGTTTCTTTGCCATATACAGTACATCCACCCCAAAACCCCTCCAGACGTTGATTTTGAAGCTCTTTATACTTTGTCGCCTGACATCCCCCTTTGCTCCTGTCATAATTACTACACTACAGGTCCCCACCACTATAAACGTTAATATGAGTCCTAATAAGCTGCTTGTACAAACAACCTATCGGCTCGTTTTTTGAGAGGAGGGCAGTGTCTTTTACACAATTCAACATTTTGTATCATGCAAAGTGTTGCAGTGTCTTTCACAGTTGCTATTTTGATAACAGATGTTACAACTTCCTATCATTAATTCCTTTGAAGTTTTTCTTAACACTTGCCATAAGGATGAGAGTAGTGTGTACTGCAACATCAGATTATACCGAGCTTAATCAAGGAATAGTGGAAGTAGTGTAAATTAACCATCTTCCCGCTCCACCAGCAACATTAAATACTGTAACGTGTGTAACGCAAGGACACCAGGTGGGATGTTATTTAATGAAATGTTTTGACAGTTACCAGAGCATTCACTCTCTATTTGCAGAAAGGCTTCATTTAGTCTCCATAGCAACAGAGCCATATTTATTCATGGCCTTACATTTTTGGGGTTCTGTAGTTTAATGTATTCTGGAGGAACATGACACACACTTTTAAAGTAGATTTACACACATATTTACGTATGTTCCTTCTTAACAGTTTGTACTTAGGGTTGGGCTTTGTTTTGAATTTAACAATTCAGATTTCAATTCGGATTCGTTCTTTCAATTCCGATTCTTAGCAATTCTCAATTAGGATTCTTTTGAAGGGTGGAAGTGAAACAGGTCACATGCTTATTTCACAGAATTTAATGGTGATTTACAGTTTTACGGGGGCTTATCAAGGTAAAATAAAGCCACACTTTAGAGTGGGGAAAAAACAGTGCTTCACGAGGTATAAAAAGTAAGACGATTTAAAATTGGTTGTGATTTAGTAACACTTCAAAATACATATCAGATCATCATCTTTTTCCCATTCATTATCTGAGGATTGTTCTAGGCCTACTTCGTTTAACTAAAGCCATAAATGTATATTTATTTGATATTAATACCTTATTGTATATTATATTGCCCATTACTGTTACGTGCTATCTTTCATATGCACATATTATTTCTAATATAAACATACATAGGCTATGATTACATGGTTATACTTTAATACTGAAATGTGGATATTTGTTCCCTACATTGTCATTTTAACATAATCATTTTATAGTGGGCTACCGCCTACCCTGGAGATAAAACACTAAATTAGGAATACATATTAAACATCCCCCAGCTATACTTACCAATGAGCCACTATCTCTGAATGTGTGTCTATGTATGCCTAATTTGAATATGCATGGTCATTTCAGATTGAATCTGCTTCACCGTGTGACTAATTTGTGCTCCAATAAGTAACATATGCCCCAGGTCATACAACCTTGCCAATCTAAGGTTTAAAATAAGCTTTTATAATTCTAAGATGCTAAATGTGTATGCCATGATTTGTAATTTTAATTCAATTAAACACATTAGAGGTCAGTATGGAAAAGCCAAGTATAGGTGAGCTACACAGCACGCAACAAGCATCTGAGCGGTAAATAGTCAACACTATTTTGCTGTATTCCCCTTCTATCACCATCACGTTTCTTTACAGCAACTGCAGTTAAGATATAGACCATGCAAACCCCCTGATTGAAAAATCTAAAAAAAAATTAAATACTGTATCACATTTCATCTTTCATAAATAGGCTAGTTAGGCCATTTCAACAGTGGAATAAATTCCACTTTCTCCACTACAGATACAACCTCTCTCTTAAATTCTCTTTCGCTCACCCTCTCTCTTAATTCAATCGAATTCAATGGGAGTTATTGCTGTGGAAGTTTCAATAACAACAATGTTGCCAAAGCATCAAAATACAATTTGTCCAAATATTCGGAGAGTACACAATGAACAGTAATATGAATATAATACATTAGGATTCATTTATATTAACTATATATGCACAATATGTCTTGTGTGTGAGTGTGCGTATGTTTATTTCTGTTTGTGTGGGTATGTGTGTTTGTTAGCGCATGTTTGTGTGATTTGGTCTCACACACACACACACACACACACACACACACACACACACACACACACACACACACACACACACACACACACACACACACGTGTGCACATGTACCCGACATGACATGATGAATTGTCTTCATCCCTTCTCTCCAGATTGGGTAATACAAAGACAGACATCTATCCAATCTATCCACTGGGGATGAGCTTCATATAATTTTATCCTCTGTGGCTACTTAACCTGTCACTGCTTCTCCGTACCATGTGGGCGGAACATTGTAAAGCCCTCTCACCTTGTACTCAGGTATTAGAGCCCATCTAAGAGGATGTGTACCCTGGTGTCTTGTAGAATATGTTGGGATGTACTAATGGACTATGGGAACTAAACTGAGAATTCAATAAACATAACATTACAGTTAACATGTCTTACAGGTCTAGTTATGAGCTTGGCTTTTCGTAAACTAGTTTCACAAAAGAAGGTTTTGGAACAAATGAAAAAGGAGATCTAAACATCCACATACCATGTGCAGTGTATATAATTCTAGATGAAACTGATGGGAACTCTAAATTGTTGTGTTATGTCTTAAATTTGATGATCGATCTGAGCCTCGGCAGTAATCATAAAATGAATGCAATATAGTAAATGGGCAAAAACATCCAAAACACTAGTGCAGTCCTTTCAATATGGAGAAGAACTTGTAGCAACAGCACTGTAGCACTCTGTCAGGCTTGTTTAAAGGAGAACTAAAACAAAGGGGAAAAAACAGTGCAGGATTATGACTTAATGCTAAAGTATGACAAAACGTATAGCAAAAAGAGGGTTATGTTTTAAGGTGATGTTTACACTATTGTTTATTGTCAATATTAATTGCCATCATTTGATGTGTAAAGAAAGCACTGATGTTCTCACTATGCATCTCCCTCATCATCCTTCTCTCTTTGCATTCATCTCCCAGTCCCGCCAGGATTTCGTGGACTTTTTTTGAGATTGTTGCAGCCCAAAATGCCTGATGATGCAGGAGCTTTTTGTAAAGAATTGTGATAAAAGTTGCAATGCTTTTTGTATGTTTGTTGCAATGAAGTTGCGGGAGACAGAGAAAGTTGCAAAAACGTTAAGAATAAAATGGAAACTTTTTTGGAAGCAAATGTTGGTATAATACGAAAATGGCTGGTGGATTTAAGACCAAAAATAATAATTTATTGAATTAATCAAATTTGAACATGTGGCCTGTTGATCTTTACATTTCCTATCCTGGTCTGGGACGCACATTCTTACAGTTTGATAAATTACTTATTGGACTTTAACTTTTCATTGCACTTAAAATAACGAGTGTAGCTGTCCTCCATTTAGGTCATCCTGTACGTCTCATCTTCGGTTTATCCTGCATCCACCGTGTGTATTTGTGTGTGCACGTGCATCAATCGCGGGGGGGGACTGAGCAGCCCCGCCTGCTGCAGAGAGCCAACAGGATTGAAACAACGGCCGCTTCAGCGACATGAGAGTGAAAAACATTACAACATATATTGATGTTAAAATATTGACAGGTTGGCAGGACGGTCTGAAAGGTTTTGCAGGGCTTTCGCTGTTAGTTTTGTTGGTTGTTGGAAATGCATATGGCGAGGTAGCTGTGACGTCAACCCATTCTCACTCCCGATTGGTGATTGGCTCTCATAGTCACATACTGATACAAAGTCTGCCATGTAGGACTGCTGGGATCGGTTTAAGTCGCAGGAAACTCTGGTTATTGGTTAAATTTGCTAAAAAGTTGCGGTGATTGGTCAAAAGTGCGAGTTGCACCAAAGTCACGGTGATTGGTTAAATTAGATATCCTGGAGCGACTGAGCTCCACATCCTCCTCTCTCATCTTTCTCTCATAAACCCACTTCAGTAACATGCCATATGCACCAGCAAAAGTTCCTGCCATATTGTATACGGTCATAAATCTCCTCACAGCAGGAGGGACAACTGTACTGTATGTTTACTATTGAGCACACCACAATAATAAATTCAGTATTTACTCAGTGCCTTCCAAACTATTTGCTCCAGCAGTGACACTTTCAGGGTTTTGAGAAACTCTTTGAAAAATGTTGTGCAGAAAGCATGTATAATTAATAATATTTTTTTCCATGTGTTTTGTTCTTCTCTCACCTTGCTGGTTGTGATCACTGACAGAAAGCATCAGCTTTTTGGGTATGCACATGTGCTGGAGACCGCCTGCCGAGAGAGCTGCTGCCAACAGCTTCACACACATCTTAGAATGCCTGTGATGTAACCTCTACCCCTTCCTTGTCAAGGGAAAGTATTTTATATAAATGTTTATGCAGGACAGCAAGGGTTACCGCCACCTCCTGTTTTCCTTCTCTTTCAACAGAAAACAAAATCCAGGACATTTAGGGTAGATCAAACTGCTTCAGATGTTTATTTCGGTCTTCCATGCTCTCATGGGTATTTGGTAGACTTTCAAAATAGTCTTTGATTAATTTAAAACATAGTTGGTGTAACAGTGCTTCCATAAAAAAGGCTACATTTGTCACAATTGACAGATTTAGTTATTATTATTTAAAAAATGTAACCTAATTGCATTCCTAATAGAGTTAGCTAGTGGTTTATCACACAAGCTTGTGTCCTAGTTGTCCAAGGCTATCGTGACATCTTGGCAGGCTTACAGTTGCCTACATTGCAGTTCAGTCAACCCAACAAGAGAAACCTGCAGGCTGCATGAGGAGCTTGTCCAGACAGCTAGTCATGCCTAAGACAATCTGAAACTCTATGGACACTTCCAAACTACCCTCCAGTTTGATCAGGACAAGCAACTGGAGCTCAACAATGGGGCCTTCAACCTTCAACATCCTGTAGGGTTCCAAGCGTGTTGAGTATGACTTTCAAATACCTGTCTGTTTCTCCAGAAGCGTCATACTTTGTTGAGAATATTGGCAGTACAATAGTTATTGCAGACATCGACCCTCTGGGGAAGCAGACGCAGCTAACCATGCTACATAAACGGGTGACTCTGGAGAAGTTCTCATCTATTTTTGGTGCTTACAATGCACTTTTGCTGAAATGTGCTATACAAATAAAGCTGCCTTGCCTTGCCTTTTTAGGAACACTAAACACAGGGAGTATTCTTCTCTCAAAGGGATCTTTTAGACAGGAAATGAAAACTGAACAAGCATGTCATCAGTAGGGTCTTGCTAAACCACAGATACATTCTAGGATAGGAGAAGGGCTCAAGTTAATTTTGAACACTGCATAACAGCCATGATCACATAGCTGAGTGGTAAGAGCATGATAATGTACTCACTGAGTCAAAAAGGTGCCTGGCTCTTGATGGCAGGGTGGAGCATGGTTGTAATCAAGATGCCTTGTATAGTTAACAAGTGGTAAGTCTGTAAGTTGAGCTAAAGCTGCATTTTATTTACAGTATGTAACTTGTTTTATTATAGAATGTGGATAAATCAGAGAGTTATAGTCCTATGTTTTCAAATGCCTTAACTTGCTAATACATAACTAACATTAGCTTACTAACAGCTAACTTGTCCTCTCTGGTAGACAAGGGTGCTAAATTAATCATTTGACATGCTTAAATCCCTACTGGCACATTGTGGATTTTTCTGCCAGTGGCGGTGGGACTTAAATGCGCTCTCTATGGTAGGATGGAAGTGGGCCATAGTTAGATGTGATTGGCCAGTGTTCAGATGAGAGGCAAACCACTGGGCCAGTCATGTGATCTTTACTCTCTTTATGGGCCGATAAAAAAAATTGTAGAAGGACATTCCACATTACTAAGCAGGTTTCAAGCAATATGGGAAAGAAAAAGGATCTCTCTGCTGCGGAAAAGCGTCAAATAGTACAAAGCCTTGGACAAGGTATGAAAACATTAGATATTTCATAAAAAACTTAAGAGTGATCATCGTACTGTAAAGAGATTTGTGGCTGATTCAGAGCACAGACGGGTTTGTGCAGATAAAGGCATACTGAGGAAGGTTACTGCCAGACAAATTCATCGGATTGAGAGAGCAGCTGCTAAACTGCCATTACAAAGCAGAAAACAGGTATTTGAGGCTGCTGGTGCCTCTGGAGTCCCATGAACCTGAAGGTGTAGGATCCTCCGGAGGCTTCCAGTTGTGCATAAACTTACTATTTGGCCACCCCTAACCAATGCTCACAAGCAGAAACGGTTGCAATGGGCCCAGAAATACACAAAGACTAATGTTCAGTCTTGTTTATTGATGAGTGCATACAACCCTGGATGGTCCAGATGGATGGAGTACTGGATGGTTGGTGGATGGCCACCATGTCCCAATAAGGCTGCAACTTCAGCAAGGAGGTGGCGGAGTCATGTTTTGGGCCGGAGTTATTGGGAGAGAGCTGGTAGGCCCCTTTAGGGTCCCTGAAGGTGTGAAAATGACCTCAGCAAAGTATATAGAGTTTCTGAATGACCACTTTCTTCCATGGTACAAAAAGAAGAACCGTGCCTTCCATTGCAAAATCATCTTCATGCATGACAATTCACCATCTCATGCTGTAAACAATACCTCTGTGTCATTGGCTGCTATGGCCATAAAAGGAGAGAAAATCACGATGTGGACCCCCTGACCTCAACCCTATTGAGAACCTTTGGATCATCCTCAAGAAAAAGATCTATGAGGGTGGGAGGCAGTTTGCATCAAAACAACAGCTCTGGGAGGCTATTCTGACACCCTGCAAAGAAATTCAAGCAGAAACTATCCATAAACTCACAAGTTCAATGGATGCAAGAATTGTAAAGGTGATATTAAAGAAGGGGTCCTATGTTAACATGTAACTTGCTTTGTTAAGATGTGTTTGACCTCATAATGCTGCGAGTTCAACAAATTACCATTTTCAATTCTTCACGACCTATAAAATGTTTTGCAACTCTGTTGTGCATAATAATTTGGAACAGTGCATTTTGAGTTTTTATTTGAAAAATGTATAGTTTTTATTGGGTGGTTTGTTCAATGAAATTCAACTTATACTCTGACGGTTGATGACTTAAATTTTTACTGACTGTTATTTGCATCCACTATCTGTGTAAAATATCATTTGCATAATAACTTGCAACACAGTATACAGGAGAGTACTTGCTTGAAATCCAACCATGAATGCAACCATGCATCTATGAACCATATTCTGTTCATCCTCTTCCGAAAGAAGTAGTTGTTCACAAACACTCTGTCAATGTCAGTTCAGTACAGGGAAAGGCATGCATTTTCTTTTAAGCCATGGTAAGCACGTTTGTTAACGATATGTGGCCCGTGATGAAAATGAGGCAAAAAGTAATAAAACATCCATCTTTGCTATGGGCATATTTTTTAATAAGTAATCCTTAATTGTGTAGAGTACATTTCTTTCATTTTCTTGACATTTAGCCAAGTTCTCAGGCTTGATGGGGCATGAAGACAGAGTAACAAGCACAATAATGTCCTTATTTCCCTCTCTCCCTCTCTCTCTCCTTCCTCTTTATTTTTCATTCTTTATTTGCGGCGTACATTTTCACTGTTAAATGGAATAATGATCAAAGAGTTTGTGGCTGCGTATTGTGTGTCCTAACGTTAGTCACACATCAGTGAGTTGAATTTTGATCTGCCTGGAGCGCCGCAGACTAAAAAGCAAGGCAGACGGAGGGAGCAGCGAGGACGTGGAGGAGGAGGGGGTTGGGTGTAAGGAAAGCGAAAATAGGAAACATGGCAAAGACCAAAAACAATGTACTCTGGTGCCAGGATCTTTTTTTTTTTTTTTGTATATCACTGCCTCTCTCTACCACGCTCTCTTTCTCTCTCTTTTACCATCTCTTTTCCTCTGTCTCCCTTGAAGCTTGTCAGTTAAAGCCTTGGCTGCCACCAAGGGAATTGAAGGGTCTAGGATGTGTGCGGAGCAGTGGAAGGAGGGTAACAGACAGAGGGAATTGAGATGAAGAGAAAGACAGAGAGGAAGAGTCACGGGTGGGTTGAATAATGAGGTAATGTAATAATGATTGTCTTCTCTTTGTGATGACACTACTCAAACACCTCCCCACAAATGCTAAAATATGCAAATTCTTCACTGTCACATGTGAAAATATCACTAAAATATGCCATTTTGTCAACCTTAAGTAAATTCATAAGAACAGTATAACATGTAGTGTCTATGCAGCCTTAGATGCAGTCCTGAAAATGTGTTAACAAATTGCAAAAGTCTTCCAACCCTGTTATTGCTATACACAAAATGCTATATACAGTTTCACAAGCACCCACAATTTAAGAATTTTCTATGTATCTTTTTCTAGTTAACTGACAGATTGCATTGTCTCCCACATTCTCATAGAAATATGGAGATGATGACAAACAACACATCCACTAAATGCAAAGATGGAAAAGTGAAGCTATTTTTTCCTGAATTTCCATCAAGTGCACTCTTTTGAAGATATGAGATTTCTGCGGGGCACTGACGATATTCAAATAGCGCTGTTTTCTGTAGACAAAAGTTACACTTTTAGTTGAGTCACAAATGATCCTGTCAGTGGCCCTTTGGCCCTCGAGTCTAATTATTATTAGCCTTGCCTCTGGTTTTAAAGCCACAGTGCTGCTGCTGAGCAAGAGGATGATATACTGTAACCATTAAACTGCTGTATATTATTATGCTGTATTGAAAATGAGGTTCCGTTCTGTACGGGAAGTCTTTTTGATCCATTGCCTGTTTCATGATTTGTTTCTGTTGTCTTCATTCTTGACAACTTTCCTTACTCACTGACACAGCAGATACTCTAAGTGCTCAGATCCTCTCAAGCTTTAGTCTTTTGAGAGATTTAAGGGCTGATATATTACATCAGAAAACCCACAGCTGTCAGAAAGCGTGTGCTTATACAATAAAGGCTTACTAAAAAAGTTATTTGCAGTAGTTGTGATGAATAACAATAACAATTTGTTTTCATATCAGATTACTGTAACACATGCACATACCATGCATACACAAGTTCTCTCACACACGCACACACACACACACACCCCACTTCACCTCTGCTTAACTCCCCTGAGGTTTACAGGTAGCCCCCAGAGGTGTGATGTTGAACCCATTGTGAACTCATTAGTTTTCAAATGCCTGTGCAGTACGCCTGTGTTTTAATTTGCATTTGTGTGTGTGTGTGTGTGTGTGTGTGTATGGACATAACTTGGCTGTATGATATGAATATTTTTGAGGGATGTGAATAATGACAGTCTGTGTGAGCTTGCTTGTCTGTGTTTTTTTCAGTAAAAGCATCTTTGCTATGGCTAGTACAACTTGCAAAGACCGTGACCCTCCACAGGACCACTCCTCCATCCCTCTTCTCTTGAGGGTCTTGGCCTGGGGAAGATAATTGGGAGTTGTAAGATGCCGGCAGGCAACAACAGAAATACCAAAGCAGTTAGTTGTAGTTTATCATGGCTTACAAAGGCCATATCGCACACACACACACACACACACTCACAGCAAACCCAACTCCATGGATTAAATTAATTCCTAGTCAGTTTGCATGATCAAAAATGTACTTTTTCCTTCTCTTCCAGGTGGGGTAATATAGCAACCATCATACAATAATGTTTCCGCTGTAAATTGCTTTTCATACAACTCTTTTGAACAGCCTAACCTAGCCACAAGCAGGCAGATATCTCCTGCCTCATTGAAGCAGTCCTGACCGGGACAACCTTCAGTGACACAACTACAGCACACATGGGATCTACACGTCTGTCCTAGAAGAAGGGAGTTCAGGGGTCTTGGCTCAGGAAAAATAATTGGGTAGCTGACAGACAGGCCACGGTCAAGCCAGGCCAAATTTATCCAAGTAGCAGACAGACAGGCATAAACTAGGCAGTTAGTGAGTCCAGTGAGGCCAAAGCAGCACTGATCAGGGCAACCAATATGTTGACATGTTTTCACACCCAGAACACACAGGGGATAGATATGGCTTCTGCTGCGAGATAGAGATGTGGAAGTGCTCTGAGTAGAGATGGTCTTTCCATCTGCGGGCTGTTGCTGTTAAGGTTGATTATTTTTTTTATTTTTTTTACAAAGGATGCTTTTTATAAAACAAGTGAATTAAACCTTTCTACTTTTGTATTCTTGATGGCTAAAAATGACAACAATTTGTTTGTTTGAAAGGCCATCAAATACTTTCATTACGCCAGCTTCCAGTTCAATGAAATAAACTATCATCTTGTATGGCAAAAATAAAAGGAAGACTGCTCTTGTTTCCTGAGCAGACTGAGGAATATGACTCATAAGAAAATACATTTTCAACAAAATTGTGAGGCAATTTTCAACAGAGACAGTCCAATAATGACCACGAGAAATACTGGCAGTGTTTTCATGGACATAAGTGCAGCAGCATTTATGAATAGCTTAAAGAAAATAAAGTTGGAAGACAATATTAGATTGAATTCTCTGGCAGGTAATGGTTTGCAAGATGTTGGCACAACAAGGGGTAATATAATTGAAACTGCAACATTACTTATTGCCCTTTTGAAAAACAGTCAGCCAGAGGATTAATGAAAGTCATTATACAGTCCCTTTATTTAGATTCTGTGGCCCAAAGTCAATGTGCATGCATCCTGGCCAAAGCTGCAGTAACTGACCAAGCCAGCCTGCCAGATGACATGTCCTCACTATGCCTTCACATCCACCACAACACACAGGGACAACTATGGGACCAGCCAGGGCAGACGGACAGAGACAGACTGCATTCTCACTGCAGTCACAGAGCTCTCATAATATAATACTTTTGTTATTATTATTTTAATTGTGTATCAAATTGTAAAACCCATGGCAGATATACAGTATATTACCTCACCTAGTCATGTTAAGATGATCATTTTAAGGGCGTCTTCACACCTATAGTTTGTTTGCTTTGGTCCGAATCAGGGAAGTTCGTAAACTTTAAGCAATTTCCTCTTGGTCTGGTTTCGTTTCACACCTGGAAAAATCCAAAGCATACCAAAATACGTCATAAAAATCATTCAAGAAATTCACTCCTCTTATTGGTCGGATGTTTTAGTGACGGGAGCATACACAAGACATAAAGGCTTCTGGGATTGGTTGATAGCTCAAACTTGCCAAGAACCTAGTCATCTGTTTGATTAGATAGACTAAAATATTTTTTAGTCTAATAAACATTTAACTTAACAAAACTACCACGATAACATGACGTGTATTTGTAAGTGATATTGGTAATGTAGCGTATAAATTTATAAGACACTGCTAGATAACATTAGACTCGAGTGGTTGCACAGTTACATTCAGCCTCGTTCAGTAGCCTGGTGCGCTGTCTCCAGTCTACAACTCTTCGGCTTGCGGTAGCCCATTTCCTGATTGATTCTACCACCACTCCAGTGGAGGCGCTAATGAGGTAAAAAAAAAAAGGAGTGAGTCGGTTCTTTGACATATGACACTCAAGTCTTCCGGTTCAATGACATGAGTCGGTTTAATTAACCGGATTGTCAACACAAGTTTATTTCTTGCCTCTCCATGGTCATTTCATTTAAATAATAACCAGACATTGTATCGCCGTCTGCTCTGGTCTGCTCTGGTCTGCTCTGGTCTGCTCTGGTCTGCTCTGGTCTGCTCTGGTCTGCTCTGGTCTGCTCTGACGGTGTCTGTCTCCAACTCTGGCGGCGGTTGATTTGACCACAGAGATGCAACTGATGGACGGCAAGCTTGACCTCTTTCTATTACTTGGAGAGAAACACTGCACACTCCTACAGTTTGCATGTTCTGCCGCATCGTAGATTGCAAAGCACACCTGATTACAGGAGACATGAGTTGAGACAAGGTCGGATCACGTTCTCACTGCAAAGCAACTGCTTCAGAGTTAGTGTGAAAACGAGACCACCTCATCCAGCAGGTCTTGGTGCGCGTTTGGTCCACTTTTGGTGTGCACCCAAGTGCAATTGACACATTCTCACCTGCCCAAATGAATTGCCCCTGCGGGGCAAACAATTTCTAGTGTGATCCAACCAAACTAAACAAGGCCGGTGTGAAAGCACCCTAAGAGCAGAGGTGTGAAAAGTATTCACATTCATTACTCAAGTAGTAGTATAGATACTAAAGACTTCTATAGAAGCTGAAGTATCAACTCAAGCTTTCTACTAAAGTAAAAGTGTAAAAGTACTGGTTTCAAAATTCCTTAAAGTATAAAAGTAATGTAAGGGAAAGGAAAACATCAAATTAGCCTAGTTACCAACCTCCTCGCTGGTGCTTGGTTGGGACAATTTGCTCGAGTTCTCTTGAGTCTCTGCCACGAACATCTTCGTACTAGGCTACATACGGCTGCCATTTCCTTGCTGGAGTGTGACGCAATTTGTGTCATGAGCAGGTGCGAAGGATTGCGTACAAACCAATAGGGTGTCGGAATGGTATATGTTTATGCTACTTTTCCAACCTCAATCCAATTCACTCTATCTGGATGGTGCCATTTATCTGGATAGGTTATTATTTTATTTTTTATTTTTTAGGTGAAAATGTCTAGTAAAAAATCTGCTGTAAAATAATTACTCCAGTAAAGTATACCCAACATTTCTACTTAAGTAAGGTAACAAAGTATTTGTACTTCGTTACTTTTCACCTCTGCCTAAGAGTGTGTTGTTTTCAAATGTCATATGGTATGCATGAAGTGCTGAACTGAACCTTTCAAAATGTTATATTTTTTGTTGTAAGAACAATTGATACTGTTGCATGCATTCTTCTTGATGTCCTTTTGAAGAGCACACCCAAATATAGACTAGCTAAGTGGATTTGGGCCAGGTATGAGGATGTATGGGCATGTGAGTGCATACAAACGTGTGAGTGTTTGTATGTGTGTTGGGTTAGTGTACACTATGTGTGATGTTGGCCCCAGGGAGTCAGACTCAGACCAAATTACCTGTCAGGGGTTGACATCACCTACCCCACAGCCAACCATACACAGAGGACAACTGGGCCCTGCTCCAAGGCTCCTGCAATCTGTCAGCTCAACTAGCCTCTCCTTCTTTCTCTTTCCATCTATCTGAATATATGTTCTTTCTTTCCTTTCCTTTAACTGTTTTCAGTATATTTGTATAGGTCAGAAGAGTCAGGATGGTCTCTAAAAAAAGTGCCCAATGTCTCCCTCTGGTGCTGGTTATTATTGCAGCCTATTGACACTACAGCAAAAGCACATGCCCCCATACACACACCACATAGGGCTGCTAGACACATATAAATGCTAGTGTCTCTCTCTGTCACACACACTTGGAGGTAGATGTGTCAGGGGTCTTTGCATCCTTTGGTCCTAAGGCTCCTGGCTGTCTCTTATCATGCCACTATCACCACTTGTGAATGGATGTCCCCAACACACAGATACTCATTCTGACACTGAGACACACCACAAATTGCCCCCAAACGAGCCGACATACACATAATTGAAAATTAATGTCACCCATAAGCACAATAACCACACAGGATGATATGCAGTTCCCCCAGCCCTCTCTCTCTATATGTATTTATCTATACTGTATATATTAGTGTCTGTATCTTTTTTAACACATATACGCACAAAAATACACACACACACACACACACACACACACACACACACACATATATACACACACGCACAGATGCACGCATGCACACAAGCACACACACACCCTATGACCCCCCACAGTCACCAGAGAGTGAGAAAATGGAGCCTGAACCAACATGTCTGATTGGGCTGCACTTGTCAAAACAGCAGTAGGAGGCATTGAATGAAGCTGAATGTTCTCAGAACTGTTTGCTCAAGGTCACCGATTTTTCAACTAGACTTCCTAAAGGGAAACGACTTGACTGACTACTGACTGGGCACATACAATATGTGATATGTATAATGTATTTTTATCACTATGGGCCAATGCTAAATACAGATGTTGCTCATGGTGAATTCAACAATGTTTTTCAGTAGATGCATCCTTGAGCCATGGGTGCCCAAGAGTTGAATATTTTCACCTCAACCACAAACTACAGAAACTTATTCCAAGCATTACTAGTAAAATGAATTACTGTATGGTTGCAATAAACGTAAGCTACATGAAGTGCCTCTATGGTTCCTTAAGAAATGTATTGTAAGCATGCTTACGTGTGCCACTCGTTGGCATTTTATTTGGATGTTAAAGTGCCCATATAATGAAAAAAAAAATCACTTTTTCTGGAATTTGGGGTGTTATCTTGTGTCTTTGGTGCTTCCACACGCATACAAACTTGAAAAAAACCCTCCATGCTGTTTTGAGTGAGATACAGGTTTCTGAATGTCTTCTGCCTTCACTCCAGGTGAGCTGTTCAAAGTCTCCACGGCTTTCTACGTAACTAGCCGAGACAAGGTGGATAACCGTAGAATGCTAGCGCTAGCATGCTAGCTCAGTCTCTATAGCAAAAGAGTGCTACAACACACACCAGTTCACAATAATCTACTACATAAAGAAGTGAGATGTCTCACTCTGTGGATAAAACAGAGACCTAAACACACAGGGTGAAACAGGATCTGCAGCAATGTGCAGTACAACAAAAATGTGGTGTTTTTTTTTTTATAAATGAAACCATGTAAACCTATTCTGGTAAAACTTCAAAATACAATTATGAACCTGAAAATTTGCATAATATGGGCACTTTAACCATCCTTGTGGCCCCGTGGTCTAAGATGCATTCAAACAAGTTCTGGGTATACAGTATATCTGGCTGGAGATTTATTCTACATTTCTCCTTCTCCATGTATTCCATATCATTCTCTTGTATAAACTCAAACCAAAATTATTTAAAATATAAAGAAGTTGTGCCATTGCATGTTTTATATGAAGCCTGGAAAAGCCAACTGCCCAACACTGAAATATCACAGCATGAGTTTTAGTAAGTGAGAAGTTATGAAAAAGCATATATGAGGACAGAATTTGATTATTTTTGGTTATTTGTAAAGCGGTATGTTTGTTTGTATGATTGGTGAGCTGGTACAGTATATATAAACATTGTAGTGTGTGAAATACTAAAATCCAGTTTTGTTCACACTCACAATAAACACTGCATATAAAGCACATGAGCACAATATAGCAAGTCTGGAGGGAAGAGCATAATAAGGCATTTGCTACAGTAATAATATAAAATATTTTTAATTATTATTATTTTTTAATAAAATAAAATAAAACTCTGCCAGAACTTCAACATTTGAAATTTGTTATGTGACACCGTCTAAAAGAAAGGAAGATACCTTTTCAAGGCAGTAGACCAAAGGATAACAAACACCTAAGCTTAATAGAGGATTTTTGCAAGCCCACTGATATTGCCTGATAAATCAGCTCCTGCATGCACACAGAAAAGCATCATCTGATTTATCCAACCACCGTGAAAGACTGAAATTGCTTTTTCATGTGTACCAACACTCCTGCTACATGCTGAAGGGCTTCTTTTAAGACCTAGGAGCTTCATGCAGTTTTTCGATGTGTCAGGATTTCTATTCATTTGGCGTCCAGGCATGTAAAACCACCACAGGCTCACCCACATGTAAATGCCCTCAGTACAACTTGACGTAAACCCATTTCCAGTAAGGGACAGCTGGACTTAAAGTTATTTAGTGATGCTGTCAGGCGATTTATTCCTACTTGGTCCAATTTCCATGGAGCTTTCGCCATCTTGAGCTATGCAGCTTTCTTGTTGAGATTGAATGTGTGTGGGGAAGATCCGTCCTTTTGAACAGACTGGAGTTTCAACATTGAGTCTAAGATTGACTAGCTGCCACCAGATATTGATTTCTACTCGCCTACTTAGTTCATAGCAATAAGCCAAGGGTAAATCCCGGGGTACCAAACAGTGAATGGTCCGGAGCCTGCAATTCACTAATGCAGTGTTTTGGTCTTATTTTCATCCTGTGATGTAAAATCCATGTTACACTAAGTAACTTCAAAACATTGTCCCAGCACTCATAACACTCAAAACACCATCATTCTGATTTTTATCACCGTGCATTCTGTTCAACTCAGGAAGATATCAGGATAAAACTAAGTTAGAAAACAACAAAGTTAGAAAACCACATGCATGTTTCTTTTTTTCTCTCCAGAAAGAACAAACATGCCAACCAGAGACATAAAGAAGCTTTATAGCCCAAAGCAGGTTATCCATTAACAATTAAAGGTTTACTATTAAAATGCCATCAAGACAAACGAGACTTACAAGTTCCTGAATTACAATGTTGTGGTATTCATCAGCTGATTAGAGATCATGATTGTTACGATCGCAGTGGTTAATCAGCTCGCTAAAAGAATAATGAGAGGATGCCTGTTAGCAAGCCAAACACCTGCAAGGGGAAACGCTCTATAGATGTGTGTACGTATGTGTGTGTGTGTGTGTGTGTGTGCGTGCGTGCGTGCGTTTGGTTGGATGTTGTCCAAGTGGAGTACTTATACCTGCACTTGTTGCCACTTTAATAAGAGAATCTGGCACAGACACCGCTCCACAACATCACCCACAGCAAACAGTAGAATAACACATCCCTGGTGCTTTTTCTACTACTTTTCTTTTACTCTGATTTGTTTGTTCATCTACAACTTTCTCACATACTCACTCCACTCACATTCTCTTAAGAAAAACTAAACAAAACCTTGTTCACTAAAATCAATACTACAGAACAGAAAGGTAAATGGGCAAGGACGAGTGAGCTAACACAACGCAGTGTATCTAACAGGACACTTTTTGTTCTGAAAAATACTGTTTACTTAACAGCAAAATCCATGAAGCTGCTAGTTTATTATCATGCACACCTGGCTAAATGAAATGGAACACAACATAGTCCCTTTTTAGAAGCATACCAAATTCCATTTTATTTCTAAAATATTCCAGTATAAAGCACCACAAACTACAGCCTCCATAACAAAAAAAAGAATCACAAAGAAAAAGGGAGATAGATACAGTAGACAAAGAGAAAAAATGCAAACAGTGTTTCACTGTTGTGGCAGTTCTGCAGGGGGGCAATTCTTTCTGGTAGTGTGAGCCAAGATAACTAGATGTTACAAACAGTAGTTTGTTTGTGTGTGTGTGTGTGTGTGTGTGTGTGTGTAGTAGATGGTGATTTGTGTGTTTGTGTGGTGGGTAGATAGTTATGTATGCAGGACCACTAAGTCATATCCAATAGATGTCTAGCCTCCTCCAGAGCTCCTCAGCCAAAGCTAAGTAGCCTCTATCTATGAAGACCAGCAGTAGCCTATATGCATTGCCCAAGGAGAGACGCAAGTCCCTCTTCACTTACAATTACATCTCGGCAACCGGAATTCCCAACACACTGTCCACCCCAGTTAACCTTATTTTTTTCCATCCGCATAGACAGGACAGAATGGAAAGGTTCACAGGAAGGCAGCAATGCAAAAATGGTAAAGTTAGCAAAAATACACATTCATCATTTTGTGAGATTTGCTAAGCTTCTTTTATAAAAAAAAAAAGCCTATGTCCGATCAGACTTGTTAGCGAGAAGGGAATGAAATAATCCAGTATTATTGTCAAATAAATCGTCCATTTCTAGTTGTTTTTCTTTCCCTCTCTGATTATGATTGCGTCAAATGTTTTACGCTCACTACTTGAAGTTACCTACGTGAGGATGATTTAAATGAAAGGAAATATTAAAAACTCAGTTTAGTCAAACCTCCAACCTCCTGGAGCAGTGTTGGCAAAAGGATTCCTAAGGAAAACCCCTTTTCTGCATTATTTCCCAGTGGAGGTCTCACCCGATTAGGGGCAATGCAGAGGGACAGTGGAGGGTGAAGGGGTGCGTTTGACATGCATCATGGACCGGGGTGGGCAGACCCCCTGCCGGGTGGCCTCGGCTGTCGTAACCTTTAATTATAGCTACATTGACAGGGTTGCAGATGGTCCAGCTGGAAGGGGTTTACAGACACAGGATATTACACAGTCTCTGTGCATCTATCTCTATTTTGTTCGTTGTGTGTGTGTCTTTCTCTCTGTCCCACTATCCTTTATCCTTGAATATAAGGGTATGTCCCCTTGTTCAACCTGCAATGGCAATTATAGGGTAACGTGTGATGTTCGTATAGTGATTTTAAAACCAAGGTGGCTTGGTGTTGCTTTCAACACTGACATTATGATTTTGCATTGCATCTTATACTTGTTGTTGATGTTGCAATTTTAACTGAATTCTCTCAAACTACTTCAACTGATGAAATAAGGGTTAAAAAACCATATCCGAAATGAAGACAGTTTGAGCTAAAATAAAGAATGAGCCACAAGCTGAAAGGATGTTGATTTGTTATTCTCTAGTGTGCCATTTTTCCTCTTCCTGTAGTAATACAAACCCTTGCATTCATGGTCTTGAAAGCCCATCTTCCCTTATTCATACAGACATTAGTTGTGCTTTTACTTTTGTGGGATGTTTGAAGAAAAAGCTCTCAGTAATTGATGTCATTACTATGCATTGCAGAGATTCACCTAAATGGCAGTGAGCAACAACAGCCTGGCTCGAGGAAGGTGGAACTAGACAATGGAGTGCACTTGGATAATGGTATGCATTTGTGCCTTTGAGTCTCACAGATGAAAGAATGAAGTACAGAAAGAGAAAGACATAGGACCGAAATAGAGAGGAAATGCTAATGAGAGAGAAGAGAGCAATCATTTCTTCAAGTGATTGCATAGATGAGGGATAATTTATTATGAATGTGTGCCTAGCTTCCTTTGACTTAGATACATTAGCTTTGCCCCACAAATGATTCTCAATAGATCTCTGGAATCGCAATTTAGTCCCCCAGTATCATGCAAATGGGTGACTGTTGGCCAGCTCCTAATTCATAGATTGCACTCAGCGGCCCCTCGCCAAACCATTGTCTCATAATTAATGACTCACTCCCAGTTCTTAAGGTTAGATAAGGTTATTGCTGTTTACAGCTTAAACCTCTGAGGGGGGAAGTGGAATCACAAGTTCATTAAAACATTAAATAAGGAATCCAAAACTTTTAAAAATGTTAATAATGTATAATAAAAAAGTAACATACAATGTACAGACTGTTTTAGCAATTAGTAGTGTTATATCACTTATCATCTACACATAATGAACAACCGTGTGTAATAAACACAGCATTCATTCAACACAAATTAATAAGCAGTTGATGAAATGATGCATCCAAGCAAATTGAATTATACCATCTGTGGTTTATGTGGTTTTAAGCCTCAAGGGACAGCTTAGATTGCTATTGACATGTAGCCATTGCGGTACAATATGTCTATATTGCTTTATATTCATACATTTAAACACATTAACACACACAAGTCTGGCTTTTAATGATGGAAACATCAAGAATTTAGGGATTTATTTTCATTGGTGTGTTTCAACTTCATAAAACATACAAGCACACAAATATTGTAGGACTAGTTACATTATACTTACTGTGAACTGCACAACCACATGTTGGTTTGCATATTGGTAAACCAGTATTTATGTATGCTACTACAAGTCACATTTACCCTATCAATACACCTTCTATATGCCTGTGTGCATCACGTCTGGGCCAAAAGCCTGTGATGTCTCACAAATTTTCAGAATCTCACTGGATTAAACAACATGGAGCCTACAGAAGGAAATGGTCCAGGCGGAAATCAAATGTGCCTCTCTGAATAAATATCATCTTGCCGTCTGAGGCACATCCCTGAAAGATAACCTGTCCACTGAATGCAGCTGCTTGACACACACAAAAACAAAAGTTGTTGCCTTTACACACACACACACACACACACACACACACACACACACACACACACACACACACACACACACACGCGCAAGCTGGGTGAAAATCAACTTTGAACATGACAGGAATGCAGACAGCCATGTGTAAAAATGCCCATCCATCCATTCATTCACCCATCCACTTATCCAACCATCCATTTGTTCATCCGTCCATCTGTCTGCCAATTTTTTTATCGGTCCATCGATCCCCACATCCATCTGTCTGCTCATCCATCCATCAAATGTGGTTTAGAGTTAAGGTCTGAGGCAGCAGCTCCAACCAAGAGGCCAGGATGACATGGAGGGTTCTTGAAATGATTTAAGAGATGTGAATAAGGTAAAGGTATTGACGATTTACAAGTATGCTGTCATGTCAACTTAATTGTTGTAATAAATCTGGCTTGCTATGTTAAGTCCACTGGGTTAGCATTAGATGGTTCAGATGTTAAAAGGTGTGCCTTAGTTGTGAGCTGAATTACTATTAGTAAAGTTAAGGAAAGGGAAGAAGAATACAAACAAATATCTTTTTTTTTATAATAGGGCTAGAGCCATGTTCCTTTTTGTACAACGTTAAGAACCAGGTTCAACACACTAGGGGACCTGATAAAACTGGACTGATGCCCCGTCAGTATTTATGAGTTGCAGTGTTCAGATACAATGTGAAGTCACTGTGAACAGCGTTGCTGGTATTGTTTTCAACCATGTGAGTCTTTGTGTCATCATGGCAACATGTGGTCCTGGAGACACCTACTATAGCTGGAACTACAGAGATGGTTTTAAGTACTTTGCTGGTTGTTTAAATGTCTGTCTGTCTGAAACCAGATTTGGTTACTGCGTACGCGTCATAACCGTGTGAGATTCAGTCACCAAACTGACAAAGTAAGGAGGTAGGGAACTTTATGCACCTGACCCGATTAGCCATCAGAGATGATGTGATCCTATCGCAAGATGGGTCTCTAGTATGTTTGTTCTTAGTAATTTAGTAATTTTGCAATGTTTATCTTTCAGCCACAAACAGCCACTTAAATGTCTGCGCTGCTCTCTGATGCTCCGAAACAGACGTAAAAGGCAACAGCAGCATTGCCCCCTGGGAAGCTAGTTAACATTACACATTACAACAGGTAACGTTAGCCTACCATTAGCTATTTGTTGGATAAAACATGGTTAAAATGCTGACAAAGTGTGACTGTATTTCACTGTAGAGAATTCCAAAAGCGGGACATAACAGCTGCCATTGTCGGAAAAACAACACAGAAACTTGCCTTGCCAGCCTTGTGGTGCATTCAAAGGTATTGTAGAAATACCCTTCATCCATTTACCAGTAATTTACTGGTGAAATAAGTTACCGTTATTAAATTTTTAATAAATCATTGAATTTTGACCATATGGCCTTAGCAATGAACAAGCCGTTCTTTAATGTCCCTGACTTTCATTTTGTGCTACTTAAAAAAAAAATCAATTCACATTTGTATTGCGATTCAAGGTCTACAGATTCAAAATCAATTCATTTTTTTAATTTATTTTTTTGTTTTGCAATGGCGTGTATACTATGACATGGGAAAAGTAATCACATTTACATACTGTGAATCTTTTTTTAAATTGAGAACCGTTTTTGACTCGAAAATGGATTTTTAATCGAATCTTGAGCCTAAAAACCGATATTGAATCGAATCGTTACACTTTCTGAATTGTGCACCCCTAATATTGTGTGTGTATATAAATCTATATATATAGATATATATATATAGATATCTATATATCTATATGTATAGTAAGTATCGGTTCCGGCACTTGCACAGTTAAAAAAATCTTTTTAGCATCATTATTTGGAAAAAATACAAACGATACCTAACCAAATACCTGACCAAAGGCCACCTCAGAATAGATTTAAATTCTCCATTTATCTCAATTGAAAATGTAACTATGATTTCTACACATGTTGTTTATAGGCCTCTTTACATGATTCACCAAAATCTTTTGATAACCAATTTGGTGCCATCTCAGTTTCTATGGGTGGCTATTTAGTTTTCCAGAAATAGTGAATTTGTATTATTATTATTATAGATTTTTTTCTTGATTTGATTCTACAGAAGCATAAATGCATGTCATAGCCACTTTACCAGCCCTAAACCAAAAACTGTACACCAACACAAAGGTTATATCATTTGTGCAGGGACCGGACACTATTAACCTGGCTGATTTATTATACAGTAGTTTGCAAGCTTAAATGGAGCCCAACACCTACAGGTAAGCACCCAGGAACCATTAGGCGGGGAGCTAAGACTTGATGCATCTATTGCCAATAGTAATAATCACTGACAATGTAAGAGTCAATTTGTCAGAGTTAATTAAACAGCCAATTCCACAAAGTTTTTATTCACTCATATTTTTACAGGCCAATGACTAAAATGAATGGTCACAAACATAATTGTTAAGCCTATATGTTAACAGTTTGAAGAGAAGGTACATTATTACATATTTGGATTACAATTTAGATTACAACATTTAATGTGGAATAGAAGATACAGATAAGAATTATAAGTTTATGTCTAATATGCTGATACATATTTTGAAATAAGGGCTAATGTTGAAAAAAAAAATGACACTCAAGCTGGAAAAGCATGTTTGTTTAACATTGAAGCGAGCTGCTGTAGTCAATCCCCATGGTAACCAAAACTCTGATTATTTCGTCTTACATGTTATTGATTGCAATAGTTGAATGCAATAGCCTATTTGTAACAAATTATATTTGGAATGTGACCTGACCAATTCAGTTTGTAGCATGTTGACAGTTTGAAAGACTATATTTATGCTGACACTTACTATGCCTGTGGTGCCTACGCCATTCATAGACAGACCAGCATTAGCACCGATGACAGGAGCCATTAAGAATCAGACAAGTTCAGCCATGGCCCACCTACGCACCAACACACACCCACAAATACTAATTTATTCTGCACACATGAAATATGTACACAATCATTATGTATATGTGCCTGCAATAAAACATTTGTACACTTGAACATCTTGTATACTCATGCACACACATCACACACAACACACACACACAATAAGTAACCTGCCCACAGCCAAGGTCAAAGGACTGCAATATAGATGAGCATATTTGATCAAACTGGGAGAGGTTATGCAAATAGGATCCCTGCAATTAAACCAAATTCATGCATAATAGATAAAGCCTCTACACTGCTCTGTGCACGTGTATGTGTGTGTGTGTGTGTGTCTAAATGTCTGCCTGTAGTTTTATATCCTTGGGGAAAAAGGGGTGTGACCAGTTCCTCCAAGTTTAGTATTGACCTGTCAGATGAATCATTTGCAAACCTGCCCTGAACAAGCTGCGAATGCTTCCACTGTATGGTTTGGTTGGAAAGATGTTATTCTAATATTAAAATATTGACTGTAGCAATTTTTTTCCATCAGTTCATCCACTTCTTATTGAACATTTACCTTTATCTTAACATAATAATCATCAAGCATCAACTCAAATATTCCGAAAATCTTGCAATTCATTTTTGTTTATGTACCCTTTTAAAGTACACTATTATTTCTTCTATTACAATTTCTTCATTGCTTTTTAAAATGGATTTATATAAAGTATAAACCTAAAACACATAATAATTAAAGTAATTCTACTTACTTCTTGCTTCTTACAGTGCAGATGCTTTGCTGCTTGCTCCTGCCTCTGCTTGTATATTTTTGCTGATAATCTTGCTTTTCCTCTGAGAGAAACTATGAGCAGCGGCTCTTGGATACTTATAAATCACTGGACTATACATTTTTTGTAGACATAGTTGGCAATTGCCATATTTTAAAAAAAATTCTGTTTGAGCGTGGCCTACTAATAGCCTGTCCTGCAGTGACTGTAGCTAAAGCTAATTAGCAGCAAGATGCCTCCTTTTTCCGTGGATGACTACTACGAACTCCTTCAGAAGATAGCACTTCAGGAAACCAAGGTTCACCGATTAGAAGTGAGCGTGGAAGTGAACGGGTCATGTGGAAATGACACCACTTTACCATAGACCCAAAACAATGGACAAAAGCATGCTAACACACGGCTAATTAGCACCAACAAGACTACAAAGACACAGAAGAGTTATGGAACGGGTAATAAATCAACAAGTGGTTGTCCTCCCTGGAACACTTCTGGTGCAAATTCTAATAGTAAATCATTTTCCAGGGAAATGGGAGGACGACTAACGGGCAGGGCACAACGCCCTGAGATTTGTGATACGACCAGCTGGCCTGCATTATCATCCAGACAGAGCACCTCTTCAACCCCTGTACTTGGTAGCAGGGGCAGATTTAGTCATTTTGAGGCCTAAGGCAAACACAGGCATGGGGCCCTCCACAACCCTTGTTCTCCCCCTTTTCAGTCCTTATTTATCTGAGAAAGACGTGCTCTCTGTCCGACAGCTGTTTTGGCCAGAGTGCTGGATCATCTTCAATCATAACACATTGATTAGGGTGACTGCTACTCATGGGGTGTAGTTGCTGAGTATAATGTGTGTCACCATCTTCATCATTGCCATAGTTATCATCATGGACAGTGAAAGCAGCAGTTCCGTAACCATCTCCATTTGAAGGATCCTGTAAGGTTGTCTTGTATGTAGCCCCCGCATCGCTAGAGCAACCTGGGCTGACACTACCCTTCATCAGTGTTAGCATTGCTAGCGCAACCTGGGCTGATGCTGTCGGTGGGTAGCTCCTCTTCATCAGTGTAGCATCGCTAGCGCAACCTGGGCTGACACTGCCGGTGGGTAGCTGGGTAGCTCCTCAGTGTTAGCGTTGTTAGCGCAAGCACCGGCTTCTTGCTGCTCTTTAGTAACGTTAATGTTAGTGTTGTCAGTAGCCGTCGTGAACAAGGTTGTTACCTTTGCTAAAAACGTTCTGCTTTCTTCCCGCTTCTTCCTTTTTTTCAGAACCACTTCGGTGGCTTCGCTTCATTTTTCAACCGTCTGTAGCCTCCAGCTTACAGCCTGCTGAGCCGTTTGTTTACAAACACACACAGATGTGCAGAAGGATAATGGAATAGTCCAATGTAGTGGGGACTGGGGGAGTTTCTCATCATGAATGAAACAATCGGATAGCACTTTAGCGTATCAATGTTTAGAGATATAATTAATTGGTGAAAAGTAAGACAACAAATCGTAACCATAAGTTTATGAGGCGTTTACGGGGCCCTTGGTAGCTTGGGGCCTAAAGCAATTGCTTACCTTTGCGTAATGGTAAGTCCGCCTGCTTAGTAGGACACAGCCGTGGACAGCGGCAAAAGGGAAAATTAGCAACAAAATGCCTCCCCAACAACTGAGTGTGCAACTGGATAACAGAATTGCTTCTCTGCTGCAGGACATCCATCTGATGACTGGGATTGCATCTCATCGTCACACAGCAGGGTAAGGACTGAGCGTAATTCAAAAAGTAAAAAGCTACAGCAAAAGTTTACAATTGGGCCTCAAACCCAGATTGTGGGCGACTCTGCTGTAAAAGATTTAAAAGCAGTAAAAACACCAAAATACTATTTTTTTTCCAAAGACTTGACCCAAAGAATCCCGGCTATCGTGGCAGCACATCCAACTGTGAAGAACATTATACTGCATATAGGGTCACATGATGTTGTAAAGCAACAGTCTGAATTGCAGGATTACGTCTGTACAGGAGTACAGGATATGTGTTGTCACAGTGTTCAGGCAAAACTAGTTCTAATATGAGAGAATTTAATGCCATCAACCATAAAAACCTGGAGGACATTATACAACAACTGGAAACCTCCTCCTGTTGCCTTGATAGTCTACCAACGGGTGTTTTCAAATATGTTTCAAATTGTTTGGCTTCTGATCTACAGATTTTAAACATGTCTCTTTTGTCAGGTATTGTTCCACAGGCCCTGAAAACTGCAGTAATCAAGCCACTCTTGAACTCTACACGTTACTAATGATATCAAACCTTCCGTTTTTAAGTAAAATCATTAAAAAAGCGGTTTTTCAACAACTCAACCATTTCTTGTCACTAAACAACAGTTTTGATACCTTTCAGTTGGGTTTACAACCACACCACAACACTGAGACGGCTCTTGTCCAAGTCTTTAATGACATCCACCTTAACACAAATAGTGTCAAAATTTCAGTCTTAGTATACCTTGATCTCAGTGCTGCATTTGACACGGTCGACCGTGACATATTACTAGATCGATTGGATAACTGGGTTGGCCTTTCTGGCTCAGTACTTAACTGGTTTGAATCCTTTTTAAAGAATAGGGACTACTTTGTGTCAATAAGTAATTATGCATCTGAGCATACAAATATGACGTGCGGAGTTCCCCAAGGCTCCATTCTGGGGCCTCTTCTGTTTAACATCTACAAGCTTCCACTGGCTCAGATTATGGAAAACAAGAAAATAAGTAACCATAGTTATGCGGACGACACACAAATTTACATAACCTTATCGCCAAGGGACTATAGTCCAATACAAAAACTAACAAATTAACGACTGGATGTGCCAGAACTTTCTGAAATTAAATGAAGGAAAAACTGAGGTGGTTGTTTTTGGAGCAAAAGAGCAATTAAGAGAACAATTTAAAGTCTGCGCTTAGCTTCAAACAACAATGTTAAAAACAACAGACAAAGACAGAAATCTTGGTGTAGTCATGGACTCTGACTTAAATTTTAACAGCCACATTAAGACAATTACAAAGTCAGCCTATTTTCACCTTAAGAATATATCATGGGTTAAAGGACTTATGTGTCAACAGGATTTAGAAAAACTTGTCCATGCTTTCATCTTCAGTAGACTTGACTACTGTAACAGGGTCTTTACAGGTCTCCTTAAAAATCAATCAGACAGCTGCAGCTGATTCAGAACGCTGCTGCTCGAGTCCTCACTAAGACCAAGAGAGTGGCTCATATTACTCCAGTTCTGAAGTCTTTACACTGGTTTCCTGTGCCTCAAAGAATTGATTTCAAAATACTTTTGCTAGTTTATAAATCACTAAACGGTTTAGGACCAAAATACATTTCTGATCTGCTAGTACACTATGAACCACCCAGACCTCTCAGGTCATCTGGGACAGGTCTGCTTTCTGTCCCCAGAGTCAGAACCAAACAGGGGGAAGCAGCGTTCAGTTTCTATGCTCCTCATATCTGGAATAAACTCCCAGAAACCTGCAGGTCCGCTGCAACGTCTTTCGGTTACAGTTGCTGAGTTTTCTGCCTCCGATCTTTTAGGCTTTTTAGCCTGTGGTTGATTTATAAAGAAATCCAAAATGCGCTTTTGTGCCATGGCTAGCGAACATCTGTACTGTTGACCCGCCGTTGTTTCCACAACGCTTCACTCACTGAAGGCCAGAGGCCGCAGCCCTGGCGCGCGCCTCGCCTTGACAAAATCGGCAGATTCATTCTAATCGAATGATGTGTTTATCTCTTACTTACCAAATTGTAAATTTAGTACCTTTAATTTCTAATAAAAGGATTAGGTTTATATTAATAATCAATTTATTAAAAATAAATGTTTATGTTTGTTAAATTATGTTTGTAGTTGTTTGTCCGGTGCTGCAGCACCTCCGCACCCTAGTTCCCGCGGCATGCTGCCTGCCTAATTATAATCATATTAATAATGTCAGTAGCACTACACTTAATTTTGATAATATTTATTAACAGGAACCAAAAGGGGTTTAATTAGCATCAGGGTCAAATATTCCTATGGTACTCATAGTACAATATCACAAAAAGTGGTAGAAAGTGATTTAACACTTCATTAAGTGTCTCATTTATAAAACTGTGCATAGGATCCTTACTGAAAGTGTACGTATGCCCAAAAGACAAAAATTACATACACCAAAAAAAAAAAAAAAAATCAGATTTAGAAAATAGATCCAAGAGCTTTTGGCATGTTAGCCGGTCATCCTCATGGTCCCTGAAGTCTCTTTCTCTCCTGATTCTTCCACTGGCGAATTCCTCCTGCAGTGCCATCATGCAGCATTCAGCACGGGAGTCACCATCACAGAATTTATGTTAACAACAATTTGTGATTTTAAACATCTTGCAAAAATCACAGCATCAACTAGTGGTATCCCCCACCCCAAGATACAATTAGATGACAAAAGTCTAACACACTGCCCCAGGTTCGACTCAGATCTGCAGCCCTTTGCTGCCATTCCCCCTCTCTCTCCCCTTTCATGTCTTCATCTGTCCTGTGTAAATAAAGGTCTAAAATGGCCGCTTTGGACACATAACGAGGACATTAAGTATAATGATTGCGCAAGAGCTTAACGGCTATATTTCCAGACTTTGACATTTGATGATATATGCACAGACATTTAGTTATTTACACTTCCATGCACTGGGGCCATCTCCTCCTCCTGCGCTCCGTAGCTGACAGCGTGACGGTGAGACAACGCCGATTAAATATTAAGAACTAATCTTTATTCAAGATTTGAGAAATGAAATGTGTGTGAGGCATCAATACTTGAACATATTATGAGTTATTGTCATTCCCACATTTGCTTTCTGCAGTCTGACATCAGTTAACCATCTCACCATCTGCGTTGCCAAATCCCTTTGTCTCCAAAATGTGCGTACGCATAAGTCTGCGTTTGCGTGGACGGCCGCACATTCTCTCATCATGCTTGTTTTTTACAAATCACAACCTTTGCATGGGACGCACAAAACAGAGCTGAAAATGTGCGTACGCCACATTTATAAATGAAACCCCAGGACGTGTTCCATTCAGTTGCCAAGCAAATTCTAAGCTTTTGATGTTTTGCAAAAAATTCATTTTGGCTAGTTTCTGTCAACTGGTTTAGAGCAAATACAATAGGCTACGCAAAATGTAATTTTGTCAGAAGTTGGCAGTATAGGCCATGCTTTAAGCATGACTCTTATCTGCCAGGAAATGGCAAAGAAAAAGTAGAGGTCGCGAATCAGAAACAAAACAAATCGCCCTTGCCATTTTTCCCATCTGCGAGAGAATCTTGAAGAGAGTTCTTCAGGAATTCGTGTCACTGCGAGCTTAAAAACTTTTTTGCGCAATTAAGTTGTTTTGTCAAATTTTGTAATTTCCATAAATCATTTGTCCTTTGTCCATTCATCAAAATGTGCATAACAATATGTTAATGGAAAACCCAGCTAGTGTCCATCTGGAAAACCATTCAAATACAAGTTTATTGGGGTTTGTTAATGTTTTGAATGAACACTACTGCTTGTTGGTTGTTGTTTTGTTTCATATAAAACTTGCACTGTCCAAATAACTATCTATTGCCCCACTTTTTTCTGTTACTCAAGAGCAACCATAAAGTATGTGTCATAAATCTAGCTGAAAGTGTGCAACGTAAGAAGAAATCCTGAACGTGTTATAACACTACATTTACCTGCTTTTATAAGGAGATCCCTATGCTTCCTGATGAAAGGTCTATGACATAATTTAGTTAATAATTAGTTGAAAAGTTAGTCTAATTTAGAAATTTAGTTCAGAGAGCAGCGTAGACATTTAGGTGGCACCGTAACAAGGCACCAAATCCGCATTGCTATTCCGTCGAGATACCGGCACCGGTGCCATATTGGCACCGCATTTTAACATGCGCTTTAAAGTAAACAGAAAATTGAGTTGCCTGTATCTTTTCACGGCACACACACATGTGTGGAAAGTGGTCGCACAACAGCTGAAATGTTACGCATGAATGTAGTGCAGAAACTTTACGAGGAAAACCCCAAAAAATATTGACTTCTTTTGAAATAAAATCTTTCAGTTTTGTAAGGTTTAAATATGTTTTTATATATATATATATAAAAAAACAAATATACAAATATTGAACATGTGGTTGCCAAAAGGGGCAACCAGAGGCCACAAAATGGTTGCCAATTGACTCAATCTGGTTACCAAGGGCAACCGAGCAACCGTTACTGTCGAGCCCTGGTCATATGCTTGTCAGAACATTTCGAGGCAGCCAAAATAAAGCTTAGACTTCCCAGGCATAATAGATCATCTAAAACAGTGAGAGTGCTGCTCTAGGTGCTGATTGCAAAATCAGGAGGAGCTTGGCGGGCATGAGTAGGTCAGGTGATGAGAGGAGAGAACTCATCAGTGACGGCTGGTGGACAGTGCGGAACAGCAAGTCTGGAAAGACAAGAAGTTGTGTTCACCAGGTCGACTACTTGCAGAGGAGGGCAGATGGAGTGACGATGACAGAAACTGTGAGGATGACAGAAATCATTTTTATTTTTATTATTACTATTTAGGAGGTTTTGGTTAAGGAACACACACTTCAATATCCTGTCTGTGTACAGATACAGAGATTACTTAGATCAGGATCATTTCGAGCATTTCATGGTTTCGATTAGGTAGATTTATAAAAACACAGGACGATTCTGATATTAATGCTCGATTATTTCATTCCCTTCAAGTCCCACCTTGTTTGCTGTGATATACAGTATATACTTTATCATTACACTGTCTAAATACTGTCTATGTAAAGAGACATGGGTGTAGCGTGTCTTTCTACTGCAAACCGATTCCAAATTAAACAGATGGGATAGAGAAAAATGGTTAGGTGATTTCAACAGAAAAGAGTCTATTACTGTAATCAGTAATCATTGTCTTACATGCATTTTGTTTTAACATATATTCTACCTTGGGTGAGTGCTCACAGCAGGCCATATGCTGTGCTTAATCAGCTGAAAATCCATTTTATTGCACTGAAGACATGCCAAGATGAGACAACTTTTTAGCTCATTTTTTGGGCAGGTCCTTTTAATCTTTTTAGGGTGGTTTCGTTCTGAAGAAACCACATTGATAAAACGACATTTCATCATATGCATTCATGTAGTGAAGCGATTCTACAGCATGGTGTTGCTGAAAAACAAACAGCATGATAAACAAGAGAACCATGCCTTCCAAATGTTAAAATACTTTCAAATGATGTGAAAACTTTTGATGCCACACAGAAAAAACCCGTTAGAATGCTGTTTATATTTGCTAAAAAGATAATGGATAAAATATAGTAATTTAAGAAAAATGTTTCTTAGATTACAGATATAACAAAAACATACTACACAACAAAAAAATTATTTTCAGTGGGTATAAAATATGTTTCAGCCATTAAATTCTAGACAGTCTGTTAACAGTATCTGTCTGGCTGGGACACTTGCTTACAGACCTCACCATTCCCTGCCTGTCTATCTGACTGTAATTATGCTTATCCTCTTTGGGGTGACCCCACTCTCCCAAATCCATTTGCCCCTGAAATCTTTATGGATCCTGAGGCGGTAGTCATGGAAACAAGGAGTACGCTAGGCACATGCCCCCCCCTGAATACAATTAATATGCAGCCAGATTTATTCCTCTTTTTTAAGAGGGGTGCAGAAATGTGGTAGATGGGAGGGGGGGGGGGTGTCTGGTAATTGGGGTAAGAAAAAAAAGGGAGGGACAAGCGAAATGAAATTAGCAGTTTTTTTAAATGCATCTGAATTTTAGGGTGTGAGGCAGTATGAGGACGGGAGGATGGATGGACTGATGAGTAGGGATAAAAGAGGATAAGGAAGTGGAATGAGATGATTTAAAATCAATCTTTAGCTTAGCTGCGAAACAGTTTTTCGCCCTTTCATTTTGGAATTGTGACAGTTGGGACAATGTAAGGATGGGTGGGCTGATAGATGGGTGCAGGACAGACTGAAAGAGGAATTATGTGTTGTCAACCATCTGTATAGCTTCTACAAAATGTGATATTTTATCCATGGCTTGAAATTTGTATGTGTAGCCACAGAAATAACAGGACACATGCAAATTAAGGAGGATAAAAAGATTTAGTCAGTGAGTTTTTTAAAAAGGCAAAGAGAGAAAATGAGGGATGCTTATCTTTGCTATGGTTAGCTTGAAATAGGACATATGGGAATTGAAACATTGAAATCATTTTTGTATGTACAGTATGTGTTGTACGTACTGTATACATACGTATGTATTGTATGTAAGTATTTTTTTCTGTCCATCTATGTCTCTCCTCTGTCTCCTCAATAGGCTATATCCATCAACTACAACAGCACACATTATCTTCCCTCATTAGATACAACGTGAGAGTGCTTCAGCTGCAGCAGAGGGCTTGATCTTACAAGGGGCCACGACACAGAGAGAGAGAGAGAGAGAAAGAGACAGTGGAAGGAGAAGAAAAAGGGAACATAAGGACAAGTGCAAATGAGTGAAAAAGAGAGATGGGGAGAGGAGGGAGGGGTAAAAGAAAGAGCGAGAGACAGGGGAGGGAGGGGAAAGAGAGAGAGAGAGAGAGAGAGAGAGAGAGAGAGAAATAAAGAGAAGCGGGAGCGAGATCCAGGTGACAGCCACACAGAAGCAGTCGGGTGGAAAGGGCCAAATGCTGGAGCCAATTAATTCCCTCCACATGTTTTGAGACAAAAGCCTGTGCACTTGACCCTCCTGTGAGCTGAGAGAAGAGAGGGATGGGTGTAGACATTGGGGGGAGGGGGAGACAGAAGGGGTTATAAACTGAACGCAGGAGTAAGAGGATCAAGGGGCTAGAAGAGAACGATGGCAGAGGAAGACAAACAAATGGAGAAGGGAGTAAAAAAGAGGCCGGGGGTGAGAGAAGGTGAGGCAGAGGAGGAGAAAACATGAGTATGGAAGAAGATAGGCAGAACTAAAATATGGTATACAGTGAGCAAGACAGAGGACAGCAATGGATAAAGTTAGGAAATCAAGTGCAAACTGTACTGTAGGATTTAGAAAAGGTCTCTGTAATAAGGTTGTTTTTGCAATCTTTTTTCTTTTGTTGTAAATGTTACAGCTTGGTACCGTATTTATTCGTCTTCTGTGTCCCGCAATGGGATGTACTATAATAATAATAATAATAATGTATACTTTAATAATCCCACAAAGAGAAATTACAATGTTTTAGGGTGGTGTGTGGGCATACAAGTTGGATATGGCAATGTGGCTCTAAGAGGTTGGCGCCCAGTGGCGAGAAAAGACAATAGACCCCCTAAGCTCAGATGGGCCGATCTGGAATCTTGCCCCTTATGAGGTCATAAAAGGCAAGGTTACCTCCTCTCTTTCTGCTTTGCCCACCCAGAGAATTTGGCCCAGCCATGACAGAGAGACATCATGGCTTTCAAACGTGCAAAGTGGCAGTTGGTCAAGGCCACCCCTCCCCCACACCCTCCTCCTCCTCCTCCTCCTCCTCCTCAAAAGCTACAGAATCAGAAATGGCACATCCTAAGGAAAGCTCATTGTTTGAACTGGCTCTAGTGGCTGTAATTCTGTACCAAGGCTGAATTTTGGGAAATAGACTTCAGATATGATATTAGAGGACCACTAAGGACTATATAAAAGCATCCAAAGAGCACCATGTCATGGGACCTTAAAGAAGAGTAAATATACTACTGCAGAACCATTAGACTAACTGTAATGGCATGGTAGTTTATATAGCATTGTTTGTGAAAGGGGATGGAGGACTTCACAGCCACAACCAATAGCATTGGTGTGGCCATGTTGCTACAGGTATCAGTGAGAGGATTACATTTAAACCAGGCCGACGCTCATTTAAAGCAACATTTGACAACTCTAATAAGCTATTGTGGCTGCAATTATTTACTCAATGGTCTTGATGCTAGAAGCTACACATGGCAATATTTATACATAGGATGCGGAAGAGGAAGCTACTTTTTTATTTTTGGGACAGTGCTGTTTTTGAATGTTACCTTAATGTGGGCTAAACCTTTAAAAAAAGGCATGGGATAATCCAATATTATTTACAATGACAATGCCGTCCTTCATGTTCAAGCAAAAAGCATCATCAGGTTATAACGCATATAGGCTATGATCTTCATATGATTTTTAAAAAGCCAAATGACACAGTTATGAAATTACTTGATTTAAAATCGAACAATACTTTAACTAAAGCCAGTCCTCCAAATGTTTGTTAATGTCTCCAGAACCTTCTGATGTCACGCACCAATCTGAGGTACACAACATCAGTAGTTTGTGCCTTCTACAACCAATACACATCACTTTTGGAAACACATAAATCAATTGTATGATGTGTCATTTGTGTTGAGGTTTGGTTAGGCACAAACATACATTTAAGGCAAGGAAAGAACATTTCTAAAGGGTGTTAGATAACACTTGCTTCAGCTTAGATAACCATAACTGGCCAGTTTATCAGCTATGACTTTATACCCACACTCCTTACCCAGTCTTCAAGGAAGTGAGTGGATCAAGTTGTGCACTCTTGGTCAAGTAGGAACGAATCACTCCACAGCACATTAGTTGGGTTTAATTACAAATCAAACAAATTTGTTTAAACTGGAGTAAAACAACAGCTCAAGCATTCTGCCTAGGTGTAGAGATTCTGCAGTCAAATCTGCACTCGACTCACATTGGGCAGTGCCACTCACTCCTGCTTGGTCAGTGACTTTTGGAGTCACATACTGACACAAAGTCAGGCACGTGGGACTGCTGTGATTGGTTAAAGTTGCAGGAAAATCCGGTTATTGCTGTAATGTTGTGGTGATTGGTCAAAATTGCAAGTCGCACCGAATTCACTTGTGTTTGATTGAAGTTGATTCGCGACATCGCAAAATCCTGGAGGGACTGAGTATGTATTGTTGTATGTTGTGTCTGAATCTGCCTGACCACAAATGAAGTTTCCTCACGGGGAAAATAAAGATCTTCTAATTTTTTTTTATTTGACTTTTTGGTTTGCTTTGTGCTCCTGGTAGGGTCTCCAATGGCAAAGAGGTCTCGCTTTAGCCAGACAAAGAATGGTTCAAAACCCTAATGGAAGAACACGGAAGCATAGAGAGACTGTAAACGAAGGAAGCCTGCCCCTGTCTGGAGCCAGGCCCAGACGGTGGGCTCGACAACGCGCCTGGTGGCCGGGTTTGCCACGGAGCTCGGTCGGGCACAGCCCGAATAAGCGAGGTGGCACTCTCCTCCTGCCCATGGGCCCACCACCTGTGGAGGAACCAAAGGGTGGAGTGTGCTGTTTACATGGGTGGCAGCAAAGGTCAGGGCTTCACGGACCAGACCCGGGCGGCAGAGGCTGGCTCTGGGGACGTGGAATGTCACCTCTCTGTGGGGAAGGAGCCAGAATTGTGCGGGAGGTGGAGCGCTACCAGTTAGATCTGGTGGGCTTATGTACGCACAGCTCGGTTCTGGAACCGTACTCTGGATAGGGGTTGGTCTCTGTCCTACTCTGGAGTTGCCCATGGTGTGAGGCGCCGGGCGGGTGGGGATACTCACAAGTCCCGGCTGGGCGCCGCTGCGTTGAGTTTACCCTGTGGACGAGAGGGTCGCTCTACGCCTGCGGGTGATGGGGGAAAACTCTGACTGTTGTTTGTGCATATGCACCAAACAAGAGTTCGAGTATTCGGCCTTCTTGAGACCTTGAATGGAGTCCTGTATGGGGCTCCAGTAGGGGACTCCATAGTTCTGCTGGGGGACTTCAACGCACACGTGGGTGATGATGATTGGTCGGAGAATCGGAGCAGCTGGTGCGGTATTACATTCAGTTTATCGCACCGTGTGACGAAAAGAGAGCTGAGCCAGAAGGCAAAGCTTTCGATCTACTGGGCAATTTTCTCCTACTTCTCACTATGGTCATGAAGGCTGGGTCATGACCGAAAGAACGAGGTCCAGGGTACAAGCGGCAAATGAGTTTCCTCAGGAGGGTGGCTGGCGTCTTACTTAGAGATAGGGTGAGAAGCTCAGTCATCCGAGAGGAGCTCGGAGTAGAGCCGCTGCTCCTTCCCTCCCGAAAGGAGCCAGTTGAGGTGGTTCGGCATCTGTAAGGATGCTCTCCAGGGCGCTCCCTAGGGAGGTGTTCCAGGCACGTCCAGCTAGGAGGAGGCTCTCCGTGACTCCAGGACTAGGTGGAGAGATTATATCTCCAACCTGGCCTGGGAACGCCTCGGGATCCCCAGTCGGAGCTGGTTGATGTGGCTCGGAAAAGGGAAGTTTGGGGTCCCCTACTGGAGCTGCTGCCCCCGCGACCCGATACCGGTTAAGCTTATGAAGATGGATGGATGGATTTTTGGTTTGCACTTCATCAAAGTTGATTGATACATTATAGTCAACTAAAAATGTCTTGCTTTAGCATTCAGTAGCACCACCAACCAAAGCTAGCTAACTAACTAGCACTAGCATTAGCTGTAAACTTAAGGAAAAGTCTGCCAAGTTTAGCGCCATTGCAACCACAGACGACATTGGCTCAGCTGTGTCATCCTCCACAGCTCTACCCTCTAGTCCAAAAATGGTTAAGTCTGTTTTAAAAAAATAAAATAAAAAAACAAGATGGTGAGAGCATACTGTTTGCCGTTTGCTGCCGATGCAACTGGTGGGAACTGAAAATTCCTGCCACGTACATCCTGGAGAAGTTGTTGCTGACAGGAAATAGCCTAAGACTTTAGTCATAATTTTTTATGTGGCATGGCATCAACTGAAACAGTAGGCGCAAGTGCTAGTTAATAATAACATGAATGGTTACATTCTGCCACATTTTTCAGACAGCATCACGTTTACTGTACTCTTAGAGAGGAGGGAGAACTGTTGGACCCCTCTCTCACCATTTTGTGTTCAGTATTCCTCTGCTGGTTACAAAACATCCGGAACGCATCAGATATGAGCCATTTCTGCTCACATGGAAGTAGTTACATAGACTTACATTTTTTTTAAGGTTTTTTTAAATTTTTTTTTACAGAAATTATAGGTAAGCTGGAGGTAGAACCTTTTACATATAATAGTGCAAGTACTAAGCCACCAGGCGTTGCTGGTTGTGGATAAGACTCATTGGTATTTAGATCTTTGAAAAGGAGAAATGAAAGACAAGCAGCTGGAAAATTACTCATTCAAAAAAGGGACAAATGCTCTTTGTGGACAAAAGGACAATTTAATTTTTTTGCAATCTCTATTCTTTCCTTTCTCTATGCAGCACCAAAAGCCAGAGAAGAAACACACACTATCAAAAAATGATTGGAAGAGAAAATCCTATCATTTGATTGACTTGAAAGACCGACTCCCACCACCTCCACATGCTCAACATCCCATGTTAGGAACATCTCTCTGGGACAATAGACTGAATGAAGTACTCTGGCCGGGGAGGCAATCGGGTGCTAGAGATGTCATTAAAGGGAACCTAAGAGCAAGCGATTGAGCAGAGAGTGCTTCCTTGGAGACCCGTGTAGAGTCTGTTCTTTCACTGAGATTCCCTCTTATCCCCCCCCCCCTTTCTTTTTTTCTTCTTGCTTGTTCCTGTCAAATACGTGTTGTCCTTACTGATATACGAATATATATTTTAGCAGTAATATTTCACACTGTAGTAACTTTTTGAAAATGGAGGCTGTAGAGAAAATCTTTTCTGCACTTCTGTAACATTAAATGAGAAAAATGTTATATATATATATATGTACTGATTAAAAAATGACCATTATATGTAATCAGATATTAAGGAAACAAGCTAAATTTAAAAACTTTCTTCTCTGACAACAATTCTAAAGCTAGTATGTTCTCCTGTGAAATTTCCATTGCAGAGTTGGTTAATTTCCTTCTAAATAGGAAAGCATTGAGTTTCACTAATTTATCACAGCGACTAATGGGGATGGGCATTTCCAGTAATTTCAAAATTTTGGTACTCTCATTTAGAGGACTTAAGTTAGTTACTCACAAAAAAAACATTGAGACACACAGCCGGTGAAGTGATACAGACTTGTGCTGGCTAATGCCGTCGTGCTAACACATGCTAACTGCTAACATTACTGGAGGAGCGGGCAAGCTTATGACTTCCTCAAAAGAGAAACATGCAAATTAATTTTATCAAAACAACCATGTTGCCTAATTAACATTCTTACAGGTGGCTCTGCAGTGTATGGTGTGTTACATTATTCTTGCGGCTACCACTGCCAGGTTTACAGTTATGAAATGTTGAACAGTATGATTCCCACTGTTCTAAGCTGGCATGCAATCTGTTGTCACGAAAATCATCATGTGCCAAAACCCCCCTTTTATCAGTGGCCATAGCAAGTTTATCCAACAAACGGTGACTGTGAACTGGGTACAGAGCACCACAAAGTCAGTTTTTTTACTGTTAACATAGCCAGCATCTAGCTGCTTTTGGATGTCCGCTTTTTGGACGATTGACGTCTTGAGATGTTGGGTTCAGCGTTCTCAACCTGGTAACTCACATGCCATATGCAATTTGTATGCTGGAATTTGGCCCGACTTAGTCAGACAGACTGAAGCTGAAGCGTATAGAAACCGTGAGCAACACTGGAAAAAATGGGGTGCTATTTTGGTACAAGGAATCCAGTTGTCTTAATATTGTACATCCATTGATATTTCGACTAGGTGAAAGGTTTGAGGGAATCATGGGTTCAGTCGTGTGTGTGTAGACTGCTCTGTTTTATAAGGACTCACTCTTCTTTGTTTGGGAGAGGAAAAGAAGATTTGATTAAAATATTATCACCATATTAACTGTTACCATATGAACCACCATCTTTATCATGATAATTACACAGTTAAGATTTACTACTTTTTATACAGCCCTATAAAGGGTTTTGTATCTTGCCATTTATGTCAGATAAAGTCAGTGCAGTCTACCTTAACAATCATTATCATCCATAACTGAAGTTTAAAATACATGTCCAAATACATACATCACTATCAATTTCCAATGCCATATGATAATTCCTGTGTGATAATGGCTTCAAATGATTGCTGAGCATTTGATCAAGGACCAGATGGTGTGTACATCAACCATATCAGACAGCTTTTTATTACTGTCCGCTCTTCTAAAAAGAGGTTAAGTGGAGAGAGCAGTCACTGCACACTCTGGAGTGTGTCCCCTATGGGAGACCGCACTGACTGGTATGTGTCACCATGAAATTGAGGCACTTATTATTACAGTATGTAGCTGGGCAAACATTTACAATATGAACAGAAATTACATGCAAACACAACATAAGATCAGTTTAAAACTAATGCAAACATTAAAAGAAGTCAGGTCAGCAGATCGTGGCTTCATTAGAAAACCAGGCCTGGCATACGAGGATATGTGGCTTATCACATGCAAACGTACACAGTACACACACACACACACACACACACACACACACACACACACACACACACACACACACACACACACGTACACACACACGCACACGTACACACAAGGAAGAGGTGTTTAAACAGAAATCCAGAAAACTAGGATAGGAATTGAATAGCAGATCAGAGGTTTGACATTATAGGAAAGAGGAATGATGTTATCAGTAACAGTTGGCTACAATTGGGCCATTATTTGAACAGGTAGGGTGTGCCGTGTTATAAGATATGAAGATGAATAGTATACAAAAACAACACTTGTTATTTGACTAGGGTTTAAGTAAAATAAGCAGCTATCAATCATGCTCTGCGAAAAAATTATAAAAATGAATTGCTCTCAATGCACGCATGCAAATACCAACTGCTTCCAGGACCTGCAATAGCTTCCAGGTAGGTGGTTACTGGAATTACTGATCAACTTTATTCTGTACTAACTTTAGATTTTACATATGTAACTATATATTACATATGAACTATATCAAATACCACTTTACATTACAGCTTGGAAATGACAAGGTAATAATCATATATGTGTGAAAATGACAAATTGAAACGATAATGTGCATCAGAGCTAGGGTTAAGCTAGGGTTAAGCTTCCAGAAGATTCAGCTTTACACAATTGAACAGGAAGAGTACAAGCAATACAATAAATACAACATGACTAATGTGTATGTGCATTTTACTAATGATGAAGTTATTACACTTTTTATCATTGTGATCATGTCTCTTTTTTCTGTTTCATTAATCTTTATTCATATCTGGGACCTTGATGTCTGGATCAGGACAGATATCCTATCCTGATATAAGGGTAAGTTAGATCCAACAATGTGTTGTCAAGTGTTCTGTCTGAAATTGTTCTAGAAGGGCTAGATATTATTTCAGAAAACGTGGGATTCAATGTATTTAAAATAAAATTTATTGCAATAACCAAAGAAACAAAAAAAAAAAACGTTGACAGTCAATGTTGAATTGTCGGCATGAGACATCATTTTCTGTACATTCCTATGTACAGTTGCTTATGCGTATTTCAATTTGTGCCGTGTGGACCCCACTACCAACTATTGAAAATAGCATACAGACAAGCATAACTTTAATTATAAGTACAGTAATTATTAAACCTTCACAACGTGTGGTAGAAATAACTCAGATTATCTAATCTGCTCTGAACCGATCCACCATTTTCTGCCCCACCACCACTCACTACCTCTTGACAAAATTTACCACAAACTCATAACTCAAATTACAAAATACAAATTACAACACATAGACCCATCCTCAATAAAGTTTTTAATCAGTTTTCGCCAGATTAGTTGTCAATGTCTTCTTTAAAAAATTGCTCAATGGCCCCTTTTAATGGCTTGTGTTTTGTGAGGGATTTCGTCATTTTTTAATATATACCCATGTTGACTGGCTTGGTTTGAATTTCCAAAAGGAGGGTTGAACCCTGATCAGGCAACCCCAGTGAAACCCTGTTCATTGGTGTGAGAGGTGCATAACGGGGGAGGCCATCTGTATATCGCATTGTCAGACCTATCTCCACAACAACACAGTGTACATAGCTCGCAGCGTGAGTACTGGCTGTATTAAAAGAAAAGCTGATGCTATGTAAAACATAAGGGTTTGCAGTGGTGGTTTAACTGGGACATGCACTTTCAGTTTTGTTGTGGCATTTTGGTAGAATAAATCAGCTCTTCTTGCTTTGCGTCAGACAACATTTGTGTGATACGCTCTGATGCAGACATCGAGTAACTATTAAGACACACATGTGCACAACAATAAATGAAAATGACCTGTTAGCCGTGGAGCTGTGGCCCCTTTACCAGGGACAGATCCTATACCACTATGCCAACCAGGGGCAGATGACCAATGAAGAACCGTGTGTGTATTGTGTATGTGTGTGTGTGTGTGTGTGTGTGTGTGTGTGTGTGTGTGTGTGTGTGTGTGTACATTAACTGTAATGTTTTGTTAATGTTCATATTACTGTCTGTAGTTGCAATTTGACTGTCTGGCAAAAATGCTGTGTCATGCTTACTAAACATCCCTTTCCTCTGTAATCAGCTAGACCATGTCACCTGCTAGGTGTAGATACAAATAAAAAACAAATCAGAAATCATAGTTTAAAAATATTCTGCGTTTGGGAGTGGATGAGAATGAATAACATTACCGTCAATGAAAGATCCACCGACCGTCTTGTCGCTCTGAAGAAGATCATTCAAAAACTATAAGTCCTATATCTTACATAAGCACATTGGCTGAAACTAGACAATAATGACTACATTGTAAAATATAAATCATGTATGACAAGTGAAAGGTGTGAGCGTGAGAGCAATTTATAGAGAAGGGACTAAGATGATTTTTTAAGGCTCCCTGCTCTAGCGATGACATCACCCACTGTGAGTCACGCAATACACACCCATTATCAACTCAAAATTCTGAAATGAAGACTAATCTTAGTGATTTGATATAGAATAGATATAGTACGTTTGTGTGCATATAATGTATGCCTAGCCTTTATATTCGTACAGGTTTCATACTTACATTTGTAGTGTTTTACACTAATACATATAGACATGCACAGTATGTAGGTGATAGACTATTAGAAATATATAAGCCTATGTATGTGTGTCTGTGTGTGTGAGTGGGAGTGTGTGTGTTAAAAACTCAAGGCCCTATCTTGCACCTGGCGCAGTGCGGCGCAAAGCCCGACGCAAGTGTCTTCTATTTTAAGACCGACGTATTTGTTCATTTCACATCCTGCCTCCACATCGTTTAAATAGCAAATGCCCATGGGCGTGCTGGTCTTACAGGGAGGTGTGTTCAGGTGAATTGTATTGCGTATTGCTATCTTGGGGCAGCAGAAGGTGATTGCGCCATTGACCAACAAAAACCTGGTCTATCGCAGCATTTCATTGTTATTTTGATGGCACATTAGTAAAATGTGCCTAGCAGCACACACACGCAAAAGATACGCTAGGGCCCATAGACTGTTAATATTTATGGACACAGCATGTGTAACGTAACAGATTGGTTTGTGGAGCTCTGCTAAGAGTCGTCAAGTTTGCCGTTACAGGCGCAGCCATCTTGGTTGCGGATGGGAAAATTTAAGATGAGAAGGAGGAGGGAGGGAGGAGCCATAGACTGTTGGGCGGTGTCTGAGAGTTGGCAACGCTGCTTCCACTCTATGTTACACACTTTCACTGGCAATCTAGATGCCACTGCTGCTGAAAGCTAGCCTACAAAATTTAAGATAAGATGGTTAAGAGGTTTTAAATAGGCCACAAACTGTCAGTCACATCATAGCCACGCCCTAAAACACCCCCTGCTTTATTTAGACAATTATTCAATAAATGATCATCATGCTGTATTGCAAAAGACTTAAACCTAGTGATTGAGACCATTACCTTGATTACTTTGTCATAGACTTCTACAAAAACCGACCTCCTGTTGCAATCTCCCATGTTGTCAGTTGCTGGATTTAGATAGAATGCAGGTTTAAGGCACTTCCACATTCAGAATCAGAATCATTTGCAGTTCTTTGCCGTACCGGATGTTGCCCATAAATATTAACAGTCTATTGTTAAATACAACAAATAAAAATGTATGACCTCTGTACATTCTGATCCACATTGTGAATTGAATTCAAAGTAAATATATAGAAGTTGTCATGAACACTTCTGCTTCTCTGACAGAGATCATAAAATGCAGCGTAAGACAAAACAATAGAAAGCTGATGCGGTGGTGCTGCTCATTATATTTAATTGACGAATATGATGTATATGATAATGTTTAAAAACAAAGATGCGTAGGTATTTTTTATTTTATTTAATGTTCAATAACATATTATGAGTGTTAATGTCCTCCACAGGATGATGACTTCAACTGTGTTCTTTGTCTTGTTGGCTGTTCTAGGACAGACAAATAGCCATTTTGGTGAGATTATTCTTTAATTGGTTGAATCAAATTATTGATATTACATCAATGAATTCACATAGTAATTAATGGATATAGTTAATATGTGTGCCCATCTATCTATCTTATATTATCATATTCCATGAATAAACACTGACCCAACTGGTGAATTGTACCATATAACGTGTCTAATTGGTGACTTTGAGCAGACAGTCACATTCAAAGTTCTATCAAATACTGTATGCTCACTGCCTGTACTTTGGTGGCAAATATGGTCAGATCAACACATATAATATGTATGTGCCTTCCATATATATATTTTAATAACACATATTGTAAATTTTTTACAGATCCAGGACCTAATATTGCTAAAGGTGGAAAGGTGATTCAGTCCTCCCTGGGGTGGAATGGCGTCCCTGAAAGGGCCATTGATGGAAATCGGGCTAGCATTTATGGACAGGAATCCTGTAGCCACACACAAAACGATGTAAAACCATGGTGGAGACTGGACCTCCTGAAGACATATAAAATCAACACTGTCACCATCACCAACAGAAAAGATTGTTGCAGTGAAAGACTCAATGGTGCTGAGATCCGCATTGGAAATTCCCTCAATGACAATGGCAACGATAATCCCAGGTAACAGCAATTTCTGTCTTAATTTGGATTTAAACATTTAACTTTGGCTGTGTAAGTTAGAGGGAATAATTGACTGGATATCTAAATAACTTCCTAATATAAAGCCAGATGTTTCACAGAAATAGCATGATCAGTATTTGAATACAGTCATTCGTAAGATTTACGTGTAGTCTTTGTCTGGTAAACCAGTTCTTCTCATAATTCTGTTTTATTTTATTGTTCGTCAGGTGTGCTGTTATTAAGTCTATCGCAGCTGGGGGCTCCGAAACCTTCACGTGTAATGGAATGGAAGGTCGTTATGTAAACATTGTGATTCCTGGTAGAGCAGAATACCTGACACTGTGTGAGGTGGAAGTCACTGGTCAGCCTTCAGGAAACCCTGCTCCAACTGGTGATTTATACTATATAATGTGACCAATAGATTACTTTGAGCAGACAGTCATATTCAAAGTTCAATCAAATATGCTCACTGCCTCTTCATTGGCGGCACATTTCTTTAATAGGTTGAATCAAATTATTGATATTTCCCCAATTAATTCACATTTTAGAATTTAATCGATATATTTAATATGCGTGTCCATCTATCTATCTTCAGCTATCATATTCCATAAATAAACACTGACCCAACTGATGATTTGTACCATATAACATGTCCAAATGATGACATTGAGCAGACAGTCACATTCAAGGTTCTATTAAATACTATATGCTCACTAGCTGTTCTTTGGTGGCAAATATGGTCAGATCAACACTTATAATACATACAGTATGTGCCTTCCATATATATTTTAATGACACATTTTGTAAATTTCTCCAGATCCAGGTCCTAATATTGCTAAAGGTGGAAAGGTGATTCAGTCGTCCCTGGGGTGGAATGGCGTCCCTGAAAGGGCCATTGATGGAAATCGGGCTAGCATTTACGGACAGGAATCCTGTAGCCACACACAAAACGATGTAAAACCATGGTGGAGACTGGACCTCCTGAAGACATATAAAATCAACACTGTCACCATCACCAACAGAAAAGATTGTTGCAGTGAAAGACTCAATGGTGCTGAGATCCGCATTGGAAATTCCCTCAATGACAATGGCAACGATAATCCCAGGTAACTAATTTTTATTTAAACATTTAACATTGGTTGTGTAAATTACAGGGAATAATTGACTGGATATCTAAATAACTTGCTAATATAAAGCCAGATGTTTCACAGAAATAGCATGATCAGTATTTGAATACAACCATTCGTAAGATTTACGTGTAGTCTTTGTCTGGGAAACCAGTTCTTCTCATAATTCTGTTTTATTTTATTGTTCGTCAGGTGTGCTGTTATTTCATCTATCGCAGCTGGGGTCTCCGAAACCTTCACGTGTAATGGAATGGAAGGTCGTTATGTAAACATTGTGATTCCTGGTAGAGCAGAATACCTGACACTGTGTGAGGTGGAAGTCACTGGTCAGCCTTCAGGAAACCCTGCTCCAACTGGTGATTTATACTATATAATGTGACCAATACATTACTTTGAGCATACTGTCACATTCAAAGTTCAATCAAATATTCTCACTGCCTGTTCATTGGTGGCATATTTGGTCTGTTCAACACATGTAATATGCTTGTGCCTTTCATAAACTATCTTTAATGACACATTGTGTATCTTTGTCCAGATCTTAATATTGCTAAAGGTGGAAATGTGATTCAGTCCTCCCTGGGGTGGAATGGCGTCCCTGAAAGGGCCATTGATGGAAATCGGGCTAGCATTTACGGACAGGAATCCTGTAGCCACACACAAAACGATGTAAAACCATGGTGGAGACTGGACCTCCTGAAGACATATAAAATCAACACTGTCACCATCACCAACAGAAAAGATTGTTGCAGTGAAAGACTCAATGGTGCTGAGATCCGCATTGGAAATTCCCTCAATGACAATGGCAACGATAATCCCAGGTAACTAATTTTGATTTTAACATTTAACATTGGTTGTGTACATTACAGGTAATAATTGACTGGATATCTAAATAACTTGCTAATATAAAGCCAGATGTTTCACAGAAATAGCATGATCAGTATTTGAATACAACCATTCGTAAGATTTACGTGTAGTCTTTGTCTGGTAAACCAGTTCTTCTCATAATTCTGTTTTATTTTATTGTTCGTCAGGTGTGCTGTTATTAAGTCTATCGCAGCTGGGGGCTCCGAAACCTTCACGTGTAATGGAATGGAAGGTCGTTATGTAAACATTGTGATTCCTGGTAGAGCAGAATACCTGACACTGTGTGAGGTGGAAGTCACTGGTCAGCCTTCAGGAAACCCTGCTCCAACTGGTGATTTATACTATATAATGTGACCAATAGATTACTTTGAGCAGACAGTCATATTCAAAGTTCAATCAAATATGCTCACTGCCTCTTCATTGGCGGCACATTTCTTTAATAGGTTGAATCAAATTATTGATATTTCCCCAATTAATTCACATTTTAGAATTTAATCGATATATTTAATATGCGTGTCCATCTATCTATCTTCAGCTATCATATTCCATAAATAAACACTGACCCAACTGATGATTTGTACCATATAACATGTCCAAATGATGACATTGAGCAGACAGTCACATTCAAGGTTCTATTAAATACTATATGCTCACTAGCTGTTCTTTGGTGGCAAATATGGTCAGATCAACACTTATAATACATACAGTATGTGCCTTCCATATATATTTTAATGACACATTTTGTAAATTTCTCCAGATCCAGGTCCTAATATTGCTAAAGGTGGAAAGGTGATTCAGTCGTCCCTGGGGTGGAATGGCGTCCCTGAAAGGGCCATTGATGGAAATCGGGCTAGCATTTACGGACAGGAATCCTGTAGCCACACACAAAACGATGTAAAACCATGGTGGAGACTGGACCTCCTGAAGACATATAAAATCAACACTGTCACCATCACCAACAGAAAAGATTGTTGCAGTGAAAGACTCAATGGTGCTGAGATCCGCATTGGAAATTCCCTCAATGACAATGGCAACGATAATCCCAGGTAACTAATTTTTATTTAAACATTTAACATTGGTTGTGTAAATTACAGGGAATAATTGACTGGATATCTAAATAACTTGCTAATATAAAGCCAGATGTTTCACAGAAATAGCATGATCAGTATTTGAATACAGTCATTCGTAAGATTTACGTGTAGTCTTTGTCTGGTAAACCAGTTCTTCTCATAATTCTGTTTTATTTTATTGTTCGTCAGGTGTGCTGTTATTTCGTCTATCGCAGCTGGGGGCTCCGAAACCTTCACGTGTAATGGAATGGAAGGTCGTTATGTAAACATTGTGATTCCTGGTAGAGCAGAATACCTGACACTGTGTGAGGTGGAAGTCACTGGTCAGCCTTCAGGAAACCCTGCTCCAACTGGTGATTTATACTATATAATGTGACCAATAGATTACTTTGCGCATACTGTCACATTCAAAGTTCAATCAAATATGCTCACTGCCTGTTCATTGGTGGCATATTTGGTCTGTTCAACAGATGTAATATGCTTGTGCCTTTCATAAACTATCTTTAATGACACATTGTGTATCTTTGTCCAGATCTTAATATTGCTAAAGGTGGAAATGTGATTCAGTCGTCCCTGGGGTGGAATGGCGTCCCTGAAAGGGCCATTGATGGAAATCGGGCTAGCATTTACGGACAGGAATCCTGTAGCCACACACAAAACGATGTAAAACCATGGTGGAGACTGGACCTCCTGAAGACATATCAAATCAACACTGTCACCATCACCAACAGAAAAGATTGTTGCAGTGAAAGACTCAATGGTGCTGAGATCCGCATTGGAAATTCCCTCAATGACAATGGCAACGATAATCCCAGGTAACTAATTTTGATTTTAACATTTAACATTGGTTGTGTAAATTACAGGGAATAATTGACTGGATATCTAAATAACTTGCTAATATAAAGCCAGATGTTTCACAGAAATAGCATGATCAGTATTTGAATACAGTCATTCGTAAGATTTACGTGTAGTCTTTGTCTGGGAAACCAGTTCTTCTCATAATTCTGTTTTATTTTATTGTTCGTCAGGTGTGCTGTTATTTCGTCTATCGCAGCTGGGGGCTCCGAAACCTTCACGTGTAATGGAATGGAAGGTCGTTATGTAAACATTGTGATTCCTGGTAGAGCAGAATACCTGACACTGTGTGAGGTGGAAGTCACTGGTCAGCCTTCAGGAAACCCTGCTCCAACTGGTGATTTATACTATATAATGTGACCAATACATTACTTTGAGCATACTGTCACATTCAAAGTTCAATCAAATATTCTCACTGCCTGTTCATTGGTGGCATATTTGGTCTGTTCAACACATGTAATATGCTTGTGCCTTTCATAAACTATCTTTAATGACACATTGTGTATCTTTGTCCAGATCTTAATATTGCTAAAGGTGGAAATGTGATTCAGTCCTCCCTGGGGTGGAATGGCGTCCCTGAAAGGGCCATTGATGGAAATCGGGCTAGCATTTATGGACAGGAATCCTGTAGCCACACACAAAACGATGTAAAACCATGGTGGAGACTGGACCTCCTGAAGACATATAAAATCAACACTGTCACCATCACCAACAGAAAAGATTGTTGCAGTGAAAGACTCAATGGTGCTGAGATCCGCATTGGAAATTCCCTCAATGACAATGGCAACGATAATCCCAGGTAACTAATTTTGATTTTAACATTTAACATTGGTTGTGTACATTACAGGTAATAATTGACTGGATATCTAAATAACTTGCTAATATAAAGCCAGATGTTTCACAGAAATAGCATGATCAGTATTTGAATACAACCATTCGTAAGATTTACGTGTAGTCTTTGTCTGGTAAACCAGTTCTTCTCATAATTCTGTTTTATTTTATTGTTCGTCAGGTGTGCTGTTATTAAGTCTATCGCAGCTGGGGGCTCCGAAACCTTCACGTGTAATGGAATGGAAGGTCGTTATGTAAACATTGTGATTCCTGGTAGAGCAGAATACCTGACACTGTGTGAGGTGGAAGTCACTGGTCAGCCTTCAGGAAACCCTGCTCCAACTGGTGATTTATACTATATAATGTGACCAATAGATTACTTTGAGCAGACAGTCATATTCAAAGTTCAATCAAATATGCTCACTGCCTGTTCATTGGTGGCATATTTCTTTAATAGGTTGAATCAAATTATTGATATTTCCCCAATGAATTCACATTTTAGAATTTAATCGATATATTTAATATGCGTGTCCATCTATCTATCTTCAGCTATCATATTCCGTAAATAAACACTGACCCAACTGATGATTTTTACCATATTACATGTCCAATTGATGACATTGAGCAGACAGTCACATTCAAGGTTCTATGAAATACTGTATGCTCACTGCCTGTTCTTTGGTGGCAAATATGGTCAGATCAACACATATAATACATACAGTATGTGCCTTCCATATATATTTTAATGACACATTTATTAATTTTCTCCAGATCCAGGTCCTAATATTGCTAAAGGTGGAAAGGTGATTCAGTCCTCCCTGGGGTGGAATGGCGTCCCTGAAAGGGCCATTGATGGAAATCGGGCTAGCATTTATGGACAGGAATCCTGTAGCCACACACAAAACGATGTAAAACCATGGTGGAGACTGGACCTCCTGAAGACATATAAAATCAACACTGTCACCATCACCAACAGAAAAGATTGTTGCAGTGAAAGACTCAATGGTGCTGAGATCCGCATTGGAAATTCCCTCAATGACAATGGCAACGATAATCCCAGGTAACAGCAATTTCTGTCTTATATTAGATTAGAACAACTAACATTGGTTGTGCAAGTTACAGAGAATTATTGCACTGGATATCTAAATAACTCCCTAATATAAAGCCATATTTTTTTTACAGAAATAGCATGATCAGTATTTGAATACAACCATTCGTAAGATTTACGTGTAGTCTTTGTTGAGTAAACCAGTTTTACACATAATTCTGTTTTATGTTTTTGTTTGTCAGGTGTGCTGTTATTTCATCTATCGCAGCTGGGGTCTCCGAAACCTTCACGTGTAATGGAATGGAAGGTCGTTATGTAAACATTGTGATTCCTGGTAGAGCAGAATACCTGACACTGTGTGAGGTGGAAGTCACTGGTCAGCCTTCAGGAAACCCTGCTCCAACTGGTGATTTATACTATATAATGTGACCAAGAGATTACTTTGAGCAGACAATCACATTCAAAGTTCAATCTTTTGCTACTTTTAGACTGCATGCAAAAGTGGTCCAAATCAAATTTTTTTGGGGGGGGTCAAGTGACCAGGTCAGACTTCTTCCGAAGTAGTAACACTCAAATGTAGCCCAGATATGATTTTTTACCAAATCAGATTCACAACACTTCCATATGTGGTCCTGAATCAGACCCAGGTCAAATTTTTTTTCAATGCGGCCGCAACCAAGGCGGATTTGATGCGACTATTACCTCAATTACCCTTGCTCAGCCCTCTCTCCCTGTGGGGAGGGGCGGAGCCCCCTGCTCCCGGTGCGGCATGGAGCGAACTGTCCTCAATGCGCCCCAACCGCGTTTTGTTGCAATGGCGGGGATCGGATCACGTAAAAAGGTGTCAGGGGTCTGCAGTGATTTTAGCAACCCCCCAATCCGTCTAAACACAGACGAAGGAGTCTAATGCAAGCGCGACTCTGTGGGTCGCCCCGTGGCACAATGAAAGTGAAGTTTGGCGCATGCCACGTGAGGTGGGATCCCGGTCTCTCAGGGTTGGGCGTACCACCGGCCCGTCTCACCCACACCGTCAGGGAGATGGAGCATAAGCGTGTGCGATAGTACCCAAAAGATGGTGAACTAGGCCTGAGCAGGGTGAAGCCAGAGAAAACTCTGCTGGAGGCCCTTAGTGGTCCTGATGTGCAAATTGGTCACACAGACCGCTGTACTGAATTGGCAGCCATAACCGCGCAAAAGGCCAAAATAGCCAATTTGTCTCTCTTTCTCTTCTCTCAGCACCTGCTCATTAATGTTTTTGCTGCCATTACACAAACATTTTGAAATAAAAGCCCAAAATGCTTCCTCCATGACCTCCCTAACTTTAGTGCACACTCTAGTGACATCAGACGCAGCGTGCTATGTCTGATCTCTGATATAGGACACATTTGAAAAGGTATCGTGAACAGCCAAAATCAAATTGGATCTGAGCAAAAAATCTGATTTAGGCATTAAGACTTGAACGTTGTGAATGTAGCTAAATGTGCTCACTGCCTGTTCATTAGTGGCAAATTTGGTCAGATCAACACATGAAATATGCCTGTGCCTTCCATTAACTCTTTAATGACACATTTTGTAACTTTGTCCAGGTCCTAATATTGCTAAAGGTGGAAAGGTGATTCAGTCCTCCCTGGGGTGGAATGGCGTCCCTGAAAGGGCCATTGATGGAAATCGGGCTAGCATTTATGGACAGGAATCCTGTAGCCACACACAAAACGATGTAAAACCATGGTGGAGACTGGACCTCTTGAAGACATATCAAATCAACACTGTCACCATCACCAACAGAAAAGATTGTTGTCACGATAGAATCAATGGTGCTGAGATCCGCATTGGAAATTCCCTCAATGACAATGGCAACGATAATCCCAGGTAACAGCACTTTTTGTCTTATATTAGATTTGAACATTTAACATTGGTTGTGTAAATTAGTGCACTAAATATCTACATAATTCCCTAATAGAAAGACATATATTTCACAGCAAATAAATGATGAGTATTTAAACACAGATAGAAGTAATATTTATGCATAGGTTGTGTCTGTTAACCCAGTTTTGCTCATAATTCTGTTTCATTTTATTGTTCGTCAGGTGTGCTGTTATCTCGTCTATCGCAGCTGGGGGCTCCGAAACCTTCACGTGTAATGGAATGGAAGGTCGTTATGTAAACATTGTGATTCCTGGTAGAGCAGAATACCTGACACTGTGTGAGGTGGAAGTCACTGGGATAAATACAGATGATTCCATTGAATATGTCTGTGGCTGAGTCTGAAGTAATTCCTCAGTTCATCTCCACTTCAATTTAATGCTAATCTATTCAAGTTTCTACTTCTTTTGCTTCAATAGACTATTTATAGTTATGGTCAATGACATTGCATCTTTTCCATCAATAAAATATTCATCCGTCGAGTCAATGATGATAGCAAGGTTTAATTGACGTCAAGAGGTTACCAGGAATTTAACATAACTTGTGCTCATATTCACAACAGTATTGGTGCTATTATACAGTTGTTTAAGGTCCTCCAATGTGAATTTTATTAACTGTAAAGTTTATGGTTTATTAACTGTAAAGTTTATGGTTTGTGTACTTTTAACATTACATTTACATTTTGCGAAACAATAATTTTTGCTTTCTTGCCAAGACTCAGATGAAAAGATTGATATCCCCCTCATAGTTATATGATAACTATCAATCTGGCTATTTATGCACAAAGACTGTACACAAACTAGAAACAATGAGTTGGGTTGGGTATTGTTTGGATTTTTACGACGCCGAACCGAACCTTTAAAATGATTCCGATTCCTAACCAATTCCTAAACCAATTCTTGAAAAACTGAAAAATTACATTAAAAAAAGGCTCTTTTATAGTTTTTTTTAATTGAAAATTATTTTAATTCAACAATATATTAACGTTTTTAAAGTACTTTAAATATATAATAAGTAAACATAAGTCACATAACACACAACTACAGTAATTTAACAATAACTAACAGTTACACAATTAACAAGTAACAACAAAATAAATATTGAGTTGGTATGCTAACTAAACCAGCGTCAAACTTTAGCAGTTGTTTTGCAGATAAATTACCATATTTGCCTTCTCTGGCAAGATAGGACACTTCACCTGACTTATGGCATGTCCTGCACAGGGGATGGTGTCGGGAAGAAAGAAAAAAGAGACCTGGAGCGACAAAGGGAAAATATTTCAGTGGACAAATTGAGTGGAACGGCTCTGGTTCAAATTTCGGTACCAAACTCTAACAATAAGCCTGGCTTGGTCCAAATGTAACCTACCTCCATCCTATCAGCTAAAGTTACACAATCTGAGCCAAAACGGACAGTTTAATGACAGTTTTGAAAGCACATATGTAACCTTCTCTTGAAAAAGAAATAACAAACATAAAGCCAAAGTGTCAATTACAGTAGCAACAGATAGGTTCAGTCGAGTCTTTCGAAAGGCAGAGGTACACTGAGTTTGAATCCCGATTTTAGGTCTGTGGAGAACTCTCACAATTACTTTTCTGTTACAAGTAAAACAAAAATAAAAATATTGAACAATATTGAATATTGAAACTACAAATGTATCAAATGACATTGTGGCAAGGGGTAAAAGGGATATGAATTTACAAATAATTAGCACCAGAATTGTTTAGTTGTACGGCAATGTCACAACTTTGTTAATTCACTCTGACTGCCCTTACAGTATTGTCTTTGGCCACAGCAGACAGCTTTTTTAGCACAAAAGCTCCACTAAAGAACCACTGCAACCTACCTGCTCAGCATAAGACAGTTAGTGACTGGTGGGCAGACAGAGGATCCAACATGCCCGTACAGCAACATGACAAATTGACAAAGAAAATGTAAAAAAAAAATAAACAAATCACAAAAAGTATTCAACATAGTGTTGCACAAAGTTTCCTCTTACTCAACAACTCAAAAACCTATGCATTTCATTTAAGTCTTCAGTCTCTCATGGATTCTGTTCCTGATCCTATGTCACTGTTCCCATGGGGAAAAAACTGCAAAATAGTTATCTTGGCTGTGTCCGGCATTGTTTTTTTTCATGGCCTTGTCTATATCTACTTCACTTGTTTGTCAAGATATTATTGGTTCTATTTTCAAATGGGTAACATTTTTGGGTAATAAAAGCATAGCATACAGACAAAAACAACAACATATAGTTGAGGGGCCTATTCATGTTTTATGTTTAAATGTATCACTACATCTTGAGAAGAAGCAGCAACATAGCTCTCTTGGATGCAAGTCATGCATCATATCCATTTCATTTTTATGGGAAACTGTATGGATCTGTACTCACATTTCTACTGGGCTACAATCATTGGGGGAAGTGTGTCTCAAATGATGCAAAAGACATGGAGAATATTTCCATTTGATGAAATATTTGGTTTGAATATTTGACTGAATGAAGAACTTGAACAGTTGATAAACAATAAATATGAGATCATGTCAGACAAAAGGTTATTTTTTCTTAAGGTGAAATGTCAGGGCAAAATCTGGATTTATGCTGTTAAAAATATGTGAATAATAACTTTAACACGGGCAGCTAACCAGGGAATAAGTCTGGGAAACAAAATTAACAAACAGTGGCTTTAACATTAGCTTCCTTATGGTTACTAATGTTTTACTAAACAGAAAACCTGAGTGCTTAGCAGTTAATAGTGAATTGGCTAAATCTCCCTTTACCAGTAGATGTATTCTAGGCATAAGTAACTATAAAGAAATAACCAAGAAATAATGGCGTGGTCCCTCCACTATTGATGATATAAAGAATTCACTAAAGACATTTTTACAATTAATATCCTACACAAACACCTGTTTGATCGATCTGCGGTGTTCTGTAATTATATTGGCATGTCATGTCAGTTATGTTCATGAATACGGTAAACAACGTGTAAAACTGATGCTGTATTTGATGCCTACATCTGGCGGAGCATAAAGTTTTAAAATCATAATCATATGCAGAATTAATCGTGTTTATTAGTCTGACTTTAGTGTGTTTATTATAAAATGTGTGTTTTCATTGTAATGCATTTCTTAACCATTTTGAAAGATGCAAAAATTAATATCTGTACAGAACTGTCTTCCATTTATCAGAATAACTCTTACACCTGTATTAGATGCTATCAAATTGATGGGTATGAAAAAGCACGCTGACACAATGCGTAATTACGCACCATGGCTTAAGGAAGATGTGGCAAATGGGAGTTACGTGCTCAGCTGGACAGAGATGACAGCTTAAAGTGTAGCTCCTGGCCCAACTGTGCCAAATAGTTGTTACCACGAGTTACTTAAAGCAGAATGGCAAACAAGAGCAGAGCCCAACACAGAGACACTGATGCTATTGCAGAGGCATTACTGGAGAAACTTACTTCGAACAGGGGGGGATCAACAATGACGAGAAGCTTACTGCTATCCTTGCTCAGCAAGCGTCTCTGACTGCAAGCCTTGGCACTATCAGAGCTGATATAAAAAACCTAAAAACTACGGAGGAAAGCAACTCAAGTATTGTTGACAGCCATGGCCGTGCTTTTCAAGAGTTGGAGGTGAAGCTAGCATATATGGAAGACAGAAACCTAAGATGCAATATCCTCATCGTCGGACTGAAAGAGGTGTTAGAAGGTGCCACTGCCATTCAGTATCTCTCATGTTCATTGCCTAAGTGGTTTCTGAATTTAGTAGATGTTCAGATCAAGATTATCAGAAGCCAACCAGATTTACAGTGATAGCCCAAAGAAGAATACCACTACTAATAGCACGTGCTTGGCTACTTAACTAGTCATGTGATTCTATGCCACGCTTTTATCAAACCATGGAGTCCGCCTGATGAACATGGACCACTGGTTTGTCTTGCTCTCTTAATGTGTCCTGGTTTTATTACACTGTTATCTGATATGATTACTGTTTTTCTGAATGCTATGTATGACCTACTCTCTATAGGCTAGCTGGGCCACTGCTAGAGTTTCCTTTTGACTATTTTAGTCTTTTTGTTTCTTGGTTTTGTTGACAAGAAATGTGTTTGTGTTGATGTTAATTTAGTATGGAAGCAGTTGCTGTTGCAACCAGTTAATTATGGGAAAGTGTTTCTTTCTGCTGCCCCATATCCAATCTTAATCACAGACCTACTTTGAGTGTTGTCTGGCTATGCCCCCCTCTCTCACTTTTCTCTTTTGTGTCACTGTCTCATATGTTCTTGTTCTGTGTTTTACATGTTTTTTTATGTTGAGAGACTTAACTTTGGATGCACTATTGTTAGGATTTAATTAAATGAAAGGCAGCAGCAATATCCACATATATTCTTTAATTTAGAACGCAGCTTTTTTTGATCATTTTTAGTTTGGAATTGTGGCGGACTGCTAATAATAATAAACAAGTTAATAATAATACACCAGTTGAATTGAGCCCGGTCAAGAAGGGTCCTTTCTGGTGTGAGAAGGGAATAGAAACAGTCATTCTTTTCTCTTGGAGGGACACTATCTCCCCTGAAATGACACGGTTGTTTCCAACACACTGTCTAAAAGAGGTGGAGGGCTGGTAAACTGGGGCTTTTGTGATAGTCTTTGACAGCCATGCATTCATGGGTAGCAAGTTTACCCACACTGTGCTTTGCTCCGTGTGTTGTTTGTTGCCATAGCAACAGACAGTTTGCCGCTATCCTGGGGATGCATGACGTTGCAGTCATCGAGGCAGAGCTCTCCCCATCCTGCAAGACCAGCCTGGAAAGGTTGTAGAGTCGGCTTAATGGTAAACAGGCCCCAGGAAACAACTCAGTAGCACAGTCAGATGGCCTATGGGGTGGCAAAGATAATGCTTTTTCCTGGCTGAACACCTCAGCAAGATCTTGGTATTCCTCAGGAACAGACGACAGATTGGGCAGTTTCTCAGGGGTAGTAGGGGTACTCACAGTGGGACGAATAGCTGAACCGAGACAAAGTGAATGGCAATGGATATTCCCACTGGGAATAGTTTGATGTTGCCAATCTATCTGGGGATTATGGAGACTAAACCAGGGAAAACTGAGGGTAAGTGGGGTGGAGGAAGCTGACACTACCTTAAAACTGATATTCTCATGGTTATTACCAGATAGAATTAGAGTTCCGGGGACCAGCTTAAGGTCAAGGAAGTTATCCTCTACCCCAAAGTAGATAAGGGCTCATAATGGTAGCGACAAAGTGCCTGATTGTAGTGTAGCAGGGAGTAGTAGACAGGGAACTGTGGGTACAGACTCAGAAATCAGGCTTGCTAGATGGTGTACATTTCCTAACGAGACTTGTCTTTTGGCCGTACTGGAAATTTTGCAATAGAAATGGGAGGGGTCTCCACAGTACAGGCACTCACCCACCTGGATGTTGTAACCGTTCAGCTGGAGTTCACCAGGTTTGTCTGGATGTTCCCATGCTGCTAAAGTCCAAAATCCAATGGAGTACTCCCTACCCTGTCTGAGATTCAACATTCTTTTGGAAGCGTTTCCAGCATAATCAGGGTGGTCAAAACTGTTTTCAATCAATTAGCAAAGGTTAATTCAGTAATCTGTTCATTTGTAAACACAGCCTCTGCCCAAACCAGAATTCTCCCTCAGAATAACCGTAGTGCGTAATATCCCTTTGACGACTCGGCAGCAAATGTTAGCGGCTTTTGTTGAAAAAAACATTTCACATTGAAGCAGGAATCCACGGGCATTTGTTTAACTCTCCAGTGAAAGGTGCAGGTGAGAACCTTCTGTGTGTGACCCCCTGAACTTCTGCGTTGAATCAGGAAATGCGCTGCAGTTGAGCCACACCCCTTGATCTACTTTCCTCGAACCACACCTCCAGCATCCTTCAGGTGGGAACCAACACAGAACAGACTGACATGCAGGGAAGGGGAGAGAGCAGACAAACGGGACAGGTAAGAACAGCTGATCCATATCACTGATGGCATGAACAATTGCATGAAATGCTTACTAGTTGATGTGTTCACCAATATTCCAGTAAAGCACACTCACAGAAAATAGAAAAAGATATAAAACATTTGTGAAACAAATAACTAACGTCTATGTAGTAGGGTACAGGGTACAAGCGGCCGAAATGGGTTTCCTTAGGAGGGTGGCTGGCGTCTCCCTTAGAGATAGGGTGAGAAGCTCAGTCATCCAAGAGTAGAGCCGCTGCTCCACCGCGTCAAAGGGAGCCAGTTGAGGTGGTTTTTTAGAAGATTGACATGTTAATTTCATGCACACTGAAATTTGCATACAACACTCCCCATAATCAGGGTTAAATTCATTAAGCATTTTTTCCCCACAACTTAAGGAATATTGCTAAGAGCAAATTACAATTATTTTCGCTTGTGTCCCCATTTTAGTTGTTTTGTCCTCATGTCAATCGACCGTAATTTTTCTGCAGATTTGTCCTCTAAATACTTCACCCACATCTAGTGATGAAAATACTCTCTTTTATAGGACAATTCTGGTGGAAAATTACCATAGGGGTTAATAACATGCGTGTAGGCCTACCTAGTCGTTCTCTGGGATGTGTTTTCATGATAACTGAATGCGTCTCTAGCTTGAAACAAGCATCCCTCTTTGAACCCTTTGAATCCTGGGAAGAGATGTGGACATGGTTGAGGAGTACAGATAAATGGGTGTCAACATCGACAGCAGGCTGAACTGGAAAATCAACAGAACTGCTCTTTAGAAGAAGGGGATGAGCAGACTCCATTTCCTGAGGAAGCTGAGATCCTTCAACGTGTGCAGCAAAATGTTATCTATCTATCTATCTATCTATCTATCTATCTATCTATCTATCTATCTATCTATCTATCTATCTATCTATCTATCTATCTATCTATCTATCTATCTATCTATCTATCTATCTATCTATCTATCTTATCTAATCTATCTATCCATCTATCCATCTATCCATCTATCCAAGCTAGTACAAAATGGTGATTAGCTTCTAACGCCTGCTTTCGGGGCATAAGGTAAATCACTATTTCATACCACTATCAAAGCTCAAAATAGCACCACATTTCAACGGTAGCATAATGAGTGTCCCTACATGTAAACTGAAGCATTGAGAACTTTGTAAGTGTACAGAAAGTTTATTTAAAACATTTTATATTGTTTATATTAAAAGAGTTTATGAAGACAGTAGCGTTCATGTTTACATGCTCCATCTTGGAAAACAGTCATGACCAGTCAAACGACGAACGCTGTGCAACCAGTAACCAGTAACATAGCACCAACACAGCGTTTGTGGTTTGACTGGTCATGACTTTTTTTCCCAAGATGGCACCTGCATGTTAATATGAACCCTACTTTTTGCTGGAATAAAATAACAATTTACGCTATGCCCCGAAATCTAGCGTAAGAAGTAACTTGTTTTAAGCTTGAGCCACATTTGATTAGCCTACTGTTTCTAGAGTAGTCCCATCCCTGCTTTTGCAGTTGAGCAAGAGGGAGTAGGGATGCTTACCTTGACCCTCATTCAACATAACAAAATAATTCAATAACATATAACCATTAATTTCTTTTAGAACAAACTTTTTTAATTTCTATAATAAAAAAGAAACTTGTATCATTTGGATACAGGGATGGGAGTAGGACAGCAATCTGTTTGATTCATGCTAAAAAATCTCAACTTTGAAAACCCAGCCCAGTAATTTGACGGTAAAACTCTTATACTCCAAGTCTCTTTTAAATTGATTGATTAAGTTATGTTTCAATATGCTTTATCATAGAACAGTGGTACATTTAACTGGCTGTGTGGCTCCTCATAGCCCTCCTGTGTAAAAGGTGGTGCATAGGTGGTAGGCTGACTATATTCAGTACATGAAAAATAGCATTTGGTTGATGTAACCTGTCACTTGTCTCACTTTTTGATCCACTTGATCATGAGTGTGAGGTGGAGGCATCAGGGGAAATATCCCCTCTAACCATGAGTGTTTCATGCTCCACCTAGCATTTAATCACTCCATAGAAGACCAGACACCATCAGAATACATCTTGGTTTTGTATGTGTCTATGACTGTGCATGGTTATTTTGGATGTTTGAATTTACGCATTGTCATTTTTTTTTTCATTTTGATGACATGCATGTTTGTTTGTGTGTATTGTATTCATGAAGTGGCTATAGGTCTGCTTGTGTGTGTTTGTGCTCCATTGTTTATTGTGGCTGCCAGTTCAGTTGTGCTTGCCTGTACAATATATCTGGATGGTCTTATTGTGTGCTGTGACCATTGATCACTTAAAGTGTAAATTGGGTATTTTCAACCTGGATCATATTTTTTCATGCATTTGTGTCTAATACTAATGTAAACAAAAGGCTTTAAAATCGGTTGACTATTGAGCGAGAATGTTGTAACCCATAGTCATGAACCAAGCTGCAACGTAAATCTATAGGGCAAAAGCGCACCCTCAATGCACATCCACTAAAAGAGAGTGTTCTTGCAACTGACAGGCTCAGATTGTTATTATAAGTGTCCAACAACATTATGGGAAGATGGAGACATTTCCATTATCCTGCAATGCCTTTGTGTGGAACTTACTGTTGCCAGGGAAACACAGTAACTTGTGTTATAAGAGCATTAACTTACCTCCATTCTGTCTGCAGCTCTCCACTCTTGGAAACACATTTTTCTTGAGGAAAATCAGCTTTGGTATAAAGTTTCTTCTCCTCTTTGGCTGGCAGTAGTCAAGACTGGTCAAAATGGTCACTGCAGACTCAATAGTCTGCAAGGCGAAGTGCTAGCACAACTGGCTTAAATTTCAGCCAGTCAGTATCAAAAGGAAACGTCTATGAAAAATGGATTTGGATGTGTGTAATTGAAAATCTTTAAGATAACACAAAACTGTGCTGCATGGCAACAAATGTCGCCGGAACGTCTATCCCTACGTGTGTTCCACACTAGAAACATCCATGGTTATATGCCGTTATCTTTTGGCATGTTCACCTCAGGAGATTTCAGAATGAGCCTTGATCCTCTTCCTATTAGACACTTACAGCATAATAACAATCTGAGCCTGGCAAAAACAAAACAAGCACTCTTATTGAATGTACATTGATAGTGCACATTTGACCTATAGGATTACATTTCAGCCCGTTTCCTGGCTGCCGGCTACAGTGCTCTCACTCAATACTGGATCAATTTTAAAGATTTTTGTTCACATGATTAGTCACTTACTCTCTTAGACCAGTGTACCTCACACATGTTGTGCAGCACTTTTGTGGTTCATTAAGTAATCAAGACAGTAAAAAAACCTTGAGAGAAACACATTTTGGTTAAAATAATGTAAGTCAAGAAATCACAAAGAGAAAGAAAGGGAGAAAGATGACAAACATGCTTCATGAAGGGTTGATACTTAATAGAGAAACTACACATAATGGTCCCAAATATGCTTATAAGAACTTACACAATCCATGCTCATACATAGGTACTCAATACACAAAGGAAACATGGACTCATAACAAACACACACACACACACACACACACACATCCACATCAGAGCAAGGTCAAGCCTGACAGCAGGCAGATGAAGAGCCACTTAGGAGACCTGTCTCTTGTCTTTATCCTGTGCCTCCCCTTTGAGAGCTATGTGCTCAAAGAGTCTATTGATAGGAAATAAACGATGAAGTCATAGTTGCTCTCAATGTCAAAAGGAAGATAAACTATTTGAATAAGTGTTAAGGTACAGTAAAAAAGTAGAAAAACAATTGTGTAAAATTACAATTAATCCCATAATTAGTGGAGACTTAATCATGTTGGGTGTCTTTGGGGGATGATGTCTCATCAAACTGCCATAAACCAGCTTGCAGACTTAAGTAATGCAAGTATAACCACCTCAGGACTTGTCTATCCGTGCATGGACCCTTTCCTTCTTGATTGTAGTATATATGGAACTCCCTACGGCACGCATTCATGGAGCGCCAGGAAGGACTCTTAAAACTTGGCTGAGCATCGCCGAAGCTTTGAGGTCTGGGCTGTAGCCTTGTGCTACAGCCTTTGCTTTAACTTGCGCAAGTGTGTGGTCCCTTGTCTTGTATCTGTCTTTGTATATGTCTGTTTCTGCATGTGTTGTTTTGTCTCCAATGCATACAATGCAGAAACTGCAGCACAATGGAGTACATGAACTATATTAAATTAGATTTAGAGAATAAAACTGAAAAGAGAAGAAAGAATAGATAATGCTTGCCCGCAACATGAAACCAACCTTCCAGCACACCCAAGGTACAGTACACAATGCCCCAAACAAACTAGAGTTTGAAATGAATGCTTCACATCATCAGAGCTTAGAAGAGGGATTGGGGAGTCTGTGTATGTGTTCAATATTGTTGATTCTGCTCCACCAAGCAGGCCTATCACCTCTGAAAACACTGGAGACCCAATATAGAGATTATAAATATGCATGGAAATCAATACATATTTGGCAGTGGGGGAGAGAAACATTGAGAAAAACACAGGAGGAGAGCAGATGCCCTGGAATGTTCATCTTCATTTATTACAGTCATTTATTCTCTTTCTCTCTCTTCCCTCTGCTGCACACACACACGCACACGCACACACACACACACACACACACACACACACACACACACACACACACACACACACACACACACACACACACACACACACACACACACACACACACATGCATCCACAGCAGGAGGGGGAGAGAAAGAATATGTCCAGATCAGCAAATTATCCATTCTTTTCTCTTCGACCAACCCTGTGGGGCTGTGCAGTGTGTAATAGCAAGTGCACTCCTCTGACGATTAGCCAGACTGTATATTTGTCATTGACGGTCCATAACGGAGGCCAGGGACCACTCTGAAACACAGGTTCATTCATCCATTGACTTCCATCCTACATTCTATAAAGTCCACAATTCAACACAATTTAGATTATTTTTATTTAAATTTGGTAAAATACAAACTATAGAAGAGTGGTTACACAATTATTGAAGGATCTTACAGTAAATGAGAATGTTTTACTTGCAGTGTGCCATCATGAGCTGCAGATGTAACAGGACCTTAGCCAGGAGCAATTTTTAACCAAGGTCAAGTGGCAGCAGTAAGGTTTATGGAGAGATCTTTTTTTTTTAATCAATTTCCTGAATTCCAGAGTAGTAGCTTCCATCTACTCCTAAAACATCATCATACTCTGTCTCTGCATCATTTCCTTTCAGTCTAAAGGCTCTGACACACCAATCCGACGGCTGACCGCCGGCAGAAAAGGCACTCGGACTGATCATTCTGCTCCCGTCGGTCCAAAAAGTGCCTCGTAATACATCTAAGCGACGCCGACTTGAACGTACATTCTGCACATGCTTGAGACATAATACATCTCCTTAACAGCAGGCGGCGCTAATCTGTGTTGTCGTCCAAAAAATGACATCCGGAAATAACAAACGCATCACGTGGGACTGGCTTCTCCCGAATTTTAAAGCCGACCATAATGGCGGCTCGTTCGGTATACGTGGTTTTTGAAAACATTTGAGGCGAGAAATAGGCCATACAGTTGCTGAAGCTGCCTGTTTTTTTTGATTGACAGAGATCATTTTGAAAGATTTTTGTTAAATTTTGAGAAGCGTACATTACGCTCATCCCTATTTCTGGTGTTTTAACAGAAGTGCACTGATTCGATTCGGCTGATTCAACAATTCAAATGGGCCCAAATTAAAGCCGACAGCTCCTCTGACTGACGACGGCACAGAACACACCAAACAGACTCAAGTCACCAACCTCTGCCGGGGGTCTGACTAGTCCACACAACATTCCGGGATGGGGAAAAACATGCTCTGGTTTATTATTATTATTTCTTTTATCCAATCACAATCGTCTTGGTTGTTGTAAAGCGCCAGACTCAATGACAGTGTTGCTACAAAATAACCTTGGTAACAAACCTGTTTTGGTGGAACATGTGTATGTTCGAAGGTTGTTTTAGTCGTGCAACAAAAAACTATGATTGGACAGATTCTAGCTAGTCTGGATTTACCCTGCAGAGATCTTGTTGGTATTGTATTACATTTTACTCTGAAGCACTTTGTGATTTTTTGTCTGTGAAAGGTGCTATACAAATAAACCTTACTTACTTACTTACTTACTAAGGAGCAGGTAATCATAGACCCCATAAATCAAAAAACACAAAGAAAACCAAAAGTAACGGACATCAGGTGGAATTTCTGGCAGCACCTGAACAATAGGGGAAATCTGAACAATCCCAGAAATGAAATGTCTTGAAGCAGAGAAGGTGATTTTTCTACACCCTCAGTTGCGTTAGTAAAACTGTTTTTGTGTTTAAAAATTTTAAAATTAAGTTTTAACTTATGATAGTCTTGGCCCAAAAGGATTCATCTCAGCTTTTGAAATTTAAACCATGTAAACCTATTCTAGTACAACCTCTAAATACAATTATGAACCCCAAAATTAGCATAATATGAGCACTTTAACATTGCTGTTATTTGCTGACATAAAAGTTGGAGAGGAGAGTTAAACACAAGTTTACCTGACTGCTGTTCCTGCAATTCACTCTCATGTTGTGTTTTATTTAAAAAAATGTCGTGCCGAGAAGGATAGTTCTGCTTCATCCTCTCAAAGTTGTTTCCCCCACTACGAGGGGGGAAGTGGGCCCCATGCGTAATTGGTGGTGGCCTACGCACTTGTGTAGTGAGAGTAGGGTATCTGCTCTGCTTTTTTTTAAAGCTCTCTTGTGGAATAGTTCAAGAGTTCTTGGGGTCATCTGCTGGCTACAGGGCCTGAGTAGGCATTTAATTTGCTTGTGAAAAACACAGGAAGAGAGCAGATGCCCTGGAATGTTCATCTTCATTTAATTTGCTTATCGGCCGGCTTTGTATCCAAAACCACATCAAACCATTTACCTCAGAACATAGTGATACTGCTAAACCAAGTCTCACCAAACAAACATGCTGTACACATATTTTACTTCATTTATGCTATGTAGCATATCTTTCAAATAACACAAACATCTCTCTCCAAAAGAAAGCCATGTTACCCTTAAAAAATAAGCGCAACTACAAACACTATCAGCACTACATGTCTGCACCACTGCAAACACCACCACCAATACAACAGACAACAGTATAGAATATTAATGCCATAATAATAAGCATTGATATTTAACATTGACTTACCCTTTGAAGTGTCTACTCCTGGTTATTTCTTAGCAGCAAAATAACTGCCTAACTCCTTGAATTCCAGCTCCTGAAGAATGTCACTTACAATGGACATTAGTGTTCATGGCTCAGTCTCTCCTAATGTAAGTTTTTTGGTATGTTTTTATTCACGCTATTAATTTATTAAGCATCAATGGAATCTCACCATTTGCAGGGTCAGTCTTGTATGGATCATCTGGTCTTGTGTCTACAGCAACTACCGCACCCTCAGTGTCATCTTCTGCAAGCTCTCCACTTTGCAGGTGCGGGGGCTGTAGCCGCCCTTCAGCCTACATATGTAGTTGTTTAACTCAGAGACTTTTCACAACTGGCATTTGCAATACGGAGAGCTGCTTGTTGGCTTCTAACCCTAACCCTAACGCCACTCCATTGACACACAGTGCTAGCGTTAGCGCTAGTTGCTGCAGAGTTGTTCGGGTAGCTGAGTCACTGGGTATTTTCTGATGGTTCTCTACCCCTATATAGATATACGAAATATTCATCTTTTGCAAGAGTAGCAGTTGTTAGGACATTTACTCACTTTGTGTCCTGTTAAAATTAATGTAAACACTACCACTAGTTAAGAAGAGAAACTACTGTCTCTGTTAATGGCAATGACATCTTGTCATGTTATGGAAAATAAATGTGTCTCCAGATTATGCTTTATTGTGAACCCTGCTCTGCAATGGACATTCATTTATACACATTTACACATATATACACATTTTTATCACAATGGCCTATGTAATCTATGTATATGTATCTGATTAATTTAGTATTCTTTCTGGGAGGTCTAATAGTAATAATAATAATACGTTTATTTGATTTAGCACCTTTAACAGAAAAAAAAAATCACAAAGTGCTTTACGTGATAAACGTTTGAAAAAATACAGTAGAGTCCAACAGAAGATAAGCAAGGAAAAAAAATTGAAAGGCCACTTCAATTTGTCTCTCTTTTCCCCTTTGGTCTTTTATCTATTTATTCCAACTGCTGTCTCCTTCCCTTTCTTTTTTATTTTCTTTCACTTGTGTGTGTTTTTCTCTTCTTCATTTTCACATTTTCTCTCTCATGTCCTCTTATTCTCTCTTTTCATTTCCATCTCCCATGAACCACTCTCCTTCTCTCCATCACTGGCCTCTTAATAAGCTCAAATATGCAAGCCATTGGCTTTTAATGTGTACTCCATATAGACCATACAGGTGCATCATTAATCTAAGATCTTTGCAGTGCTGGTTCTTTGAAATGCTAACTGGATAACACATTGTTTCCTGTGTGAGCCAGGGCATCCATATTATCTACCATCACTCCTTAATAAATTACACCTAGAGATGTGGTATTTTGTCTCTGTGTGCCAAAGCATTGTGTTGCTGGACTTCCCTGGTGGATGAATGAATATAATAAAAGAGTGTTCTCTAATTACCCCTTCTTTTCTCTTGCTAACACCCACACATACTTTCAACCCGTCTCTCTAAGGGTTTCACCAGGTTACACATGCATAATAGACTTTACTAAATAGTTAGTGATGAAATTACTAAATAATGTAGAAAACTGCGCTGTACTTAGACAATTACATTTTAGAGCAAACTGTCAGAAAAAAAAAATGTCAAACTGGCTTCTTACAGTATGATTTGTGTTATTGTATATGGGCAGCAACTTGTATTACTGTAGTAATGTTTGTGGAAAGTGTTACAGTATGTCAGTGGACAATATGTATCTACAAAAACATTTGGGAAATGCATAACCAAATCTTGTATCTACTTGGATTTGTTGAGATTGGTAGGGTTGGGTTGTGATACCTGGTTACATGTTGGATTTATTGGATTCAGGTTCTGGTTGGCAAAATAATTTATTTTTGCCAAGCTCTGATTCAAAAAAATAAATCAGACTTTATAGCATGTGTCTCTTCACCAAAGAAACAATCAAGTGCCACTAATACTGATTACTGGCACTTCTAAATTCTTGTTCACATGGTAATTGTTATAGTATTATTAATGTGCTGATATTTAATAGGTTATACATCAGGATTTAGTATAATGTAAAATTAGAAATTCAGCACCCTCATATAGGCCAATGGAATGATCCTCATGACCACATTTTCAGACACTGCAAAGATTCGACTGCAAGATTGTCAGTCTGATCAGGATCCCTTAAATCAAATAATTGAAAAGTCAGCTATCATGTTCAAGCTTAAAACAAATATGTATGTATGAATATACATTTATCCAAGACACATACAATGATCATGTCATGCAACTGCTGAATTATGGTACTGGCACCTTTTTTGGACCAATACCCTAAAAAAAGTACAACATAGTGGATATAGACTAGGACAAGGGCAGAAAAGAGAAAGAATGGAGTTTAATTGCAGGTGTGCTTGGAGTGGAAGGTATACTAGCTTAATAAAGATGTGATTATTCTTTCAAGCTCTTGTAGAGACAATAAAATCTGCTAGTCAGGCAGGCAAGACGCTCCAATTCTGAGACTCTCCCAATGGTATGATACATGACAGAGGAAGGAACAAAACCACAGCACAGCTGGAACGCAGCAAGTCTATTTTCCAAAATAATTATTCCTTTAAAAGACACTGAGAAGGGCCTTATGTTAAAACCTGCAGTGCCTACTGTGATCTAAGCAAATTGTGTAATAGGTCCTTTAACCTTGCACTTTTTATGGCATTTCATTTGTCCCAGGGCACATAACGGAAACATTCTCATCCGCCATGTCATCGACATCACTCCCTAGAAAAATAAATAAAATGATAAAAAAACATCTGGAAGTTGATGGTTCTTAAAATGAGCGCAGTGAAATGGACTTCCGTCTGCCTGTCTATTTCTTTCTTTAACAAAAAAATCTTTTCTTTCTTTTCTCTCAGATCTCTACCAGTGATTAATTTTCTAGTATGCCTGTGATGTGTAAAGAACCGTTTGTCTTTACAAGCAAATGTCACCCTGTGGTTTTATTTATGTGGAGTTTAGTAAAATATAGGGTTACAGCCTTATGGTATTCCTGAAATGGGGTTACTGGTTATTAATCTCTGTCAAAGGCACAGTTAGACGTCTGGAGAACAGATAAACATACATGCTTGCCTGAATGAGACACACACACGCACACACACACACACACACACACACACACACACACACACACACACACACACACACACACACACACACACACACACACACACACACACACATTCTACATAAGAACTTAATCAAAATTTCGTTATTAGACGCACACACCTGGACAGAGACACAGTTATTGACACAATACACGTTAAGGCTTTAAATGTGACTCATTTTAAATTTGAAATGCTTGAGTTGTTATGACGTAATTTTCAAAGAAAATAAACATAAAATTCGACACACAATTTTATTCTAGTTTGGCTGACAGGGAGGAGGGGGACACTGTTTTGACACAAACCTGACAAGCAATCACAGAAGAAAAATATTATTTGGAAATTATTTCAGTGCTGCAATCAACATATAATGAATAAAATTATAAAAAATGGTTGGCCTGGTTAGCTCACAGGCGATCACATATATATATATATATATATATATATATATATATATATATATATATATATATATATATCTCTCGAAGCAGCACCCGCGGGATCGACTGCAACCTGGGGCCCCTTTGCTTCATGTCATTCCCCCCTATCCCTCACCTTTCAAGTCTAAGCTGTCCTATACAAATAAAGGCCTAAACTTCCATAAAAAATCTTTAAAAAATCGCCCTTCACAAAGTCCTCATCATTGGTTGTTTTCTGCTTGATACATTACTCAAATAATTAGCCATTCATCAAAATTGTATGTTAATTTTCTGTCCATCGACTAACAAAATGAAATGCTTCAGAACTAATATATTGTGATCTGACATTGATCCACTGGCGACCACATGATGTCTGAACACATGAAGAGATTAGATGCAATGTCATGTCTCTTACCACACATGCACAATCTAAGTCACCTGCATTCCTGTATGCTATTCTTTGCAGTTCTTTTCTCTCACAAACTCACTGTTGTCTAAGGTCCTTCTCCAGTGCACACGCATAGAGCATTGCACACATGCACACTGCAATGATACAATTAGTTGTACTCGGGCCAAGTCCAGGGATAGCCTGAGGATGTGGAACAGTTGGCTGCCACATTTGGCTGGTTCCACCCTGTTAGTCAGATATGGGCTCAAGTGTACAGGGGGAATAGTCTTTTAAAGGATACCTACCCCACTGCTTGTCTCACATGTTTGTTCACAGAATGCAAATGTGTAAGAGATACATACAGTATGTACTGTGCACACATGTGTTTATATGTGTATGTAAAGGATTGTGTGTGTGTGCATGTGTCTGCGTATGTACTCTGTCATTTTTTGACATGTTTTTTTTCCTAAACACAAGCAAGCTGTCCTGTCCAACTGGTCCATTATGCCCGCTAGTGAAAGTGTGTGTGTGTGTACTCATGCAGGCTTAATTTCCCATTTCCCAACACTCACATCTTCTCGTTCACAAGGTCTTTTTTTGTAATAGATCTGTTAGGCTTTTCAAAGAAAATGGAAATGTGTGTGTTAATGTTTACTGCTTTGCAACAACCACAATCATTAGTGAAATCTCTTATGTATTGTTAAGACATTCTTTGGCCCACAGCATGCTCACATCGCCACGTTATTACCTTGGTTCATTAGAATACGTTGTTGCCTTCTTGTGTGTTTGTGCAGACCACGGTGTTTCTCTTTCCTTTCATCATGTGTTCTTTGAACTTCTCACCCCTATCCATCCTTGGTCACTGTGACTTCCTATGCACATTCTGAATACATCAAAAGGTTATTGTTCTAACATGAAAAAACAAATTACAGACTTTGCAGTTTCCTATAAAGTACACGCTATGATTCATAGGCAGCAACTTGGTTACTGCCAAGCAGTTAAGACAAGAACGGGGTTATGTCTCTGTCATCACTTGATTAAAAACATATATGCTTATCTATTTTAAATAATTAAATAGGTTGAAAACTTCTTTAAAAATATATGGTTAGCAACTACCCACGCATCCCCAAATATTCTACACGTGATAATATTACAAGTAAGATATTTTAATTAGTAAGTAAAATGTGCAAAACATTTGACCATTTCCTCTGTAGAAACATCTCGCCCGTCTCTTTGTTGGGCTTTGTTAAGCTCTTTACTGTGCAATACTCTATGAGGAAGGTACTTAATTGTCCCATTTAGAAAGCTTGACCTTGCTGGAATCTAATTAATTAGTGTGGTATGAAGGTTAATTAGTAACGAAGGATGTCCATGCATCATAAAGCCCTTTGTCTTAAAACACTGTGGCAGTCAGGCAGAAAAACAGTCATCAGTCATCCTCTGGTGAGAAAAATCTGACGTGATACTCACACATCCAAGTTCATTTCTGTCCAGCTCTTGTTTGTTGACCCCTTCTGCCAAGAAAGGCAAAAATAATCTACAAGGTGGGATTGTGTATTTGAATAATCAATGAGTTAATGGGATTTCTAATTGATGGATGACGTTTGTGATGCAGAAGGTAAAAGTTGAAGCCATCATTGCTGCACAAAACATAATGTACAATGTACCAGTAAGGTTTTGACATTTCTGGATCATTTAGAGAAATTGTCATCCGGACTAAAATTGCCTCTTCTGGAAATGTTGGGAAGGAATTGCCATGAGGACAGCTGAAAGTCTACTGATCTTCCAACTGCACCGTGGCTAAGAAAATGATGGTTATGAAAAATAAATAATAGTTGCACTTACATGTGACACATTGTAGTTTGACTTATTGAAACTAATGTACGTACCTTTATGATAAAAGGACGCTTTGGATAAAAGAACATGATTGTTACTAGTGGTAACACATGTCTGAATTAACTCTCGGCAGGAAAGGAAATAAGCATACTTCCAAAAATGTCAAAACATTCTTTTAAGAAACACTTTAAACCATTGAAATATGTAGTAACTGGGACAAGGTTTTTGTTGGGTTCAGTAGGCATTCCTCGTCACACATGCTCAAACTGGATACAGCCTAAAGGTGGCTTACCAGCAGCATTATACCAATGTAAGTCCCGATTGCCTTATTAGGCGGAGTAGAGCAGGGTAATAGCTATCAGTTGGGGTTCATTTATTATTTATAAACCCAACCAGCTAGTGTGCGTACACGCCTTTCTTATTCCTGGACAGTACGTCGTGATGTGTAAATTATATTATAAAATAAAATGGTTGTTATGAAAAAAGAGCAGATTTAATGTCTAGCTACCCATTGCTACCCATTGCTTTTAAATCCTAAGTGAACTTCATGTGTGGTGGTGGTGGTGGGCTGCGATGATGGATGCTAACCACACAGGCCTATTCATGAAGCTGTAATTGACTATCAAGTAGGGAGGAAACAAATGTTATGGGCAGGGCTCCAACCTCGTTCTGTGGAATCAATGTGAATTAGGTTTGAATACACAGACATGTCACTAAAATGTAAATAGGACAAACAAAAAATAGCAAACTAATTTACATGGTAATGAATCTTCAGTTTAAGTTAACCTTCTGGACAGTCACTGAGCCAGTGTTGGGATAGAAATATGTTTTATGTTGGTTAAAATATCATAGCTATTTAAAACGCCATACAGAAAAGTACTGTCCTTTGTGTGTTGTTTATGGGAGTGGGACATGTTTATACAAACAGTATTTTTGCACAATACCCAAGTTGATGTATTTACCACAGCAGCAGGGATATTTATGCCTGTAGTGTTCAATGTAACATCTTAACCTACAATTTCTACTAAAGCATCATTGAGAGTGTCTGTATGGGGGAACATCACTGCGGAAACAGCACCGAGCAGGACCAAAAGCCCCTGCAAAGAGGATCCTAAATAAGGACAATGCCTCCATAAGGACACTAACCCACAATTATGCTTTATGATAAAACATTGAGGAGTTGAAGAAGTTGATGGGATTACATTACACCTTTGATAGCACATTTGAATGTGCTAAATACAATAGCAAAACTATGTTTTTGGATAATAAAGTCAACATATTTAACGTGCATTGCAGGTACTATAGAGTTGATTATAATCGTGGATTTCCTGTCCCTACCAAAATGAAGTCAAGTCATATTTTTGACAGCAAGGTTCATTTATTATTTCTGTCTTTATACATTTGAACTATTGTTAACCATTTTAACTTTTTTATCGTTTCTTTAAAGGTCTTTCACAAAGGAAAACGGATTTGAATGTGATGCTCTTTATAGCGTGACGTCAATTATATTGTAGTGGCCACACACTGTTGAAATGTCTTTTAATTTGAAAAATATTGTGCCAGCAAAATTCCATTTTTAGTCTTAGTTTTTCCAATATAAATGTGTTTCCTTCGTTTCCTCAACTCCAGTCAACCTCTCCCAGGGCTTTTTTCTTTTGAACTCCAGGGCCTTGTTATGCTCAGTTAGGACTTAAAGGCAGCCATTTGTAAGCCCTTACATCCCCGAGGGAACTATCCTCAAAAGCCACTACCTCAACCTTTTCATATCATTTTGCAATCCAAACCTTGGGAAATGTTCAAGTGAGGTGGCTCTCAAACTGCTGAGATGTGCAGTTTTCCATCTATGTGTAGAGTGGTAATTGACAAGAAAGGTATGTGAGAGGAAAGCAGAAGAGAGGGAGTCTTTTTATTACTGTCCCAGGTGTAGCACTGCATGCCCGACGTTAAGTCTGCATAGTAAGTCTGTGATTGGGCCAATTCACAGCAGGGAATAGGAGATTCCAGGGCATGTGGATGGATTGCCTGTCTGTCACTGTATGTGCTGTGTACATATGTACTGGGAATTTCAAATAACACAAAGGATTTAGAGTGGTGTGTCAAGGACAATAGATCAAGTCACACAACCAGTGATGCTTTTTATGCATTTCATTACATCTTTTTGTTGTATAGAAAGAGGAAAACATATCATATGCAGCACTTCCGCAACTGATTTAATAGACTTCAGTTTCAAAAACAACAATTACAGTAATTACGAAGTAACTAAACTAAGTCTTTATACCTGAACTTCCCTTAACTTCTTGATGCCAATAAGAGTCAATGCAACTTAGCAGTCATAGCTTTAAACTTTATCAACAAGAAATTTGTTGTTGTTTTCTCTATACATACAGTATAAAGAGCTAACTCCATGTTGTTGGATTGTTCAATCTAACAAAGGTGGGGACAAATAAGAAGATTTTGGTGATGCCACTTCCCTACACTATCTTACTTATCACTATGATAAGTGATACATATTATACTATCATTTTGATATTTTTCCCTTGATTATATTAAAAACATAGTTGTTGACACTGCATATTTAGCTTCCAATAACTACTCCTCTAAAAAAACATCCTCCTCATTCTCTATCAAATAGCAGCCAAGGTGAAATGGCTGTCATAAAAAACTTTACGGAGACCAAGTTAACTAATGATCTACCAATAATAACGTTAAAAAATGATACTTTTTAAATAAAAGGGATCCCATTGCATGCTGTCTCAACTTCCCTCCTTTACAGCAAAGTGGAAGATTAAGGGAAATTACAGCCAATACACTTTGCCAATACAATGAGCAGATGGTCTATTTATTAAGAATTCTAATGACTTGATTGTAATAAAACAAATATTTAGCTTTTAAGAGTATTTTAGAGAGATTTTTCACATACAGCTGTTCCCTCTCTTTTTTTGGAAAAAATTCAAATGCAGGCGTACAAAACAGTGAATGAACAACCTCAGTACCAGATAAACAGATGGAATGAACAGTGATAATGAGCAATCATTTAAGCATTACAGAATACCTTTTCATCATTATTTTAAACTCACCTTTGCAACACTCTACATTGTAAGGAAAATACATTAAGTTCACTACTTTTTCTTAATTTTACACCTGCATCCACTGAGGAATTATGCAATAATCATTTAGTTTACAATAATTACATTCAGTTTCTAGATACACTGATAAGGATTTATGACAAATGGAGGGGAACAAGTCAATAGAGAGCAATAACAACCACCAACGTGGTTGAATGTAATCACTTTATAAGTAATTGTGTTAATTTTGAAAAACGTCATGTCACAACGTAATGCAGGAAGAGTGTACCACAGAGTAAACTACTCAAACCTGCAAAATGTGGTGCCTCCGTACATTAACAACATTCTGACCGTTCACTCAGACGTTCACTCATTCTGATTCTGTTTACCAATCTATCTACAATAATAAGTAAGTAATAAGTAATAAGATAGCGCCTCAGTAAGAAAATTGAAATATATAGTAATTGAGCATGCTTTTGTTGGGTTCAGTAGTAATTCCTCGTCACACATGCTCAAACTGGATACAGCCTAAAGGTGGCTTACCAGCAGCATCATACCAATCTAGGTTCTGATTGCCTTATTAAGCGGAGTAGTGCAGGGTAATGGCTATCAGTTGGGTTTCTTTTAATGGGGGGGGGGGCTTTGCATGTTACATGATTGCTGGATATACCAAACTAACTTCCCTTTCCTGGAGCACAAGCAGATAGCTGAAGGGAACATTGCAACAATAAAAGCAATAAAAAGCCATTTGCCAACACTAAATATCAAACAAAAGCCAGACACTATATCGTATCAAATTGCTGTGAGCTGTACATTCACCACTTGTAAACAGAGCCAGAACATAACGTAATCTCAGAGCTTTTTCCTCCACAGCGCTGTGCAATTCAAGACAATCTCGGAGATGAACTGGGCAGACACAGCAGGTTTCATCAGACTCACCATGGGTTCGGTTGATTCTACTGCTAACTTATAACACTAACATTACCGTTGCCTAAATACCCCCCATATCAAATTCTTACTTCATGGTCACACAGTCACAGTATGCTTATGCTGTAAGTTTAGCATCCACGTTAAAATGGACTAACGGCCACCAAAGTGCAAGGGAGGTGCTGAGAAATTATGGGAGAAAAGATTAACAATCTACAGGCAGATGCCTCAAAATGTGCCAAAATGTCTGACATCTTTGGGGCTGTAGTAGCTGCTTCAACATCAGCATTACCTGAAGCAGAGGAAGGAGGAGAGGTGGCTGGCTATACAGAGAAGCAGAAACAACATCATGACAGGGAAGGAGAGTGACTATAAGTGACTATGACAGGGCCATGAGAGCGAGTGATGAAAAGATGGAAGAGAGAGTAATTGTTGGCATGGTAATGAGTAGGCAAATTAACAGGGACTTTCAGGAAGTGTGTGTGTGTGTGTGTGTGTGTGTGTGTGTGTGTGTGTGAGTTTGGCTGTGACACATTTAAAGTTAGCGGCTGTCAGGTAACCTAACTTCTTAAGCTTACATTGAAAATTCTAGCGGTTGGCCTGTTGAGTAGCTGAAAATTCGGTGTGATCTATAAAATCAGTGCTGGTACCAGCATCAGTGTTCCTTGAATTGCTTAATTAGTTAATGTTATTCAGCAGCATTGCAAAGCCAAAGTTGCTTTGTGGAATGCCAGTACCATTTTAACTAATTTAACTATTGTAGTGTTTAGCCAGCCTATTCTGTCCTTGTTTCACATGACTGTTGACTAGACAACATTTTGACAGATTTTAATGACAATGCATACTTGTAAACTTGAAATTATACTTTACACTTTTTGTCTTTGGCAATCACTTGCACTTGAGTATGGACGTTGTGTACTCTATGGCCTCCAGGTCGGCAATCAAAAGTGTGTGAGTACAGTGTTTCTCTTGTATTGGCCTGAGCTAAAAATGCCAGGGCTGGTGTTCTGTCCTAATCCAGCCCTGTTCACGGTTAACTGTCAAGCCACAAGTGTTGAATTCGTTAACGATCATACGAGACGAGATAACACCGCCGTCATTATAAACGCTGACTGTGGTAATATCAACATGCAGCATTGTTAGCAAAAAAGTCAACACTAATATGCTCTCTCTCTCTCTCTCTCTCTCTCTCTCTCTGGTGGTTGATTAACGCAGATATACGCTGATTAGCTCTCATAATGGGCCAGGTGGGAAGCACACTGCAATGAGTCCATTAAGCTAATGTGTGATTACTCCACATTTTCATTGTAATATTTTGTGATCGCACTCTGCATCTGCAACGTTCTCTGTCAGGTAAATAAAGTACAATGTCTTCCTCTGATGTAGACGTAGCCTACACTGTAAGTCAGTACTACGTCACTATACGGTGGAGTTGCATATTAAGTGGTTTGGGGTCCTTCTTTAAGTTATTTTGGGGTACAATTTTGTTTTGAAGAATTGTACAAACAGAAATACCACAATGACAAGAAATCTGCCCAACGAGCACTCGACTAGTGTCATAAATTCCTGAAAACAGTCTCAAGGTTCCAATTATTTAAAGTAATAACATTTGTTCTATTCAAGTAGACAGCTCCCATTAAAGGGTCTTACAGAAGTTACAGCATAAAGTCTGCACAGTATCCACATCGGTCAGTATTTTATTTTCTAATATGTTAAAAACATGTTTGAAGAGAACACAATAGATCATGATTGCACTCTTTTTCTTTAGTGTTTTTTTGTCTGCAGCTTTTGAAAATTGTTAGTGTACCTGCTCATGTTGATATGTAAGTGTATGTGTGTATGTGTGTGTGTGAGAGAGAGAGAGAGAGAGAGAGATTGTGTGATGCATCTGTAGGTGTAGGTAAGCTGAGGACTTACATGGGGATACTAATTCTTTTATTTGATGTTCTGTAATTATGGTGTCCATAGCCTTGTCGGGCACTAGCCAGAGTTATGTTCTCCTTTGCCATCAGTGTTTGTGTGTGTGTGTGTGTGTGTGTGTGTGTGTGTGTGTGTGTGTGTGTGAGAGAGAGAGAAAGAAGAGATAAAGCAAGATAGAGAGCAGTGAATGGATGAGGGACGCAAAGCGAGCAAGAACAAGAAATTTAAAGCGTGTTATGAAACAGAATCTCCTGTCTTAAATCACAGGCTTTGCCCCAGTGAAGGTAGGCAGTGATTACTCATGTAAGGTGTTGGCCAAAGACATTTACATGTTCTTAATGACAAACTCACCGTGTTGGAGCTCAAGCCATTGCAAATTTAATGTAACGGGGCATTGTACAAACAGTACATCTGTATTCATTGTCTTCTCCCCCTTAGCAATAAAGCTTTTTGTTGCATTCATTCCTGCTCAGGTGATGATGTGTGTGCCCCTTGGAGCATATCAGACTTACTGATAGGCGTATTTAATCAGTGACTTGCAAACCTTAATTAATTACAGTATATCAAACCATCCATCTCAGCCATTTTATATTCCCTATGGAAAAAGGCCCCTTAGATGTTTTAATTGTCAATGTATTTTTTTCCAACTTTGCAGGCAATCGCTTAGAAACCACATGGGGTCTTGAACCAGTAATGTCACTTTGCTAATGGCATTTAGTTGTATTGATTTTTATTGATTTTTAATTTAAAAAAAACAAAAACATTATATATCAGTTTGACAAAAAACAATCTTTTCTGGATCAAAAAAATCAGTAGGTCTTAGTGTGGACTGTGCACATAGCTTACAAAAACTTTTGAATGAGAAAGGTTATTGGAACCTTGTGGGCATGCCATAAAGAGATATGCAAAGATAAGAGAAATGACAGAAACGAAACATACGAATACATACATAAAATTAAAATAGACTGCATCCGTTTTGGGCTTTTCTACTCAGTTGTAGCTAAACACAAATGTTGTTTGGGTAATGTAGTAACTCGTATTTTCACAACCTTCTACCCGTGGAAGTGGCCTGGAAAGGCAGTCAAACCCGTAACTTACTACTAGTAAACTTGTACCAGATCATTGTACTCCCAGTTACAGTTTTAACGTCACACACACATAAACCACAATGTCGACCCATGTTGATGCTGTACAGATGCCGGCGATTAACAGTGAGAAATAGAAATAAATACACTAAACACATAAATAGGCAATGTAAAGTACCGTAAATTCCGGACTATAAGCCGCTACTTTTTTTTCCCACACTTTGAACACTACGGCCTGTACTATGATGCGGCTATTGCATGTTTTTTTTTTCATGCCACAAAAAAAACATTTTTCCTCATAACAGTAGACCAATAAAATGGATGAGTAGTTCACAGAGGTCCAATGAAATTGTGCGATAAATCCAGCGCACTTTCACAATTAAATTATTGTAAATCAGTCACACACGCGTTCATCAACGCATCAAAATGGAAAACGCTCAAAGAAAAGCATATAATGCAGCTTTTAAGTTAAAAGCGATCAATCTAGCCGTTGAAGAAGGAAATTGAGCTGCTGCACGTAATCTTGGCATAAATGAATTGATGGTGAGATGGTGGAGACGCCTGCGTGAAGAACTGAGTCAATGCAAAAAGACGACAAAAGCTTTCAGAGGTAATCATAGCAGATGGCCCGAACTTGAAAACTTTCTTGAAGACTGGGTTAAGACGCAGAGAGCAGGCGGTTGCGGTGTTTCCACCTTGCAGATCAGACTGAAGGCTAAAGCAATTGCCATCGAAATGAAAATCAAAGATTTTAGAGGTGGGCCATCGTGGTGTTTTAGATTTATGAGAAGGAAAGGCCTGTCCGTCAGGGCACGCACTACTTTGTGTCAGCAGCTCGAGGAAAAACTTGCTAACTTCCGCTCATTCACTCAAACAAAGATAGCGGAGAATTCCATCGAGCCAGATGATATAAATATGGATGAAGTACCTTTGACGTTTGACCTGCCTCTCACTCGGACTGTTAATAAAAGAAGTCACTCGTCCATCACACTGAAAACCAATGGCCATGAGAGAACCCATTTTACCTGTGTTCTGAGCTGTACAGTATCCGGACTAAAGCTTCCACCGATGTTGATTTTAAAGCGGCTGACAATGCCAAAGGAAAAATTCCCAAAAGAAATTGTGGTGAAAGTCAGTAAGAAAGGTTGGATGATGGAGAGCCTAATGAAGGTTTGGCTGAGAGAGTGCTACGCAAAGCAACCAGGGGGATTTTTTCACAGAAAAAAAGCATTGCTCGTTATGGACAGCATGAGGGCCCATATAACAGATTCAGTGAAAGCTGCCATCAAGAGTACAAACTCAATTCCAGCTGTGATTCCTGGGGGCACCACTAAGTATTTTGCAGCCACTGAACAACAGCGTGAACAGGAAATTTAAAGTGACAATGCACGTTGAGTGGTAGGCTTGGATGACTAGCGGCGAGAAATCATTTACTAAAAGAGGCCGCATGCGAAAAGCATTTTCAACTCAAGTCTGCCAGTGGATCCTAAACGCGTGGAGCCGTTTCAAAACATCCACCATCACCAACGAGTTTCGAAAAGGCTGGACTGCTGCGTGATGAAGAGGACCGCGTGCTCTCAAGTCAAGTGAGAGCGACGAAGAGACTGAAGTGAGTGACGAGATCCTGAGACTGTTCACTTTGGACACTGAAGAAGAGGACTTTGATGGTTTTAGTGCACAAGAGGAAGATGAAGAAGGCAATTACTGACTTTTCCTGGTAGGCTGCAGTGTATTAAATGAAGCCCAAAATATTTTGTCAACTAGAAATTGCTATCAACTAGTGCTAGCTAATGTCAATGGAAAGTAGCGTAACATTAGCGTTAGTTAGAAGGGTTTCTCGTGACTTTGCCTGTAATGCTACCAAGTTGTGAGACGTGACTTGAAGTCATAACTTACAGGCTAAAAATTGTATCAGTCTTATTTAGTGACCTAGGAAGGTATCTGTTCACACACAGTTTCTCACACAAGATAGGACCTTTGTAACAGCTACAGTAACAGCTAGCTCTAGATGTGTGGCCTCAAAGCTGGCATTAACTTATGTTTTCTGTAATATTGCATTAGCTATTTATATGAGAATACTTTAATTGGAAGTTTACTGCAGAACCTTCCAATACAAGAAATGTAGATTAAATTGCACTGAAGAAATGTTTTTCATAAATACTGGCAACAACGCTTATCTCCATTCACTATGAATGTGTTTTCTCCATGACCTTTAGTCACTTGTATTTCGCATTGACTCAATCAATAACCTTCCAACAATACATCACCTTTAAGTTTCTATACTGCTATGATTCAGTTTCCTTCTCAGTGTTTCATGACATCCATTAAGCTCCCCATGGTTGATGTTACTATAGTAAAAAAAATAACAATCATAAAAGCTGTCCTTTGGTGTCCTTAATTACTGTGGTATATTACGGCCTGTTTGTTGATATTGTAACCTACCTCCCTGATGAACTGTGAGACTTTTAACCCTTTTAAAGATAATTTATTGCAGATACACATTCGTTTTAATTATCCCTGCAGCTAGGTGTCCAACAGATTTGTAAAGCCATTACTGAAAATCAATACTCAGCTTTTAGGTGATGAATTAATTAATGAAGTGCGAAGTTTACCCTGAGTGTGGGCCCATTGATGAAGGTGGAAGGACACGGAGAAGGAGAGGGAGAAAGAAGGAATAACTCCTAATGATTCCATATCAGTTGGTTTGGAGCATTTTAACACTCCGTTAATTGCACTTAATTTGTGTTTTGATTGACGTAATTTGAGGGCAGAGCTGAGAAACAAACATTTCTCCGCTTGAGACGGGTGAGTAATTTCCCCCTCATGCCTTTGGCAGCCAATCTCTCAGACTGGCTAAATGGATCATTATCATAGGACCAATTCAACCCGAAAGAATCTAGTCTTTGAAGCTTCTTTTTCCACCCTTTGTCTTCTTAATTTTGCCTTAAGCCCCAATCAAAACAGTCGTTTGATAATCTGGGAATGATTTTTTTACTTATTTTTGTAAACTCTTTAACCCGTGACCGTAAATGAACAGGGACACTTTATAATAGCATTATTATTAAATTGTAAATTGATAGTTAATTAAACTTTAGTTTAGTTAACAAACAATGCAATGATGATAAATGTTTACTAATTAGTAATGATAAAATGTACGCCGTGTTAATTTATCATTAGTTTAGTGTAATATAAGATAATTAGGTTAACATTTGAAAGATGCAAAAAATGCATCAAATAATTAGTTTAGATTAAGTAGTTTATAAAGCATCTAACATTAGGTTGGCCCCATTAAATCTTGTTTTGGTTTATAGATGCTTACAAAGTAATTATTAACTATTAACAAGATATTATAATGATCAGTTGCAACGTTATAATAGCCATCCAAATAATGGTTGTTGACGGTTTACTAACAATTTCCAAAGGTTTACAAATCATTTGGTAACCATTAACAAATACTTAATATAATATATAAAATGTTATCTTACATAGCATTAGTTATAGCATTACCAAAAATTTGTAAACATTATAAATCATAATTTCATTGTTTACGGAAAAATACAATTCACTTAGGTAAAATTAACTATCAATTTGTGTTAGGGAAGGCTATTATAGAGTGTTACCAAACTGACAACAAAGCCATGGTAACTGAGCTCTAACAAATTTGCAGCTTTATGATTCATTCATGAAAATCCTACCTGACTGCTGAGGGGGGCTTAGCCATTGTAGTGTGATAAAGCAAACATGATAGTTAACACTGTAGCTTGCATAAAAGAGGAACTCTGTGGGTCTTATCATAACCATAAATTGTGCCATTACGTATAAACCAAAAAGCGTATTTTGTGTATGAGTGTACATGTTTCAGCAGGATGGAGGTAGAGGAAAAAACAGAATGAATGCAGTATGCACCTGTGGGACAGAGAAGAAAAAAGCAAGTAGTATATATTTGAGACCTGCAGCATGTTCTACATACTCTACACACTATATATATATTTTTTAACCTATGCAAAACATTTGGCAAAAATGTCTCTTCCCATGCCATGTCTAAATTAAACAGCCCTGTGGCTGAAATGACTTCTTTTCTCAGAGTGCACTACCTTGCAACTAATAGTCCCCATTATTCATGGCCCTACAGCAGAGGTCACTGCCATGGGGTTTACTTTTTTTTTTTTACCCCTCTAAATTGGAAGTCAAGAGAAAATGAATCGAGACACCCACACATGGAATGAGCTATAGGTTTGACTTTGACTTGTCCTCAAACTGTAAAGTGAACAAATAGTTTCATATATGTCATGCTGACTGTTGGAGATTGTGCTGGAAGTCAGTAGAAGTGTTGATGCCAGGAAGGAATTTTGGTTGAAATATAAGGATGTTGTGATTTGATTTGATTGTTTTACCAAGGTTGTTTTTTCTCTTTGACAAAGAAGATTTAATGCCATACATTTAATTTGAAAATAAACAACCATCCGTTGTGCATCATGGTGATTTCCTTGGCTAGACCTTAAACGATAGACACAGCTTTTTTGTACTACTGTGAACCAGAGTCAAAATTCCACACTACTTGATGCTGTATCATGGTGTGCCCCCTGGTTTCTGATCAGGCATGATGAGCGTACAAAACACCAAGATAATGCATATTTGTATAGATGCTCATCGGCGGCAACTTACCCAGAAAAGTTATGTCTATAATGCCAAGTAAGTGACTGGCAGCAGGGTTCAAAATGAACATTTTTGTCCACCAGCCAAATGGTTAGCGCATTTTTTAATAGATTACCATTGTTTTTTTAGCTAGTGAGTAAAGCAAATCTACCAGTTACATATATATTTTACAAGCATTTGGCTGATACTTATGGTACCCTGGAACCCTGATTGGCAGTAACAATTACAAAATCAAAATGTGAGTCATAATGTAAATAATACATTTTGTAAACAATAAAAACAAGTATATAAGTTAAAGTTAAAATAAAAAAAAGAATCAACACAAAACTATGACTGAAGTCAAGACTATATCTAGGAAAGGGTTGAATGAGATTTGAAAGAGTCCAATTTACCCAAACTATAAAGTTTACAAGCAGATAAGATTTCATTTTGTCTTAAAATCTGATATTTCTGAGGTCTCAAAGAAACAAGCTTCATGAAAGAATAATTCACCTCAAGCAGAAACTGACCACCCAATCCAGAGTGAGTCTTCAATTTGCCACTGCCAAGAGCAAGTTATTTCTGATAACACAGACATCTGATAAATTGGTGATTTTTACAACCAGCGGTTGAATTAAGGTGATGGGTTGAAGCCTCGAACTGTTTGTCACCTTGCTAGTTCAAGGTCTGGCTTTTGAAAATGGAAACATTTTGCCATAAGATTGAAAAATCCTCTTCAGCTAATGTTCACTTTGTTGAGTGTGACCTTTTCATCTTCCAGGCAGGAATATTATGTTATCACAGAGAAGGACAGAGTCATCCGGCTGGCTCTCTGCTACATGTAAACACAAATGATAGGTTAAGGCTTAAGTGCAGTTACATTTCTGTTTTATTATTCCTATTTTTTGGCATGAAGCAGATTCTAGGCAAACATATATATATATATATGCCTTAATAAATATAATCAGTGAAAAAATTCAGCAGGTTCCACACTGGACAATTATCTAAATATTATTATGGGATATTACATCTTAAATCAAGCAAAATGAGATGTTTAAAACTATAGTTTTCATCTTGTTTTTATGCATATCCATGCACACACCACTATAGCACACATAAATATGCCATGGCTTTATTTCAGATACAAAAAGCATTGCTCATACCAAACTATCTACTATCTATTAGAATCCCATCCACATTCCCTCTATAATATGCACATTTGCCTGTTTCATTACTTTTAATTACAGGCGAATGGTGGAGTATGATACAATTTTATGTCTTTCAGTAGCTCCACTGTGTGTCAGGCAAGATGGATACCCCCTTGGGGTGAGCAATATATCAGTCCATATATTGTCTTAAGAATGAGGTAATGTAGCACTGATCCACCCAGGTACTCTCTAATATCAGCATGTTAATTTATTGGGCATTCAGACATTGTAACAAGATATTTCCTGTGTATAGGCCTCTGAACCCGCTCAGTGTTTAATGTTTCCATTTTTAAGTAGTTAAGGTTCATTGTTTACACAATTCAGTTGACTTAACTTACTAACTTACTTAAGTAGAAATACTATTTCTGAGTATGTGTTCATGTATGCCTCTGCTATCTCAGGATTACTGCATGCAAGATAATAAAAACACCACTCATTAAACTCATATTTTATGTTGTCAATATGATAAGCTTAATTTTTGTCAATTAATACACGGGAATGAAAAAAATGGGATTATTTTGGCCTTTATTAGATAGCTGAAGACAGGAAAGGGAGGGGGAACGACATGCAGCAAAGGCCATAGGTCAGAATTGAACCCTTGGCCACTGCGGAGCGAGGGCAGAGCACAATACAGGTGAGCTATCCGAGCACCCCGTGATATTTTTTATTTTTTTTTACAGACATAACACATGTACATACACAACCCTTTAATGGGAAACAATTAGACAACAGAAACCCCATTATAAAGAATGGGATTTCTAAACTTGTATTTTTTTCAATTTATGTGTTATAGTCTATAGTGTGAAAGGGCATTTTTAGGTTCCACAACTGCATATTTTATGCTTATGTACTTTTTTTTCACAGGACCTCGATTTGACTATACCCTGCCAATGCTCAGCACAGAGAGATTTAAAGACTTGAATGAATAAGTTAACGAAGGGAACGTACTCCCGAATAAAATATGTCACAAATCAAATTAGAAAGATTAATGCTGAGAACTGTGAAGTGTACAATAAAATGTCAGAGAGTGAATTACCTACATTTAAAGTGGGATGTCTTTCACTGGAATACATCTTGTCTGGACTTTGTGCCAAGATACTGTAATTTCAAGGTATTATAAGTCAGGACAGGCAAGGGGGCTATTAAAGTTCATGAAGCAAAGGGTTCACTGAGAGAGGCGTTTAAACTGTTCAATTTCAAAATAGTAAAATCTTTATAGTTATTTCCTAAATACATTTTAATGATATTTTTGACACATCACTGCAGTTTCACCGCCATTTTGACAAATACTTCTGTGCTTCCAACTGTGATTGAGATCTTCAAGATTTTCAAATTTGTGAAGTGTGTGTGTGATAGAGAGGGAACGGGAGAAAGAAAGAAAGAAAGAAAGAAAGAAAGAAAGAAAGAAAGAAAAAGAAAGAATCTAATCTCAGCTAATCTTAAAGTGTCTCTCACCTTCAAATTTGTGAAGTGTGTGTGATAGAGAGGGAGCGGGAGAAAGAAAGAAAGAAAGAAAGAAAGAAAGAAAGAAAGAACGAAAGAAAGAAAGAAAGAAAGAAAGAAAGAAAGAAAAAGAAAGAAAGAAAGAAAGAAAGAAAGAAAGAAAGAAAGAAAGAAAGAATCTAATCTCAGCTAATCTTAAAGTGTCTCTCACCTAGGAAAATTGAAATGTAAACCACATTATTGTAAATTAACAAAATAAGTGAAAAGAATGTCTAAATATGCATGGTGCAATCACACAGCCTCTTTTAAATATATTTAATATTATCATATTTGATGAATACAATACAATTCAGGTATGCGAAAAGCTGCTTCACATTAGACATTTTCTTTTACAAGTAGCCTACTGTATTGCGCTTGGTCAGGGGAAGCTTAATATATATATATATATATATATATATATATATATATATATATACAACAGACATACTGTAAGTATATAAAAAGGTATGGATACTAGCCATGTTTGGTATGTTTGCATCAATACAATCCTACTTCAGGATTGATCTGAATTCAACCAAAACTATCTGCAGTCAGTTTAAATTTAAAATTTGTCTCCATCCCCCTTTACCTTTGAAAACACAAAAAAGCAAAAGTGTACGTACACCCTGCCCCTTTCATCCCCTTCCCCACTCATCTTTGTTCTGCTCATCTTAATCTTATTTCCCACCATTGCCCACATTATTATTTGGAATCCATCTATGATCACATAACAATCACATGTGTTAATTTTCTTTCCAACAAGCCATTTGAAAACAGACATCACCCCAAGGGGTGAAAAGGGTAAAGGTAAACAGACAGATGTGAGGTGAGGTTGGATGCATGGATGGATGGATGGATGTAGAGATAGATAGATATATAGATATATTGACCTTGAGAGATGCTGTTCCCTAGTTTAATATCAGCTCTGATTCTAATATATATTTATGAAGTCTCCTAACATCCTTGTTACTGCATCAGCAGGTGTTCTGTCGATGTAGTTTACAACCTGGGTCTCTGACAAACACACGCACAATGGAACATTGGGATAAAGCCTAGCATATTACTTCAAGAGACACACACACACACACACACACATTACACACACACACACACACACACACACACACACACACACACACACACACACACACACACACACACACACTTTTCTTAAGCAAGCATTTCCTCGAGGTTGAAGAGCTTCACTTTTGGTACTTCCAAGGTCAAAAATAACTCTAGTCTCATTGCAATCTACAGGTGCTTGTGGAATCCCAATGGCTAGTGTGTGTGTGTATATGTGAGTGTGTGTGTGCAACATGTGCATATGTTGTGTTTGTGTTTATGTTTGTGTGTTGAAATGGAAATGAGCCCTCAGAGTATGGCTAAAGGGCTTTCACCCTCTCTCACAAGATAGATAGGATCTTAACAAGCATGAGAGCAGAAGGGAAGAAGGGAAGTGTTTGAGTCTGTGTGTGTGTGTGTGTGTGTGTGTGTGTGTGTGTGTCTGTCCTCTGGCTACAACATTTTTCACATTTCTATTGCATCAAATCACAAAGACAATTCTGTTGCTTCTCTGACTTGTGGCCGGTGGTGAGCTGAGAAGGCTCGTCAATCAAATATTTACCAGTACGGCTCATATCACAGCAACTGTTATTTATGTTTGTGGTGAAAGTACAGAACCTATATTTTAGACAGACAGTGTTGCATTAAAATATACTGCCGCTGGTATTATCACCAACACATTCTTTAAAACACAACAAATAATCCAAATAAAAAAACATATATTTATCTTGAAGAAGTGTCTCTGTAGCCAAAACTTATAGCATTTATATCCATACACCACCTTATCCAAAAACAATTAAACACAGAGAACAGTCACATTCTATTATTCTGAATGAACATGGCCAATTTATTTTTCTAAACTTGTCAAACTAGCTTTGTTTTCTTTTTCCTTCCAATGCTCCAATTTCAGCTGGACAATGGCTTTTATTGGGAATTGGAAAACTTTTAGTACATTAAAACCTGACTGGGTCTATTTTACAAACAGGACTTTAAAGACGTGTTTGTTGAGCATCTAGCACTGACACTGCGTGATCTGCTACTGTAATGTGGACAAATGTTTATTGCATCCCATACTAAAACATATTACTAAGTCAAGTTTAAAGCAATACTGTGTAACTTTTCTATCTTTGGTCCCCCCCAATGAGAGGGAAAAGTTACATGGTGTTGCCTTAAAGAGTGACTGTGTAGCAAACATTATTGATATGCTATTAAAAGTGATTATTTGGTGAAGAATTTTATTTTTGCAGATCATTATGATGTAGAATGAGCAAGTGTCACATAGTTGGTATGGAAGTTGGATGCTATGAAACGGATTTACATTGTCTCTTTTAGCCCCCTTCCTGAAAATCCCAATCTGCTCTGATTGGTTTGCGAGAAAAATATGGTGACATATGTTTTTGTTTTAAATGGCCTTTTGAACCCCATGTTTTCTGATTTTGGTAGACCCCAAAAAACTGGGTTGAATTAATCAGTGTTTGATGCTTGGATTAAGCAGGATAACAATATTGTAGATACAGACAGACATACCATAAATCAAATTTTTGACCATTGAAAATTCTGATAGGCAGCTCACAGTGTTATACATTTACACAGAAAAAAAGACCAGCGCATCTTTGGTTTTGAAATGGATCTGCACAACAGGATGGATATACCAAATTCAATTTTGATCTACTAAAGTGAATTTGCAATAGGAATACAGCCAAAACAACTCAGTGCACCCTGATGTTCACTGAAGTGGCACAATACAATGTGGTTGGATGAAATGAAGGAGGATAAGGGGGCAGTAGTTGAAAAAGCAAGTATTGGGAAAGGAGAGGAGAGCTGATATCCAGGGTATATTCACCCTTCATTTAACAGGCAAACTCTCCCCACCTCACAAGAAAGTATGAACACACTATATCATTCGACTTGCATGAAGGAATTTCTATATGCACAGAAAAAAAGAGGACTGTATTTTTTGGTATTCTGTCTTCTCCACAAATGTCTTGCTACAGTGCTTGTAGCAATTGTGTTATATTTCCCTTGTGCTTTAGTCCCATTTCACATTTTTGAGAATTCCACTTGCTGTGTATGTTAGCGAAAATCCTCGTTGGTGGTGAAGTGTGGTGTGTTGCCATAGCATTGGTGTTTCATTGCACAATGAAATAACAAGGCCTAATGACAGCCTGAACTCCAGTTGGGTGGGAATGTGCAGCTGCTGATGCATTCTTACAATCAACTGCATGTATAGCCCTTCAAATTCATTGACCGGCTCCTTGGGTGTAGAATTTTGTTTTCTTCTTTTTCAGTAAGTGTTATACATATGCTTTTACGTATGCAAGCTGAAGCCCAAGTGATATATTGAAACACCGTTGCTATGCCTACTATGAACTTTATACAGGTTTACATCTGTGTTTATTTTTTATCTTATAAACAGTAAAAGGAGCACAAACTCTTGGGCCAGTAAGGAGACCTTGATTTGAGATTATTATCATTGATATTAGTATCTAACTTGTGTTGAGTAAGTGCGTATACCCAGTATCTGTATGTATTGTTGTGTGTATAGTTATGTGTGTAGTATGAGTTTACATGTATGCTGCTTCAAGAGTATGTTTTGTATGTGCAGGTGGATGCCAGTCCAGTGCTGTATTTGGGGGTCAGTCATTTTTTCCACCTTAGACCTTTGGACTGGTTGTTGTATATCTGGAAGTGTAAGTTTAAAACAGTACAATTGTGATGGGAAGAACCAGATGTATGTTGACTGTGTCTTGACATTTCCTGGTTCTCCTCATAGAACTAATAAAGCCTGAATGGCAAAACATCATTTTTTGTGTGCAAGTGGGACCTTTTTTGTGGAAGTTATTTAAATAATATTGTTCATATAAATTTGGTGAAAGTAAAAGAGCATATACGATTGGAAAACACATTGTAATTAAGCAGCAGCTGTACTGTACAGGGGCCTGTTGCACGAAAGTAGGATAGCTGATAAAGCGCAGCTTGACTTAGTGTGATCCTCTCATTGCGGCTTTGACAGTTGCGCGTTTGCCGAGCCAGGATGAACAGGTGAAGCTATGTCAAGCCAGGTGTAGATAGCTGGGATAAGTGCATGTTCACGGCTTTCTTAAATAGACCACGGTATCGATCACAGATTTACTGATGCAGAAATGGAGAAGATGCATGCGGCATATGTTTCACCTGCTGAGCAGCAGCTTCTAATGGAAAGTAACCAGGGCGTGAAGCATATAATATGCAAAAAAAAAGGGAAATACGGCTGTTATCCAACGGAGAGAAAAAAGCCCAACAGGCTATAGCAGACCAACTGAATGCGTAAGGATTAAAGAATATCTACTTAGCCTACTATCACTCCACATTTATACAAAGTTGTAGGCTTGTTGTTTGTAGTTGTAGGTAGTTTTTATTGCTGTTTCTGTTTATTGCGGTTTATGTGATAAATCTGCTGGTTGTAGGGTTCTTTTGAGTAGCCTACCATGTAAAGCACTATATAAATAAAATGTATTATTTAGCCTACATTGCTTTAAAAGTGAGCAGAGGGAATTAATGTTCCTCAGGAAATGTACCCTAAGGACTCTAGGCTTAATATCAAACCCTTATTCACAATGCAAGAACATGTTTTACAACCATATGCATAAATCTCTATAAGCTACATGTCTAATTCTAAATATCTTTCTACAATTAATGTTCATACAGAACAATCAGAACAGGACAAAAACTAGAAAAAGAAGTGACTTCAATACACACTGTTCGCATATATGTAAAACAATGTATTATTCATGTTTTTTTTCTTCTCCCAAGCCCCAAGCTGACAAGTGACAGCACCAAAGTAAAAAGATTAAGAAGCACTGTGGTGTTCCCTGTGTGATGAACGTACACTACACGTACAGTACATAGGCCAAGTTATTGGTCCAGTGATGTGAGACTATTGAGATGGTTATGAAACCAAAGTAAGCTATTATGCGTAATAAAAAATATTAGGCCTACATATTAAGTAGTAAAATAAACTATCCTTTATTAGAGAAGGACAAGCAACAAGAAAATGAAATCATTGATGTATTGGTCTCTGACCAGTCTGCCATTAATGTCATCTGGGATAGCTGCATTGTCCGGAGTGCGTCCTTTATAAACCTGAAGCTGCATAGACCACGGAAGCCGCGCTGCTTATCTCTATTTCTATAGAGAAGGACACAGGTGATGTGAAGCACAGGTGTGTCGGCAGGCAGCCGGATGGTGTTGCTAAGAACTTGCAATGTATATCTATTATCAGACCGGCCCTCACAGCCTTGAAACACTACCGGCCTACCGTAAAAAGTCCTGATTCTCCCAATTGCCATTCCACATCTGGGTGCCAGTGCAACCATTTCTAACCATCTAGCTAAACAACTGCAATAGTAGGGTTTAAATCCAACTCGTGACAAGAAATGCATGTTAATAAAAATAAAGCAGAACACATTCAGAAGACAACGGAAAAACTGTTAAACATGTTTATTTCGGATCAGTGCGGCAGCTCTTAGCCTGGCTGTTAGCCTGCTCTGGACCAGGCTAGTTGCAAAGAATAAATCTCCATGGTTACTTGGCTGGGTTTAATTCAACCTGCTTTCGTGAAAACAAGTCAAAGCTAAATTCATCCAGGATAACTAGAATATCCCGACTTAATTTCGTGCAACATGCCCCGATCTTTTATTTATATCCAGTGCATTTGTTCGGATCTATAAAGCTACACTGTTGTGTGAATCTTTTTTCATCATTCATTTCATTTAATAACCATCTATTTGTTGTCAGAAACAAAAACTAAATAATCTCAATACATTATTTACATTGCTAAAATCAATCATATGTTTCCTGGTATTTCATTCACGCTCACTGACAATACAGCACCTGCACAACGTCACTGGTCTGCTGTAAAATGCAAGCAGCAATACCAATAGCAATAGCCAAACGTACAATCTTCATGAACTCCCTATCTCTCAGTCTGCCAATGTCTTCCTTGATCTCTATTTCTCATCAGGAACTGCAGTACATATTCCTATTTTCAATTATTCTGGCTGAGGGCAATATGTTTTAATGATGAGCTGATTCTCTGAGTGAAGTCTCCAGCTTTGCCAGCTCGAGCAGTAAGGCCTTTTGCACATGTCAGGGTTCTACTAGGTCGGGGCCTAGTTGTAATCTGAGGCTCATTACAGCTGGTGAGGCCAAAAGCAGAAACGGAACACAACTTCTCCCTGCAGCGCTGAATTACTTTTCCACCACCATGTTCCCCTCTCCCTCGTTCAATGTTTCTCTCCCTGTCTCAGCTGCTTCACTGTTTGTCTTTGATCTCTCTCTTTCCTGTCCTGCTCTCACCCTCCCCGTCTCTCTCAATCTCAATATCTTGTTCTCCCCCCATTTGCCTACACATTCACAGTCTGTTTCTTGCACTCTCTCTCTCTTTCTATCTGTCTCTCTCTCTCTCTCTCTCTCTCTGCCTCTCTCCATTCGTTCTGTCTTGACACTCCTCTGGGGACCTTGCAGAGTGCAGTGGGTTTGGAGTTGGAGGCTAGTTTTATTGAGTTTGCTCAGGGTCCTGGAAAGGCCTATTTCCCAATAAGGTCATGATGAGGTGCATCAAGTCTATGAGCAAACCCTCAAACCCCCCGTCTAACCAGAGAGAGTGTGTGTGTGTTTATTTCCTGCATGTTCTCACATTTTGCCAGCGCTGTATATTAGATTTCTAAATCCTTCATAGAGCAGAGCTTATCTTGCATATTGACAGGTAAGTGTAGTATTGACAGAGTTGTGAATAACCTTGTTAAACGAATCTGGCTTTGCTTCCAAAGTACTGTAGCCCTTTTCATACATACATTTAAAGCTTAAATTATTCACCATAGCTTTCTTTCTGCTAATTCCTTGCATGATGCTCTCTGTTCACATAATCATGGTGGAATCATAGATCAAATGGTGTGTACCTGGTGTTTGAATTATCGCTTGTAACAAGTCATTTTAGTAAAATCTAAAATGTATTGATAGCATCTGCTGAGAGTTGATGTAGAATACAGATATGGTGTGGTATTATTGGTTTTATAGAAAAATCTATTACACCTCAACTCAAAAGATACATATAATCTTAAACCATCACCTGAACATAACCCATAACCTCAACTCACAAACAAGTAAATGTTCTCACTTGTGTCTCTTACAGTATCAGGATCTTTACTGAAATATATATTCCTTAGATTTGAGGTTTTTAGTGCTATGGAGCAATGCTGTAGCAGCTTCCTCCTGTACAACTGATCAGCAGTAGGTGGCGGTTACATGACGATAAATATAGTAACCTAATACAGCAGAAATGTAGTGAAAAAAAGAGTAAAAATGGGCGAAAACATTACAATAATGATTTCAAAGATTATAAATGATACAGGCAATACATTTTGGTAAATGACAATGAATGCAAGCACAACTTTAGTTCGAAAACTCCACATACAGAGCACGTTTAAAACATTAAGCTTCATGCTTAAAACTTGAAATAAATAAATATGTTCAAGATTATAAGACAGAACAGATGAAAGACTGGAATTAGTGTCTGAGTCTAAAACTTCTCAACACATTCTTATGAACAGGCTATCCTAAAAAATGTTATGCACAGCAATTTGTATGATATTCTAAGGAATTATGTACAGGTAAATTTAGCCTACTCTGACCACAGTGGTCGTTTTTAGGGCACCAGTCAATGTGGTGTAGACAGCAATAAATATGTGGAATACATACAGATTATACTTTTTGCAGCTATATGTACAAATGGTTCACAAAAACAGCCTAGCTTTTTTTCAGCACTGACAACACATTCTCACTCCCATGTTGTAAAAAACATGCACTTGGTCAGGTCTCCTTTACCGTCATATAACACGCGCTTGATTGTGGGCTTACCGTTCCGTGACAAGGGGGAATAACGGGACGGTTGAGTTTAGAGAAAGGTCGTGGGTGGGCTTACGGTTCCATGACACGTAGCAATAATAACGGGACGATTAAGGACACATGCGGGACACGACCCCTGCTCTCCCGGGTGAAAGTCCTGAATTTTAAAATGTACCCTACTCTGAAAAAAGGACAAGAGAAACAGACAAACCAAAACAACAGATTTCCATGTCTTACAAGTTCATAAAAAACAAAACTCTACAACAAGGAAAATGGGCTAATACAAAGACTTCTTCTGAATTTCTGTATTTTAAGAGGTCTGGCTTTCTGCACTTTTATTACCCACCACTAATATTTTACGAAAACCTTCCTCAGTGTCTGACAGATAGAAATGTGGGATTATGTTAAAGGGAGAAAACTTTTCTTGACTACTTAGGGTATATATGGATAATTTATCCTTTACAGGGATTTGTGTCTATCAAACAAGAGTGAAATGTTATGTAAGAAAAGTATATCTGGGAGGAATGTATTCATCTGTAACAGATCTTTTCTTTTCTCAGTCACTTTTTGACGTTCTTTGATAAAATAGAGGAGCTGAGGAATCGACTGGCGTGGACAGCTTTTCAATGTTTGAATGCATGAACCACTGTGTCAGAATAAAGATAGTACTTTGTTCCATATTCACGGACTAGAGACATAATGGACTATTTGAAAATGAAAAGCTGCTTGTATAATGAAAAAAAGAAACATTCCTGGTTTTCTGAGAGCAGAGCTGGTGTATTTCTAAAAATGAGACTCTTTTGTAAACACATTGAGTACTATCTAATGTCTTTATTCTGCGTTTGTACTGTACATATGAACATTTTTCTTTTTATTACTTTTTTTTTCAATATTTGCATTAAAAGTATTTCTTAAAATAAATGAATGAAATGAGTTATAATTTACCATGACTGGTATATCCTGATACAGAACTGCAACTGTGGAACTGTGTATTTGATTTTCTGTTGCACTGTGCCATAGATTGATGCAATAAGCTGTGACAGTCGTCTTTCTCCTCCAAGTGTAATTGAATATCAAATTACAAAGCTTTCTCTGAATAACCTAACCTTCCAAACATAATCAGCAAGCGTTATTCTTGTAGAGAGTTTTAAGCATGTTACTCTCAGACAGCTGGTCTGGAGGGGGTTACTGGAAACATCCTTATGGTAACTCCATGATAGGCACACAGCCTGGATTGCGTCAAGGTTATGGCCACTTTGTGAGCTGTAAGTCCAAGTCAGAGCTGGGAAAATGGAAACTCAGATATCATAAGGGAAGACCTTGGAGGACCATAAGCACAGAGAGGTAAGAAGAGACTTGAGGGGGAGAGGGAAAGAATGATGGCCCAGATACCCTACATGGAATGCGTTAATGACTGCTCATCTGAGAGAAAGGCAACAACTGTGACATAAGAATAAGACAAAAATAAAGACGTAGATCCTGGCAGCCAGTGGTGGAAGACGTATTCAGATACTTTACTTGAGTAAAAGAACGAATACCCCTACTCTGACTATTTCTTCTTTGAACATGATACCCAACAGGTCTACCCTCTCTCTCCATTACTGTTTGCTGTTACCACTGAACCTCTAGCGGTGGCCCTGAGGTCCAGTCAGATGCAGGGCATCTCAAGAGGCGGCATAGAACATGAGATATCCCTGTATGCTGATGACCTCTTGGTCTTTCTTTCCTGCCCTGACAAAACTGTTCCCCTTGTACTAACTGTGTTGAAGGACTTTGGGCATATCTCAGGTTATAAATTAAATCTGCATGAAAGTGAACTTATGCCAGTTAATGCAGCAGCCACAGCCTATCCACTCTCAAAGCTACCAGTCCAAACATCCCTGGGGCACTTTAAATATCTGGGTGTCTGTGTGACAAAAACCTATTCAGAATCTCCCCTCTCTTAGCCAGGCCATCCCAAGACATCCACCGGTGGTCACTGGTGGAGACAGAGGGTCTCTCACTGGCCGGACAAAATTATATTAAAATGAATGTACTGCCCAAGTTCCTGTATCTTTTCCAGTGCATACCTATTTTCCTCCCTATACACTTTTACCACTCTCTTGATAGCTTAATCTCACAATTTATTTGGAACCAAAGCACCCCTAGAATGAAACAAGAAATTCAGCAAAAACCTAAACTGTTTGGTAGCCTAGCTCTACCCACTATGCAACTAATGCACTAATGCAAACATTAGAACAATATTGCACTGGTGCCACACAAATAGCCAATCTCTACCATGGCAGCAGGTTGAGGAAGCCTCATGTAGTCCCTCCTCTCTGATGTCCCTGTTGTGCCTCCCCCTGACTTTGTCACCATCCACGCATTCCAGTAGTGTGTTAGTGAAAAACTGCTTTAGAATCTGGAACCAGTTCAGGCGGCACTTTGGGCTATGGGTAATACCTGTCTTAGCCCCAGTACATTCTAATCCTCTGTTCACTCCATCAGTTTTTGACCAGGCTTTTATGGTCTGGAATGACCTAGGGATTGTGTCAATAAAACAGATATAAAATAATAAAATATTTTCTTCCTTCGACCAACTAACTCAGGTTTTCAACCTAAAGCCCACCCATTTCTTTAGATAACTGCAAGTCAGGGATTTTGTTCGCAATCATTTTCCCGGCTTCCTTTCCCTCCCTTCCCCTACACTCATTGATACCATACTTGGTGTTGACCCAAGTCTCAAAGGTTTGATTTCAATACTGTACAATACTCTTCTTGAAAGTCAGACAACAACCTCTGTTGCTTTACGTGATGCTTGGTCTGCAGAGCTTGGTGAGGAAACGCCCTCAGTTGAGTCCACTCATCGTCTTTCTGTGCTCGCCATGGAGTGTTACAGTGCAAAGTGGTTCATAGAGTTCACTGGTCTAAAAGTAGGCTTGCCCGTATCATCGTGACATCGATCCAAACTGTGACAAAGGTCACCAAGGCCTAGCCAATCTCAGCCACATGTTCTGGTCTGGCCCCACCCTTGCTCCTTTCTGGTTAAGCGTTTTTGACTCCTTCTCAGCCATAACATCTGCCAACAGTCACCACTCACCATTACTGGCCCTGTTTGTTGTCCTACCCATTGGCCTCACGCTGCCGCCCTATTTTTTTGCTGATCTTCCTGCCTTTCTTACACTGCTAGCAAGACGTGCCATTCTCTTGCGGTGGAAAAGCTCTTGCCCCCCCTCCCGCTCTCAATGGATAAAGTGTTCGCTTCATTTTATGAGATTAGAGAAAATCAAATATTCTCTTCAATTCTCAGAATGGAAATTCTATCAAATTTGGCAACCCTTCCTAGATCATGTTAGGTCGCTCTATATAGACATTGACCATGATGCCTAGGCAACTAACTATACCACCCCTCCATAAGCAGTAGCTTGTAGCACAGCAGCTGTACCCATTTTACCCTATTTCTTTTCACCTCAATGATATCTCTTTGTAGGGGAGGGTGGGGGGTGGGTATTGGGTGTAAATCGTCTCTTTGTTACTACCTTGTGTCACAGATTGACTCTTTGTATTAGTTTCATTCTATGGATGAGGTGTAACATGTATCTGTTATGTTCAAAATCCCATAAAAAAATCATTAAAAAAAAAAAGCATGCATTGGCAAGGTTACTTAAGTAAAACTATGTAAGTACCATCAGGAAAATGTACTATTATGTAAGTATTAAACGTAAAAGTACACAATGCAGAAAAATCATGACATTTTAGAAACTTGAAACGTCCAGTTTTGTGTATAATGGTTTAATCATTTTTGTTGCATTCAGGCCGTTGTATTGTTGGCTAGTTTAATTACTACAGTACCTAATACTGTAGTAATTACAGTACTTGAGCAAATATACTTAGTTACAGTCCACCACTGCCGGAAGCAACTAAAAGACAAGAACAAAGGTAACAAAAATACAACACAAACAAGAGTAATTTGTAGAGATATCCAATCGAGAGAGCCAATCGGAAAAAAAATATTCCAGGCATATTTCAGTAGATCTGTATCGATATAAATGGACCCATCAAATAGCCGATCCTATGTAGGTGTTGCAAATGTGAACTAATGATTTGGGTGCACCGGTGTGAGTAACTGACTTCTGACACTGCCAATCGGTAATGTATGCGGCTTTGTTGTCTTTGTTCCTTGACATGACATGGAGTTCATATGAGCTGTCGCTAATTAACGTTAAATGTGACTTGATTTTGAAAAACCAAACGTGGCTTTGTGGGGTCTCTGCAAGCTGTTGTCTGTAGTTTTCAAAGATAATTTGTAACTGTACTGAACAATCAGGAGTGGACTGAATGTTTTGTTGCATTTCCAAAAAGACCAATAGAATCATTAGTCTTCTCTTGTTAATTGATTATATCCTGTCTACACCAGCGGTTGCGTATTCTCACAATTCAATTTCCATTCATATTTTAAATTGATCTACAAGACCCTCGGTATTTGGATCAAGTAGCTTCAAATAAAGTTTTCCAAATATAGTAAGCTACACCACATTTTCCAATGTGCCAGATGTATCAACATTGCATCTTCTAATTTAACATCTGTTCCTGGGTACATCATTTTACTATCTAGAATGAGCACAAACATCTTTTGGAGATGTATCAAGTTCTTTTTCATCTCATTTCCAGGTTGTGGCTTGAGTGTGCACTGGGCAGCTGTATGCATTTGAATAACAAAAGGTAGTTATCGGATCAGCATATATATATATATATATATATATATATATATATATATATATATATATATATATATATATATACGTTAAATGACTAAAAACTAGTCATTTAAAGATCTAGATTGGGACATTTGTCCAAAGTTTGTTATCTTCATAGTGTTTTTTAATCATTATTTTTTTTTAATACATCATATGTATATGTTCACGAAAAACAGTAAAATATCCAAACTCTGGACAATATGAAATATTCTTGTATATGAGCATTTGTTTGGTACACAGGCCTACAAACTAAATATACTTTATTGTTATTGTTGTTTGTATGTATGTAGCCTACACAGCATTTTGTGTGAAGGTGTATTGGTACACATTGGTGCATGTAATTGGTGCCTGTATTTGCCATGGCTTTTTTTCTTCATTATACACCCTTAGCCTTTGACCCATCTCGCCAGCTCTCTTTCATTAATGCTGAGTCGGTGGCTTGTCCAAATTTTGTCCTAATCTGACACCCAAATGGACACCCTCATGGTTCTGTTGACACATAGGATTCATGGAAGCAGTGCAGGGCTATATGTCAACTCAACAATAATGGTTTTATTATACAATGCTGCCCAAGTCCAACAGACAAGACAAGGGATTTATACCAGTAAGAGTACGGTGGAGATGGCAACCCTGCCTGCATGATGTATTTTGTGGTTTTGTGTTGTTGGCATGTTTTCGGTTTCAGTGTGTTTCTATTATGCAACTCTACTGCAAGCAGATATGAGCAGTCAAAATAAGCAGACACTGGATTCTCCATGGCGACTGGGAGTAATAGGGATATTTTTAAAGCAGGAGTCAACACCAGACAAGAAATAGAGACACAAACTAAAAAAGAAGAACAAGGCATTTGTATGTGACTATACATCTCAGGACATACACAATGATTTACTCATGATTGATTTTAATTAAGACATATACTGTGTGTCTCAATCCATTCATGCATTAGCTATACTCGCTTGTCCTTTAGAGGGGCTGGAACTAATCCCAGCGATGTGCTGTGTAAATACTGAACAGGTTGCTAGTTCATGAAAGGACTGAAATATAGGGGCAGACAAGCTATTCACACCTAGGTGCAATTTAGAGTCACTTAACAACCTGATCAGGTTATGTTTTATTCTACGCTGGCATTTTTACTATTGATTCTACAGTTTAAGAAAGAAGACTAAACAATGATCAACTGTTTACCTCTTATAATCCTGCAATATGTGTCTGCTTATCTTACCTGGATAAAGATGTTAAAGCTTGTCTTTGGTGTGTGGGAGGACATATACAACATGTGAAACACCTAAATTACAGGTGCATTACTAATTAATCAACAGCATATGCCTTATGGATAACAATAGCATGTACATATAGGTGACCATTTATTAGATAAATCTACACAGGGCCTGTATCAAACGATATAGCCTTTCTCAAAAGGCCATTATTTGAGAATTTACACAAATCCTACTGCTTTATATAATGCACAAAGTAATTCCATTGCTCTCCAAAGCCTGCCATTATTTTGCCTCATATTGTATTGCATTGCATTGTTACAGGGCAAACTTCATTGTATCTTTTATCTTTACTGCATCGAATCATCCAGTCCATGACAGCATGCACATTGAATTAGTGTCCAGAGGAGAGATACTGCACACTCCCCTATATGGCCATTGAAGAATATAATGTAATAATCTTTTTTACTGTGAAGGAGAAAGAAGGCATTTGTCTACATGTTATCTACTATATGTGCCTGCTTTGTGCATACATTGTTATATACATGGATCTATACGTGTGTGTGTTTAAAAGAGAGAGAAAAGAAAGAGAGAGAGAGAGAGAGAGAGAGAGAGCACCCTTGACTGGTGTGTAGAGTAAAGATTCATGTGTCTGTATATGTGTGGATGTGAGAAAGAATTAGATAAAGAAACAACAAATTCACAGCTGCCAAGATAGAATGCATAAACATTCAACCTTCTCTACACAAGTATGTTTTTATGGAGGGAACATTGTGTATGCTATTGATGCTTTGTATTGCTCATGCATCATCACTCAGGTTTCATTTGCTCACATAACTGGAATGCAAACACTGTGCAAGGCTACATAGTTTATGTATTTGATGTCCTGTTACACAATTTTTTGTATTATGACATTTAAACCAAACAACATTGCATGAAACAGAGTACATTGTGTACTCCAAGTTTATTCAGAAACAGGTAACTTAATACTTAATTTAATACTCTACACTCACTGTTAATCTTTTAATAGAAGTGTATAGGCTTTGTACATGCTTCAGAGGAAGCCCAATGACAATAGTCCTCCTGTGACACAGACAGAAACATGTACTGGCCAACCAGCAATGATTTATCTATTCTGCCAAACAGAAGGCAGCAGGTGACCCTATAACCCAATCTGTATTAACTACGATTGACTGTAATTACTCACTCGCCTTCTTCCACTTGTGCTTCTCTTATTAGTTCAGTTAGTGATGGGAAGATGAATCCTTATAGTTTCATGTTAATGCTGAATGATTTGCTGGAAATACGATTTGTGCATCTGTACTGTTCTCAATGTTTTTTACCAATGAGACTTTTTCCTTTTTCCTGCCTTCTCTGTGTATGTTGGTCCCACTTCTCCCTCTCCTTCTTCCCATCACCATAGAGCTCACTCCCTGTTGCTTGCAGAAATGATCAAATCAAATTACTTGTTCTTCCACGCTGTTAATGTCATTAAATTTTGAAGGACAATTACATTATACATCACGGTTATAGCCCGTATCTCCTAAAATTATAGGCATTGTTGCAATTGTTTCTACAATGCAGGCTTGTGGCTAAATTGGTAGCTCCATCTTTATACAGCTACATGAATAAAAGAATAAGTAACTTTGCTGCAGGCTTTTTACACCCTGTTTCTCTATTCATTAAATTGTTGGATGGAAACATGGAGCCAATTTGTTTCAATTTCTTTTTTTACCTCCTGTGAAAATACCCGTGTAATAATCTTTGGTCATCTCCAAAATCACCTCCTCGGTGGTAAGTGTTGCATTTTGTTTAGTGTTGCTAGAGGGCACAGCAGAGTGATGTCAAATGCTTGTCAGCAGTGAACCCTAACACAGAAGGCATTTCAGCCACGTTTTTCAGTCATTCGTCTCACTGATCATATCCTTCATATTTAATCAATGCAGTCGTCTACACTGGCTGAATAATAGCTGACTGGCTTTACGTACATAACTGTAACCTGAAGCATCTTTCTTATGCGTCTAGTGTATTTTCCGTAAGTACACATATTGTGTAGCATTGTCAACCTCAGAATAAATGGACTATTATCCAAACAAAATTGTTGCATTTGTGTTAGTGCAATACTGGTTTTACACTAGCATGAAATTAGAGGCCACTGTTTTATTAAGTATTTTGCTGTTTGACTTAATGCTCCTCTATCAACATTTTTATATTAAGAATGGATTAAATGACTACATGTAATGTCAAAGGTGTTGTTTGTAGAGAAAAACCTACATTTAACTTATTGTTTTGGTTTTACATCCCACACACGTTTTGGTTTAGGTTCAATCTCACCGCTCTCAATAGTGTCATTTACAGACACAGCGGGCAGCTGTTTTCAGAGACAAAGGTTCTGATTAACCCACTGCACACAACCTGGCCAGCACAAAACAGCAGAGAAACCGAGCTAGCAACAAGCTGGAGAGGAATGTTGCTAACTGCCAAATATTTTGCTTAGGATTTGGTAACCAAAACTGAGCAAAAACTTCAATTGAATAATATTGCTAGTCTGTGTCTGCTTAACGCATAAATAAGCCAGTGTTTTCTCACATTCGCTGTGGTGACTTTATATGGTATTAATATGTCAACGTTGTGGTTACATCTGGCTGTGCTGCCCCCAAGTGGCCAAACAATTAATTAATGCAGCTTTAAGTAAGATTTGTGTTTTCCTTTCCAATTTTATTTAGTTTGAATGTTATTTAATGTAATATTTATAGTCCCAATTGATAGATATATATTAGGATTGCTGAAAGGTGTTTAAATGACATATAATAATATAATAATAATAATAATAATAATAATAATAATAATAATAATAATAATAATAATTCAAAATAATGCCATCAAATGGAACAACTCAATGACTAAAATACTACAACATAATAATCACAATAGAAATCAAGGCTGTTGGTATTTTGCTCATACAGTACATCTGCTATAAGAAAGGCCACTTTATGCTCTATTTCAGGTGGACCACTCCCTCTGTGGCAGAGAATGGACCAGAACAAAACAGTTGTCTGGTGCTTTGAGCTCCCACCCTGTTCCTCAGTGAGCCCATATTCCACACAGCGGGCTGTGAAATCATTTTTGGTCTCCCTCGGAAGAGAGACCCCATGCAGAAATCCATAAATTCATAAGCATCCACCATCCACATGAAAAGAAAGGATGTGGTGGAAACCCAGTGTGATAGAGAGCAGAGAGAGCAGAGAAAGAGAGAGAGAGGACCAGATGAAATGAAGAGGAAGAACAAGGGAGGTAAACAGAGAGACAGACATGTAGCAAAACAGGGTGGAGAGAGTAAGAGAAGAGATACTGGACAGGCGAGAGAAGAAGAGAGGAGAGGAGACAAATGAATGCTGAGCAGCAGTGTGAGCGCTTGGAGGGACCCAGCATGAGTCTCGTCTGAACCCCCAACCGATTTAACGCCGGAAGACACAGACATAGGAATATCAAAATGCTTCGGTTTCTCGCACATGGGTGTGCACTCACAATCCCCCGCACGCACGCACACACACACACACACACACACACACACGCACGCACACACACTTGCTCCATTCCTTCATTCCGCTCAGCCCAGCTTCTCACTCTCCCTCTTCTCCCTGGGAGCTCACAACCTGCCTGGCCTTGTTGAAGCTCTCTCGTCTTTTTGCACTTCTCCTGACTTCTTCTCTTCTCATCTTCACCCCACCTATCAACCCTAGGATTTATCATTTCCAACCCTGGCACAGTTTATGTAGCTTCAGTGCAGTAGGAGAGATTGTGTACCCCAAGCAATGTGACAGTGCTCATTGATTCTTACATAACATGTTACAAAGCAAATTGCTTACAGCTATATCTTTGATGATGAAAGCTATTCACTATTGCTTTACGCTTTTGCAGCCAATCTGCTGAATTTGAATTACTTTATGATAATAGTGTTTCATTTAAACACAAGCTATGTTGTGATACTGAGACTGGGTTTTTACATCAGCGGTGGGTTTGAAAAGAATTTATTGTAAAAAAGCTTTTGTGGTTATTTCTACATACGTGCCTTTAAAAACCTTCTCCAAGAATCAGAACATTTCCCCTGTTTGATAGGCAAGACAAGGCAGCTTTATCCGTATCGCACATTTCAGCAACAGGGCAATTCAAAGAGCAGTCAAAAAAAAGAATAAAAGTTACAGTGCAGTATAAAAAATTAACAATTATTTAAAGAAAGGTGGCATAAAAAAAGTTTCAGTCTTGATTTTAAAAGAGCTGAGAATTGCAGCAGACCTGCGGTTTTCTGGGAGTGTGTTCCAGATATGTGGAGCATAAGACCTGAACGCTGCTGCCCTCTGTTTAGTTCTCACACTGGAGACAGAAATCTGACGTGTTCCAGATGACCTGAGAGGTCTGGGTGGTTCATAGTGTAGTAGCAGATCAGAAATACATTTTGGCCCCTTTAAGGAAGACAATGACCAGATGCAGATAGCTTAGATGGTGCTAGAGTGCCTTTAGAGCAATACTATTTCAGTGACCCAGCAAATTCCTGTACTTATACTCTGGTGGAAATGTCTAAATAGACTTAAATTAGCACAGGTGACACATGCTCACCATCCAATCCGACAGTGTTTGAGATAGTCAGCTTGAAGGCATTAGAGAAACTGCCCAAAATCCAGAAAAGATACAGAGCTATAAATAGTGCCAGCTGTGTCTCTGCAAAGTAATCAATTAAGGGTCAGACTAAGTAGTTACTGTTGACAAAATCCCTCATTACTTCACGATTATCTGACCATTACTTACTCTCTGCGCCAAGTCAAGTCAAGTGGGACATCATACTGAGTAGTTACTAAGTAGCAGAGATGCTCACAAGTCTCTAAGCTCAGGTCAAAGTCAAGTCTCAAGTCTCAAGTCTCAAGTCTCTCGCGGTTATAAAAAGTGTTGTATCACCTGTTGCCGTCCATCCAGGATGCTCAGAACACTGCAAAGCTATATATAAATAATTCAAGGCATGTAATATATTATTCTGACTTATTTATCTATTATCATATATTTTCAGCTTTGTTTATTGTCAATTGTTTAGTATTTAATCAGTACAGGCGATATGCCAAAAACATCAGGAATGCTTTTCTTTCAAGTTAATAACTGAATTTTGCTTTGTAACATGAACATACAATATGTTACAGATCAAATATTGAGGTATTCAGGGTATTGGGAAAATTATGCTAAAATGAAAAACTAACCCATTACTCACTCACAGAGCACAACCATGTAATGTGCACTGCATTAACTAATGACAGCCTATACACTACTGTAAGGCAACACATCCCCCAGACTCTCAAATCCAGTGTAATGTTAACTAAATAAAAGTGTGACGTTACATGATCAGCAATAAACCTGTAACTTGTTTACAGCCAATGTTAATAATTAACGTGGTGGCAGCCAGCAGGACGTAAATCATTATGTAATGTTAAATCCCCAAAGAAAAGTTTGGCAAACAAACAAACGCTCATTCATCTTTTCATATCATCTAGTGAACGACAGTTGGAGTTTCCCTCCGCAGGTCGTAGCTAAAGCAAGAAGCAAGCTAACGTTAGATGACCAATGCTGAGCTAAACATGTCTGCCAATCTACCAGGATGCATTTCTGGTGCCAGCTGCCAGTGCAGTCAACATGTTTGTTGTCCTCTTTGTGCCCTGTGGCCATGCGCAGCAGATGTGTTAAGCACTACGTAGTTTTATAAGTTATGCAGGGATAGGGATAACATTCAGCTCATCAGACGTTTAAAAAAAATTAATATTTTTCATGAGTCACGCATCTTGAGTCCGAGTCAAGTCTGAAGTCTTTTGAGAATGATTCTCCAGTTATTTGCATAATGTGTATACAAACCCTTTATCTTTCTTACTATTTTATATATATATATATATGTATATAGTTGCTCTCAGGAACTGTGCATCACATTGTGCACCATGTTCCCCCCTCTCTTTTTCTTCTGCACTACTTATATTTTATATTTTTATATTCCGTGTTGACACTGTAAAGGGGTTGCTTCAATCTCGTTGTACAGGTACTCCACTTGTGTATAATGACAATAAAGGAATTCTATTCTATTCTATTCTATTAGTCAAGTCTGTCACTGTGTGTGTAGTCTATATCCACTTCCGGGATTGCTTCATAGCTGCAGGAGAACCCACCTGATTTCACTCATGTAGGCCAGATATCTGTTGCCTTGGGCTTTTTTTTTGTGTTGGCATTTTAAACTCTGGTCGATTTAACATGACTATGGTTAACTGCTCCTCAAATCTCTGCAGGGTAAATCCAGACAGCTAGCCAGACTATCTGTCCAATCTGAGTTTTCTGTTGCAAGACTAAAACAACTTTTAAACGTACAAATGTTCCCCCAAAACAAGTTCCTTCTGAGCATATTTTGTTGAGGCACTGCAGCTTTTCTCCGGTGCTTAGCACAGTCCAAGAGAATTGTGATTGGTTAAAAGAAATGCCAATAAAGCAGAGCACGTCTGGCAAAGCGAGACTACAGTGTGTGCGACATAAGTGCGACTCACATCTGAGTCTCAAACCCGAGACCCCATCTCTGCTAAGTAGCCCCTCATTATTTCATGAATGATGATTATAAGTATCTACTGAGTTTTAATTGGAAAGAGTCACAGCAAATTTCTCAATAACAAACCAGAGACAGCAAACAATCTTCATATTCAGACCACATTTATAAATAATATTAACATCCATGTCCATATTCTGTAGAACTACTGATGCTAACGCGTGACAGCAAACACATACAGCTTTTCCCAAACATCCAGCTCAAAAATATTATAAATAAATATTATAATATTACAATAATTATATATTATAATGAATTTAAGTTTCTCTTCCTCCAACCAGAGTTGTTTAGCCAAAACAAGCAGAGGTTAAGGCTCACTTTCTTGTATTTTATCAATGTGAATATTCATAAAAAAACAAGCACTGTTCACCATGGCTAAACAGAAATAAATCTTCATTTGAGCACTGCATCACGTGTCACTTTAGCTTCAGGACTGGTGAACAGACGTAGGCGAGCGTGTTTGCTGTTATAAAAGCAATTACACTTTGACTCCAGAAATAGCCCTGGAAAAAATTTATTTAAGAATGAAACTAACAAGTGCGTCTGTAGTAAAGTGTTGTGTTGGTTTGAGTGCCAGTCCTACATATCAACCTGGCTAACAGTTAACTTTACATACTGTGCAAAGCTAGCAAAGGTTCACTCAGACTTCCTATTTAATTATGTAGTCAGATTGTTTTTGGGGCATTTAAGGCCTTTATTTATATAGGACAGCTGAATAAATGAAAGGGGAGCGAGAGGGAAAATGACGAGGAGGAATAAACCTCTATATATGGGCACCTGCTCCACCAGGTGAGCTACCCAGGTTGCCCCTAGTCATTGTTTTTACACCAATCATAAATAAGTAATATACATATTAAAATATCCAATCACAAGTTAGCTTAGTATAATAATTCTACTAATTGTAAATTCCTCAGAATAAAATATATATGTATATATGTATATGTATATACACGTACTGTGTGCATGGTTGTCGTGCTGCTTTGGATATTCCTCTATTATTTTCTTATAGGACATTTAACTTTAAGATTATTATCTTAAACTATCAACATGTAAAAATAACATTGAATATATATATATATATATATATATATATATATATATATATATATATATATATATATATATATATATATATATATATATATGACGTGTTAGTGAGTAATGGTCAGATGTTAATGAAGTATTGAGGGACAGTTGGTTAGGTTGTAACCTTGGATGTCTGAGGGTTAGAGTTAGGATTCCAGCTGTGGGACGCACACAAGTCAGAGAAGCAAAGGGAAAGGGCAAGGTGATTGCACACACAGGTGCTTTTCAGGGCTTGGCCGGGAAAGCCGGTTTGAAAGGCGAATGCTGCAAGTGAAAGCCAGGTCTTATAGAAGTATCCACCTACCTGACCCATAACGTGGAGAGAAAGTCTCGATACAATAGAGAACTACTCAGTATGATTTAGCACTTTACTTTATTCGGGGGTGCACAAAAAGAGTAACAAGTGATTAAGTAATGAGTGAGTTGTTACTCGTTTTGCCATTCAATGGCTGATTCATTGTTCATCATCAACAACATCAGCAACTCATGAATAAAAAGATTCTGAATCACAGATATTTATGAACCAATCATCACCCAATGATTCATAGCATCTCCCAATCTGTTCTCTTGTAATTCATCATTATCAACTGTACAGTCCTAGTGATTCACGACCTACTCATTAACAATTCATTAATGACCACGTCGTTTCTCACACGTTCCTAACTAACTTCTCACTATTTTGTGTATCATATTGAAAAATGTCATCCGTAGTGTTATCATTTTGCATATTGTATTCGTGCATGGCCTTTGTAGGCTACAACCGCAGGACATGTGTGTTTAACATTTCTAAAATAAATACACATACACATACAGTACATATTCTGGGCATACTGTTATTACTTCAGGGTTTGTAGGTGTTCTCATGCTGATCTCTCTGTATGTCTCTGTCCTATATCACACATGCACACGCACGCACGCACGCACGCACGCACGCACACACACACACACACACACACACACACATACACACACACACAGTGTGCAGTGGTTGAGTTAGTCATTCATTGACAAAAGGCTAACCGGTCTACAGATGCACCAGGAAGCGTAATCACCATAATTATTCCACTGCAGGTGCCTGTTGGCCACTGAGGCCAATCATATGACATCTCCACAGTCTTTGACAGTTGATTGGTTAATATAGTTCATTATATGACACATAGATGACAGATCAATAATTATAGTAAGGGGGAAAAAGAAAATGTGAGTGTGGTGATGGTGGAGGTGTTGGTAGGAGCATTATGGTTGAAGAGGAAGACAGAACTACAATTACACAAACAAATGGAATAAAGGTCAGGGCATAACATGCGGGGTTAGTAAGGGGAACTTACAGTAAGACTGACCCATGAGTAGCTGGGAGCCCACTATATGTCATACTGTGAAAGACAATGGGAAAAAGATGTAAAATAATGATGATTTAACTTTCAACACAATGCATAGATTAGGTAATTAATGAAGTGGTGTGTTGTGATTCCTAATGAAAATAGAGGAGAAACAAAAATAAATAATTCAATTTCGTAATGTATCAACAAGACTTAATTGGTTCATAGAGTTTTAGGCAGCACACACTGATACACTATGAGATAGATAATTAAGAGAAAAATAGTAATAGCGATAAAGAAATGTATAAGTAGCTGGGCTGTGGTGATTCATATAAACATTTTATACCTGTATGCCCAATACAAATTAGTAAGCATTAAACATGACTAAAAAATAACCCTAACCCTGACTCATATGACATGATAGTTAAAATAAATGTTTTAATAGCACATTGATAGGGGGTGTCTGATTTCATTTATGCATTTACTTGAGAAGAGAAGAGAACTGAGTGGGGATAAATCAAGGCTTTCTTCTGCATTCAACATAAAAGTGCTGAAATAATTATTTTACAGTATGCCTGCTTCCACAGGTCTTGTCTGCCCCCCTCAGGCTGCCATGCAAAGTTATCCAGTCTGTCCATTGTCTGGCCTCAATGCCACCATGATGTCATGGCGAGTGAGTAGGACGGAAGTGATTAATTCATTATTTGTCTGTTAAAATGCTAGGTCCACTCTTCCTGGGGCCACTGTGGCAAGCCAGTGTAGGCAGAGATTTACAGGAAAGAAAAGAAGAGAGGAGATGTCAGAAGAGCCTATGTGTCAAGCTCCAAGGGGTATCTCCCTCAATTCTTCATCACAGTGAAAGGTGAAAAATAAAGCTGTCATTCTTTTCATAGATAGAAGTCCACATGCAGGGTTGGGGTTAGGGTTTGGCTAAGGTTAGCTGGGTCATGGCTACTGGCACCAACAGCAGTGAAGAACCTGCTCAAAGGTCTCTTTGGTCACACTGCTAGTAACCTTTTGGTAAAATGAATACCCTTGATTTGGAATTGCACTTCACATCTGTGACATCTTGTTGAAACTTAAACACAAGTCAGTGGTATGGACTGTAGTCTCTTGAAGACTTTTTAGTTTTGGTTTGTTTCTAGCTGTTGCTTGAGAACATACTGTAGAGTGCCTGTGTCAAATTTTCAGTCTGAACAGTCTGAATGTAACATTCAAGCAGTTCGATGTAAAACCAGTTATATGCATCCTCTGTGGATTGATCAATCATGAAGTGTGTGAATCCCTATAATGATACTTAAATGTGTGGATTTTAGAAAACATATTTGATTTTTCAAAGACAAAAACACATTACAAGCCAGTTCTTTGTTCCAAGTGTATTTCCAGTGTGTAAATGAATAAATACATTAATTTACTGCTTTAAAGCAGTGTAATACAGAAAGACTCCAGACACTAACTTAGAGCCATAATCACAGTAGGGTTTGCAATATTCATTCGCCATGACACTCCACAGATGGGTGATGGTTGATACAGTAACAGATCTTTATGCTTCAAATAATAATAGATGCTTAAAATAATCAAAGCTTCTGTCAGGTAACAGTTGTTGGGGTCCTACAATTCCACCAAGTCTCTAAATTGTCAACTATTTATTCACTGAGAACAAAAACTCCTAATACTAAATGATTGTTTTTGCTTTAGAGATTTGATATTTTTGAAAAATGTCTCCTGTACATCTATTCTGTGAACCTGGGTATGTCATGTGATTGGTAAGACAAGGATGCTTTTTGAAATAACTTGATCACTATTCAGATATTCATTTAGGTGCTTTTAGATGAGCAATCAGGAGCTACTGTATCAATGGCATTGTACACAAAGGCAACATGCAAGAGTGTCAACTCAAAAGGGAATCAGATACCATGTTTAATATTTCCAAATAACCACTCTCCTCTTCTTTGGCTGCAGTTATTTTCTAAATAATGAGGTCCTTTTGAACACATACTTATGCTAAAACAAACATAATTAGGTCAGATTCACAACTCACATTGTGTGGAATAGCCACACAAACAGTTTCCGCCAAATGTCCTATTGCTGATGAGTACATGCAAATTGATGTCAAAGTTATCATAGATTTATGGTCTGTGCCCTGGCTAAAACCCAGGGGTGTAAAGAAATACTGGAAACATAATGCTTGCTAATGGGAAGGGAATGCTAAATTATGCAAATCAGTCCCTACGCCATTAATGGACATAGTATGTTTCAATAAATATGGGGGAATTTTTCTTTTTCTATTCTCTCTTAGTAAGGCCATGTGGCATGGGCCTCAATTCTATAGGTGAGGGGGTTTAAGTTAATTGCTCTCCCTCTTGTTATTGTGGCCTGTTTTGGCCCTTATGAGAGATTCATCATTGCAAACTTCTTGAAATTATATTAACATTTTAATAGAGGACAATAAAGTACATTGGGGACACAGTATCTGATGTGACAGAGCAATTAGGACTATGCTTTATGAGTGTCTTGCTGTCTTGAAGTGTGGCCTACACTGTGGAGATTTGCTAATTTGGAACACGGCTCAAACGTCCTGGGCCACATCTTGGGTGATGGGGCTCCTGAGAATCACACGCGGATTGCTAGCAGTTTCCGTTTGCTGCTTCACTTTTTTCTTCATCTTTCGTTTTAACATATTATGACAAGAAAATAATTTCAGGGCAAATGTGGATTATTGTTTCTCGTTGTCTTTTCCCATTCAACGAGTGGCAGAATAGTGTTTGCCCAGCTTTACTTGAACTCTGCTATGTATTTTTTGAATATTTTCTAAAAAAAATTGAAAATTTTTTTTGATTCTCTTAGCACTGTCAACACACAATAAAGTAACAGGCAAATTGTGATATTAACCATTTAATTAAAAATTGGCTGGTTTGACCAAAACTGCTCTAAATGGAAAATCTATAATAACATGTTCCAGGATTATTAGTCCAAAAATGAATATATATATATATATATATATATATATATATATATATATATATATATATATATATATATATATATATATATATCTTTTTTGAAAAAACAAAAATAATAATAATTTATATACTTTATACATATATAAAATAGAAATTAATTTTTAAAAGGAAATAGAAATGTGTCATAACATAATGGACCGTATTGGACAGAGTGTGTGTGTGTGTGTGTGTGTGTGTGTGTGTGTGTGTGTCTGTCTTCTGGCTACAACATTTCCTCCTTGCCCTTTCCCCTTGCTTTTCTCACTTGTGGCTGATGGTTATCTGATAAAGCTTGTCAAACTAATATTTACCAGTACGGCTCATATTACAACAACTTGTATTTATGTTTGTGGTGAAACTGCAGACAGTGGCACCGTGAATGATACTGCTGCAGTTATTATAATGTTTTATTAACAACTAATTCCTTAAAACACACCAAATAACTTATACATTTATCTTGAATGAAGTGTCTGTGTAGCCAAAACGTATAGCTTGTATATAGACCTCCACCTCATCCAAAAATAATTAAACACAGAAAACAGCCATACTCTTGTCACTCTGATGATGGTGTGTGTGTTTGTGTGTGTGTGTGTGTGTGTGTGTGTGTGTGTGTCTGTTAGAATGTGAGCATACACATTGATGTATCTACCAAAAGTGTCAATGTGTGTGCTTATGATGTTGTGCTGTGTGTGAACAGATGCACTGATGTGTGTGTGTGTGTGTGCCCTTGCTGCTCACAGACTTAAATCTTTTGCTTAGGTGTCATTTGGGTGTTCTTAACACACAGAAACTGTGATCACATGATGCATTCTGACTTACAGTAGCTGCATAATCTAGCCATGGCAGAACAAACCCAATTGGATTGTGGGAGGCTGAACACAGGAATCTGTAATCCTCCACCCAACAGACAATCAATCCCACTGGCCTTTTGATGACTCCACACAGTGCCCCCACTCACCTCTCTTGTCTTTGCTGTTGGCTGTTTGTGCACATTTCAAATGACTGAGAGGGCTTGTTGAAATTTGCTGTGTGTTTATGGTGCATATTTGTGAGAGGCATTATAAGATGTGAAGGGAAGATTGCTTGTATGCATTCATCAAATGTACTCTATGTGAGTGATTGCATGCATGTTTTCTGTCTATTTGTGTTTCTTTTTCTGTATGAATATTGACACTGGCATGGGGTTGACCCTTGTTCAGGAAGTCACTGTGGTATTTGTATATTGCATAATAAAGGAATACATGCAGAATACAAAGACAATTTGTCAGCTCACATTTAGTGCATGGGACATGGATAGAGGACAATGACAGCAAAGTGTTTGGCAAAAATCAACTGTTTGTCTCATCATACTTTATAAATCACGAGTTTGTGAAATGCTAATGGTTGCTGGCAATTGTCATTGACCACAATAACTCCAGTCCCTCCTTGAAAGAGGACTCTCTCATAAAAGGCTTTTGATCTCAAGAGAACACCCTTATTAAATGAAGGTCAGATTTCCCAACATGGAGTTGCAAGCAAATTTCACCGTGCCATTTCTGGTCTGACTGCACCTTTAGACGCTATTCTGCTCACACAATGTGGTTTGTGTAATGCAAATCTCCAGGTATTTTGAATAACCAACAAACTGCCTGTTTAATAACTTTGCAGCATGTTCATATTGATGTGTAAAGGTGTTTGGAGTATTGGTAATCTCCAGTGTGCACAACCCAAGTGGTCCCGCCATTGTTATTCTCATAACCCTCCCCCTTTGAAACTTTTACACAAGCTGCTGATAGATGTTGTTGGCGAGAACATCTGGAGGGCCTGCCTGTTCAAAAACTGATAGGAGCAGAAAGGGAAAGCCGAGCAAGTTATTGGGATGGTGGAGTAGAGAGGAGGATGTTTATATTATATAGTAGCATTTGAAAGACGGGGAAAAGTCAACGCAATGGGGCATTGCAGTCAGTTGAGCAAATGGGATTTTGAACTGTGATTTTTTTTCAGTTGGGAATACAACATGCTAAATTTACTTGACATCATTTTAATAAACTAATTACTTAGAATTCAGACATGGGGCAGCATAATACACTTCCTTTAATTCATTTAGGGCTGTTTTTCCATCCAGGTGTCCAGGATCCCTATTACTTTCTTTACATGCCGTCTAATCAGAGAATGATTTACACCTCAGGTGCCATTTGAATGCCATTAATGAATCAACTAACTGATAGGAGTCCAGCAGTACTTTGTCCTCACAATAACTGACAACCACGTATTGGCAGTACACTAGTCTGGATCAACAGTACATTTCCAGGATAATTGCCTCTGCCTGATTTGGTCTGTTGCTCTCCCCTCTCTGTGTGTTTCTGTAACAAAGAATGAAAGGTTCTTGAGGGTCAAGTTTTATGTTATGTTGTTCTTTTTCCAAATATAATTGTATACAACAATGAGAAAAGAATCATCAATCATACTGTATGATGAGGTTGAGGATGAGGTTGAGGTTATTATTATGTGAGTAAAAGTGAGCCAACAAAAAAAAAAAAAATAACAACTTCTTGTGGCCTGCATGTTCACAACAAGTACAAATAGCAATGCAGATTAAGACGAGACAATTTCTTAAGCAGATAGTGATTTGGGACTATTTTGGATGGAAGCACAGCCAAAGCACTGCTACATGGCGCAGAGATATCATACAGCAACTCTGTGTGAGTACACATCTAATATTGGTCGATCTATCCCGTAAAATAACTATGCGTCATGTTTACAGTAATCACTTACTCTGTGGACAGCTGTTTATTGGGTCCATTCTGTGTTTTTCCCAGTTGACTTTTTTTTCCTATTCACACAGAAAAAAAAGTTGAGGACTGCAGGTTGCCTCATGTCCTTGGGCTGTTGAGTTATCGCAACCTCCTCCTCCTCTCTTTCTATTTCCAAAGCATACAGCTCCTTTTCTGAAAACTCTGGCTCGTAGAGGTATACGATTCTGGATGTTGACTGTGTGAGAAGTCATCCTCTTCGTCTCTCACAAAATCCACCATGTTCATCGCTATTCACCGTCTACTGTAGGAAAAATAGCCAGCTATTCATGCTGGGTATGTTGACAGAAGTTGGGGTGTTTAAGGTGCTGCGTGATCTCTGCGCCCATGTAGTGCTTCGGCTGTGCTTCCACCCAACATAGTCTCAAGTCAATATCTGCCTTGGAAATCATTTAGTCTCAATCTGCATTGCTATTTGTACTTGTGAATACGCAGGCCACAAGTAATTAGTTTTTTTTTTTGTTGGCTCACTTTTAGTCACAACATGCTAACCGGCAACATAGGATTCCATTCACTACGCTTAACTAACTAGCGGCAGCGCTGCCGGTGTTGCACCGGACTAAAACAATGCATGCACTGAGACAAAAAATAAGTTGGCCCACCTATCTACAGCTAGGGGAGATCATGATGTACACTATTTCAACAAACGGTGTCATAATCCTTTAAGCTGTCCTGTCAACAAAGGCCTAAAAATACCCCCCAAAAAAGTTGTGCTGGTTGAAAAGTTATGTGTGCGGGTATACTGAAGTAAAAACAAATGGCACATAACTTCTGAAAGAATGTGGGGGCTGTGTTGACTATAGCTTTAAACATCTATTTAGTCACACAAAACCACCTATGAAGAAACATTTACAGCACCAGCAAAGGCTGACTTGAGATAGAGCTTGATAGTTTATGTATTTAAAACAGTATCTGCTTTATCTTTTCGCAGATGCATCTCATTTTCTTTTCCTGGAATAGTGAAAGTGTCACATGCAGATGTATAGAGGCCACAGAAATACTCAAATAGAAGATGCAGAGCATTGCTTTTCTATTGATTTCTTCCACCCTGGGCCTAGTAAATGCCTTGGCTGTGAAATTAGTATAGCGAGTCGTCACGCATCCTTCACAATCATCAGGAGATTGGGATATGTGCTGGTTGTGCCTCCGAGCGTAACACATTTGCCTCAACCCTCATGTGAGTTTAATAAAAAACTGTAATGTACTGTACAAAGCTTTGTTACGTAGATATTGTTTTGTGTTGGAGTTTTGTTTTGAAACATTACTTTGGGGTGGTTATGTATATTTCCACTCTTCTTCTCTGTGCCTACACTTGCTATAAAACGCCTCAATAATGTGCATGTTATAAGTCCTATTGTTGCAGTTTCACTGCTCAAAAAAACAACCATCATTATGAACAGCAAAGTGCCGACCTGGCAGGCTCAGAGAAATGAGCCTCTCGGAGATGTGATTTTGTCTGTGCAATGTTCAGTAGTCCTTAAACAATACTGAATGACTCAACCTCATTAGGTATGTGTGGATATGTGTGAGGTTTTCATGATGAGGCTCTATGGCAATGAAAAAATAATTGGCACTTTGGTTATTATCAGGCTGGGGGCTTACAGTGGGAAGATAGCTTCAAGTCTGATTTACACTTCAAGAAAAGTGCATAGACAGAAGAAGAAACAAACCACGTCTCTGACTTTTATCTGGCTCATCGACTACGCTCTGGGAGGGCAATTCCCACAGACAGAAAAGAAGGACATTCGCTAGATACGGTAACATGAAGTCAAAGTTAAATCAAACCTTGGGGATATTAAATTGTGTATGGACAGCTAATTAATGAATATACCAACAAAATAAAAGCACAGCATGTATTGCACATTTTCTGTTGGCATGTTACCCAGAATATGCATTTAACAAAAACAACAAATAATTATAAAATACATAATTTATGTAAATTCCCATTGGACAATGTTAGTTGAAATGCACATCACAAAATGAGTATTAAGTCAACATATGGATACCAAATGCACATGTTGAACCATAAGGCATGCAACACACAGACACTTTGCATGTCTTTGTTTACATGTTCACAGTCTGCATGCAGATTCAATAACAATGAAATATTGGTATGATTCAAATTTTCAATTACATTTTATTTATAGTGTCAAATCATAACGTATACCAACCAATAAGTTATCTCAGGACACTTTACAGAGTATGTCTAGACCAAACTGTTATATATATTATATATTATATAAAATATAACACCATCCAGAGCTCCATGGAGAGCACTGCTATTCAGTTCAGTGCAAACTTTGTTTTTTTCTCATTGGAAACTCAGGTCATTAAAGGAAGAAATATACAAATATACTTCAATTTCTGCCTCAGTCAAAACATCTGTTAAGATTTCTCGACAATAATATTACCACAATAACTATAATTTACAGACATCCAGCAATTCCCCCCAAGAGCAAGCATTTGCTGTGACAGTGTCAAGAAATAACTTAACTAACAGACCTCAGGCAGACTTCTAGAAATAGTGAATTTAAATGTCCCTTTCAAGTGAAGCAACCTATTTTTTTCATGTGAATAAACTCAAACACATCCCTTTTGTTTTTTCACATTGCTTTGTTGCTTAATGATGCCTTTTCCATTAGATCAAATTAGGCCAGGCACTAATTGATTGTTATGGAAATGAGTTGACCACTATTGTCATAAGCTGCCATTGCCGCATGGCCCCAATCTCTCTGTCTTTATGCTGATGGCTAATTGTTGGTCTGATTGCTTGGCCTTCCATTGCTGTGGTTTCCATGCTAATAAGCTAATTATTGAACAACAATGTAGCCTCAGATAATTGAATCACTGTAGACGCTAATGAACACAGAGTGCAATAACAAGCGCTTGATATTTCAATTCTACTTGCTTCTGAACATGACAGTGAGTGTTTGCGTTCACTGCTCAGTTATCTGTAGATGTGACTTCATGGCAAATGGTGAGGTTAGCTCTGTAGTCTAACAAGCCTTAATTAATAAGGATTGTGGCTTTGCAAAAATGGCTCTTATCCATCTAATGTATTTTGTGTAGTATTATTTATGTACAGGTTATCATGCCAGTTCCACTTTTTTTATTAACTCTGAAAATGGTCTGGTTGACTGCTTCTTTAGAAAAAAAAAACAGATGTATCTTTGTTGAACTCATGCACTTACAACTCTGGGGTTTTCCTTGATATTCTAGTCACAAATTTGAAGGCCATTATGCTAGCAGCATTCATGGTTTCTATTGCAAATTGCATGACACAAGAGAACAGGATACACAGTAGACTGTATCAGGGATTGGAAGAGAGAATATTATCCTCAAGTAAAAGTACAGTTAATTTAAAAACATTTTCATCAAAGGTTACTACAGTACAACATCATGTCATTAAGCCATTTTTTCCAAACCAACAATAGATTAATCTTCTATAACCGGGCACTTCGCAGCCTGTGCACACAACTGAGTGGTTATATATATATACGCCGCTTCCTTTGCCGTAGCATGTTAGAGTTAACCAGAAAAGAGGACAAAAAACTGAAAATTAAACAAAAATGATCAACAATAAATAACAAGTCAATGGATGCCGCAGTGGCTGCAATAAGCAATATTAAGCCACATCAAGTAAAACGTGTGTGACACTTCCTAAACAATCAACAGCAGAGTAAAACATCACCAAGGCAGACAACACAGAGAGGTGTAGAAAGACAATATAAACCCCACAGCGACTGCAGCCCATAAACACAAATATTAAAAAGCAAAACGGAGAGCCTGCACAGTTTATAAACACCACAAAACGCACACACGCAATGTTATGTTGTTATGTACTTCTCTGTACATGGAGTCACAACAATCTCTGGGTTTGTTGTTGTACTCACCTTTTCTGAAGGTGTCAGAGTGTCACCTTTCTGGACATGGAGCTCAGCCGTCCTGTGGCCTGAGACACACAAGCAGCTTCTTCTCTGCTGCTGCTGATTTTGTCATTCAATTTTCACACAGTTTACCAGAACTTTACCCAGCCTGTTCTCTTGAACCATAATTTTGCTTTATCATTTAACTTTTTTGGTCGTTCTCTGTAACAGATGCAACTTGAAATGTAATGCAATACTCATAATGAAAAGCACTACGGATTTTTCTAAAGTATATGTGTACTTATATACAGGTGTACAGTAGTAGTACAGTACATAACAAATGTATTAATTTGACCCCTAGGCTTTGCACTGTACGGATATGGCTTTAAGGTATTACTTTGTAAAGCCATATATAGGCAAGGCAAGGCAAGGCAAGGCAGCTTTATTTGTATAGCACATTTCAGCAACAGGGCATTCAAAGTGCTTTACACAAAATCTGTTAAATATATATTTAACTAAATAAATATATATATATATATATATATATATATAGAGAGAGAGAGTGTAGTGTAATGGTAAGAAAGGTCTGTGTGATTGTCATCATGATGCTTATGAATTTTGGGCATTTTTATGAACTGGCAACAAGACTGAGAATGTTGGATTCCCTTTTCCTGTTTATCACTGATATTTCCTGATATTTCAAGTCTATATGAGAATAATACTCAAATGTTCATGTGAAGGCTACATTTAAAGAGCAATTGGTCACTATAATCCTTCCTTATGTCCATAGTGACTGAAGAAATCTCTTCATAAATTGATTTAAAGGTAAGTGTTGGGGAGACAATCCACAGTCAATGTTATGTGTAAAAATGCATTTGAAGTTCAGCTTAAGATATTAGAGGCGTCAGCAGTCTGACATAGAAAAAATATATTTGGTATCTTCTGAATTTACGGTCTTTCAAAGTATGAAAATCTTGATTATTATTATTTTTTGCATCTGACAGTTTGTCCTTGCTGAGCCACAGCCGAAGGTTCGTAACACAAAGAGGGATTTCATACTAAAAAGACTTTAAAAGATCCCCACTTGATTTGTGTAACTCAGACTGCTGAAGCCAAAAGCCTTTGCTGAAAATTAGAATGCATTTTTATATTGTCTGTGACTTTTAATAGAGAGGGTATCTTTCAGTATAGACAATGAACATCATTTCTTTTGGTGCACATGTGGCATGCAAAAGATGTTTTCAGGCAGACTTGAACATTTTTGAACCAATTCATTAGGTTTTCACAAAGTGTTGCCACAAAGCGCCTTGATAAATAGAATGGTTTCAATTGATTTTGATGTTGGTGAACCCAATAGAAAGATTTAGGTCTTTTAAACAGAAATTACATAATTATATTTTACACTACCCTATTTCATCCATTGTCCAATTAGTGCATTATTATCTTAATGTAAGATGTATCCAATAAAAACAATTGTGGGATGAATTTATATAAAGATTCAAACACACATTTTGTGAAAATGTATTGAATATGATTCAAATTGCCACAGATTATAACATTTTTTATTTAGCACAGTTCCTTTTTAAGTACTATGTTGCATGGTGTAGAACAAATGGCAGATACTAATGACCAAGCACATACTCAGTATTTTCCAATTATGGGTTAGATGTAATTGATGTAGGCTACTTTAGATATTTTGTAAACTTAATCTTCAAAGTGGCTACACCCTGGAACTTCACACATCCACCCCATAATAAGGTGGAAGGGGTCAGACCAGAGTTTAATAAGGATAACGATTCAGGCCCTATCAAAAAAGGAACACATCCTCTGATTCAATAAAGCACAACCCTGCCAAATGAACAAAAAAGCGGTTTGGCAATGTGGGGATAAAACCTACTGTTAAAATTAAATAAATGTAGTTCCAATTTCCTGGCACAGAGAGATTTGGTGTCACAGAAGTTTATTCATTGGCCTTTTGACATGACTTAATCAAATGCTGAGGAATTCATTTTACTATTATTTGATGGGCAGACAGGATTCACAAGGCTGGGGTCTGCTGGCAAAGGTCAGCCAAAGCTTTATCCCTTATTTAATATCTGCAAGTCGATACAAGACAGAGCGAGAGAAAAAAAACCCAGAAAAATAAAAAAATAAAGTTTAAAACTAGAGAACAAGAGAGAACTTCTGAAAAGAAATAAGCCCAACTAAAGAACAAGACCAATAGTCTGGCATATTTGAAAGCAAAAGGAAAGGGAGTGAGAGAGAATTTTCTGCCTCAGACGATGTCCCACCTCGCTGCTGGAAGCCAAATGATTATTCAGATTTTTTTTGTAACCATAAAATGGACGATTCTGAAGCTTTTCTCTGACACAGGGTGAATTAAGCTTGTTTGACTGGGCTTAGGCTGAGTTATCACATCCCCCAGCCGGACACTACACACACAGGCTGAGCCCAGTAGAGAGGACAGAGGAAGAGAACTTGAAAGCAGGTGCGGGATTTCTATGGCATAATGCTGAGTTGAAAAGACTAGCTGTCTGTACTTTAAGGCTTTATTGGTCTCCATCATATAAAGCACAGCCAGAGGCAGTGTATCAGAGGTTGGAGGTGGGAGGGGGTTGGTAGCAGTACTTACTGTAAGATAGCCTGGAAGTTCTCTGTTAGAATCCATGATCCTGCCTAAACTACATACACTTTTTCTTCCTCTATTCCATCAATCTCTTTCAAACATCACCTTGCCCTGTATGATCAAATGTCACATTTGATGTTCTTTCTGTTATAGTAAAAATATACTCAAGACTATTAACTGTCTTTCAAACCTTTCACATGTGGAAATGGGCTTTGTTTATTAAGTTTAACTATGGCACCTCATGAAATGTTATCTGAGTTTGACATTTCCATTTCTCTATTAGCTCGATTAGTGGCTCTTTTGGTCTTGGACCTGAGGTCCCAGGTTTTAGCCAGAGGCCAAACAATATCTGTGCAGGCAACACTGTGATTTCATTCATTTTGAAGTTCATTGACTGTTATTGTTGTAAATGGTTTCTCCAAACACAAGATTATAAATATGCATTTGCATAACACTCACACATAGATGCACATGCATGCACTTGGATGAGTAAAACCAACAAACGCGCATGCAATACAGAGGAGGTCAGTGTGTTGAGAATGGCTTGGTAAACAGCTCTGTAAATCATTATTATCTCCGTTTGATAGCCATTCAAGGTTATGTTACCTCAGGCCACTGTACGTATGAAAAGCTTTAGTGACAAACACACACACACACACACACACACACACACACACACACATTGTGGTGTGTGAGACACAAGCCATGAACATAATCCATTTAAGTACAAACCTCTCCTTTTATCTCCACAGTGCTGGGGCTTGATCCGAGATGAAATTTTCTGCAACACCCACATCTCTGTGTTTCATAAATCAAGCCCTCTATCATTCTCAGTGGCCCAACACGATTTTCCTTGGAAATGAAGACATAGTAGAATCAATTAGGTGTGATGGACCTGCAGCTGCTGTGGTCTTTCATGTGCAGTGCAGTTTAGATTCTGTTATTGCTGTGAGAGCAAAAAGGAAAGTTTTATTATCATCGGAGTGTTCCATAATGTAATATTTGAGGAGACCCAGTACTCCTATGAAGACCTATTTCATTGCGGTCACTGTTTTCAACCATCAACTTCACACACATCAGAAATAACTCTGTGAAATGTATGGGAATAGAGTGCACTTTAAAATTCCTATTTTGACCAATTTACCTTTCCCCTTCCTTTCCCTTTGATACTTGTGGAATAAGCATCTTCAGCCAAAGAGAGGAAGGTTTGTCTCCTGTGGGAGAGATGCTGCGAAACACCACTATATACTTTTCCTTATGCCTGCTGATTCACAGTAATGGAAAGATCCAATTGGCCATGGAAATATACAAGGCCATACCCACATCTAATATTGTCACAGCATTTTTGTTGGAAGGCTGCAGAGATTAGGCTGGTAAATCAAGTGTCATGGACAATCTAAAACATCCCTTAAGGCCTTAACGTTCCCATTGTGCCCATGCACACATCATGTCCTCTGCAGATGTGTACATATTTGCTGCACTGACCTCCCTGTGGTTTTATTGATGGCAAAATCTACAAGCTATATATATATATATATATATATATATATATATATATATATATATATATATATATATATATATATATGTTTTGTGCCATTGTTTCCAACACGTACTGTGTGCATGGTTGTTGTGCTGCTTTGGATATTCCTCTATTATTTTCTTATAGGACATTTAACTTAAAGATTATTCTCTTATACTTCTATCAACATGTAAAAATAACATTCAATTGGCCAAAACTACCACTAGGCCCTTGTAACTCTTTACCTAACCATGTCCCGTATGTAACCACTGTCCAACATGTGGATACATATACACAAAATGTAAATTCAGACAAATAAATTTAGTTAAAGAGTTATAAAAAGTAAGTATGCCATGGCATTTGTTAAAAAGCATGCATTAAATGATGATAGCCATGCTCCACCATAACATGAAACGAGAGTTCAAATGAGAGTGGTTTCTCCCCCCAATAGTGAATAAATCATGGATAAATGATCATTATGCAGAATATTAATTTAGCATGAAAAAGTAAGTTGTCTTACCTAATGATTTTACTGTGTTGCCATATTAGCATGTTTGCATTTTAGAGATGAAGCCATCTTTTCACTATTCTCCCCCAGCCTCTCCCTGCTGATCTACAGGCCAGCTTCAAAGACATAGTCACATAACTCATACACAAACCAGAAATTATGATTTCAAGTGTATGTCTCTCTAATGTCATGCACTGGGGAAATTATGATTTCTTTATTACAACCACAGTCATATATTTGATTAGGTCATAAACATCATTTTTGTGTGCTTCTAGGTCTAAAAATGATTAACTTCCATTGGAGGGGCATTAATCATACTATTTAAAACAGTAATTAATGTTACAGAAAGAACAGCAACTAATGCCATATACTGTCATATATATAATCTGTTATTAATCTTATTTGCATACATTTTTTGCCTTCTAAATATAAATCTCTGCTTAATTACATCTGTGAGAATAGACATCATAGATGTATTTCACGTTTATGTGAGACAGCATAAAAGTCTGAGTAGCCCCATTTCTTGCAAAAGAAAAAAAAATTGATTATTAACATATAAAGAAAAGCCAAAAAATCAGTAATACAGTAATTAACTATGAGACGTCAAGGCTGCCACTTTGGGGCATTAAAAACAAAATCAATCGGGTCATGATTATAGTAAATCTCAATACGCAATCTATGTAAATTCCACTGTATGCATTCTCACCACATACCACATTCACTCTTCTTCATACTCAAACTAAACATACCAAATGTGTAATATTCTTCCATCTGAGAGTGTTTGGAATATAAATTAAAAATTTCCACCGAATCACTACATAGATATCTATTCAATCTCCTACTACCTTTGATTCAAAGAGGCCAGATAATACCTCAATATGCAGGGGTGGCCTATACTTAAAGGCAGCCATCCATGTGAATCCTGCCCATACTTGACAAGCCGCAGAAAGCAAAAGGGATATGTAAGAAAATGGAAGGTGGTCTGAGAGAGAAGGGGGGGGGGGGTGCACCACACACATAGCAGATATACTTGGATCATAAGCTTCTAGCCAAATCCATCATGATGAAACTCTCAGGAGGCCTACACTTCTTTCAGGTATACAGGCTTTGATGGCTATCATTTTAAAGGTCTAAACATCTTAATCTTAAAATGTGTGTCTGAAAATGGGAATGGATTTTTTTTTTTTTTTTTATGTTAGGGATGAGATACTGGAGAAGTCAAAAAATCCAAGAATCTGGTTGCCTTCGCTGGGTGTATGGGAAATATTCTGAATGTATCAAATGTATGGTTAATGCTTCATTTTAATGTCACATAGCCAGATGTTGTGTACATGCATTTTCTTTTGGGAAATATTATAAATGTTTGCTTTCTTAAAAAAGAATTAGATTTGAAATGACAAATTATGCTTTCAAAGTAAAAAAATGTCCCATCTCAGATTAGATGTTTAATGATTTGTAAAATGCTTCTCAGATAAGCCTACCGGATAAGCATTAAAAGTTGTGTTGCTCTGCACTCTAGGGGAATTGTAGGCCAGAATTTTGCCAAGACTCATGCATCAATAGATAATACATAACAATGTGCAACATGAATTGAAGGGACATGCAGGAGACTCATTATTACGGTGGACCACAACTGAGAGGCCACAACACGCATCATTAAGAAAACATACAAATAGACCACAACACGCAACAACAAGAAAACACATGCAAATGAACCACAACGGAAGTGTTTCCAGGGAACACTTGTAAGTGATGCACACGTGCCTCAACCATTGGTGTTTCAATCTGCTGTTCTTCAGTTTTAACAATCGGATCGTTTGTTTAATTATCACAACACATGTCCATTATCAGATCAACGCAAACGTGTGGCAACTGTCTTTTCGGAGTTAAACTTCCCGTTGATCTTATGATGGACATGTGTTGTGATATTTAAACAAACAATCTGTCAACGGCGAAATAAAAGCCTCTTATTTACGAGACCGGTATGAGAGACCTTCAGCTTACAGCGGGGTCACGGGGCATGACTGTCTGAGCGATGAGCTAGCGGCCCCGGCAGGCGCTGGTGGGCCGTCGCGCTCCTTTATCAAGCTTCTCAACTCTAAAAACTTTGAAGCAAATTGGCAATTCGGCAACAATTTTTGCAAGACTGCCTATATTCGAAATCTAAACAGTTAATTTCTCACCTAAAACATTCTCAGAAGTGAATTTAGTGATTGTTACAAATTTAAATTGTTACAATTGAAGAAGAACATAGATTGAAACGCCAATGATTGAGGCACATGTGCATCACTTAAAAGTGTCCCATGGAAACACTTCCGTTGTGATGTATTTGCTTGTGTTTTCTTATTGTTGCGTGTTGTGACGTCTCAAAGCCACCGTACATTATTGCCCCACACAGATATAATACCAAACCCTCAGCTATTTACAACACAATTCAATCATTATATGGTGTTTACTTGTTATGGTTTGGCTATTATGGTTTGGGTATATCCGGTATGTTGGTTCTGTCTTGTCTCCTTGTGTTTGTGTCCTAGTTTCCTCCCCGGTCTTGTGTTGTAGTTTCTGTCTTGTGTTTCCCTTGAGTGTCTGTATGTTCTGTTTCCTGTTTTATTTTGATAGTCTGTCTTGTCATTAGTTTTACTTCCGGTGTTTTCCCGCTCTTGTGATTACCTGATGTCTTCCACCTGTTTCCCAGCCCTTTTGTCACCTGCCTCTCGTTTTCTCATTAACAAATGTATTTAGTGTCTGTGCTCCCATTGTCTCTTGTCAGATCCTTTTGTGAGTTTGTGCATTCCAGATGGTGTGTTCCACGTTTCCCTTACTTGTGCTCTGTCCTCCCCTCGTGAGTGTGATCCGTGTCAGTGTTCCTGTCTTTTGGTTTCCTTATTCCTTATTTTTAGGCTTTTTGAGGTGTTGAATTTTTGTTTTGGCATTTTTGGATCCTTGTGCTTCTGTGGACTCTTTGTGTTAATAAACCTTCGACTACCCCTGCCTGCTTGTCTTCTCTGCTTTGGAGTCCTAATTCCGCTACGTCATAATATTATTTTTGCTTTTAACCATTTTTTTAACATCCAGGAAACATCAAGTTGGCTATTAAATGTTATGGCATATGACCTCTGACCCTTATAGAGAAGCTCATGTGGAAACATAAATGTCCTTACATATTAGATGCATGCAATCATTTGTATAGAAGTGCATTTTTGCAATGTGTGTGTTTTACAGTAAGAGACAAAGAAAGTAGTGATTATCTGCCTCCATACAAGCCAGGCAATTGTATTTGTTGGGGTTATTTTTGGCTATCACATTACCCACACACATAGCAATCATGCTCACATGTACTTACAGTACATGCACTCACACACACACACACCCACCCCTACGTGTTATGGTACTGTTGAGGCCAAATGCCATTATTCTAATTCAAGATTCAACTGGGCCAGAAGAGGCAGTAGTTGGAAAGCCATACTCTTCAAGCCAGTGACACACAGTCTACCTCACACACACAAACACACACACCGACATACGCACATTCATGTAAATCCCCATCTCATCCCATCTCATCACCTTGCCCCCAAAACATCCTGAAACTAAATGTATTCATTCATTTATTCATTCATCCAATCATTTTGGACTCTTCACTATTTGAGAGGTGGTAAATAGGCCCATTGTGCTGCAACCTGTGTACCTCAACCCCTCAAGCACTTTGGCCAATTTTTGCTCCCATGCTGTCCCCTTAAGAGGAAAGAGCTGAAATGAAAAGCCTTGTCCTTCTTTCTCCCTCTCCATCCCCTCCACCCCCCACGTCATCATCCTCTTCTCTCCAAAAACAACCCATAATGGGGGACTGGAGGCTGTCTATCTATTTTTCTGCCAAAAGAGGAAAGAGAGAAAGAGAGAGAGAGAGAGTGAGTGAGAGAGAGAGACCAACAGTGAGCTCATCATCATTGATTAGGCCTGTCACCACCAGGTAGGAGGCAGCAATTAGCCTTGGCCAGGCCTGTTCCACTGAGACACACACACACATGCCCACACGTGTTCCCTTACACACACAAGCATAATTACGCAGACACAACAGACACTCATTCAAACACACACCCATACACTTGGGACACCGCCTGAATGAGCGCGGCATCTGTTAGAGAGTGATTTGGCTGCTGAAGTGAAAGAAAGGATGGATGAATGTGAGGCAAGGAGGAAGGAAGCAGTAAAACACTGGCATGGAGGGATGGAGAACGGTAAGGGAAGTCACAGTGAAGGACAGGGGACGCAAAAGAGGGAGAAAAAAAAGTTTTTGAAAAGGTAGATAGAGGAGAGGACAAGTGTGAGACAATGCAGATGGAGGAGAGGAAGGAGTAAGGAAAGTAAGGATGCATGGATGTGTGAAAATGCTTAAACAAGTAGAGAAATTAGTAAAGATGGAGGAAGTAGTAATGAAAGCATTGAAGAAAGGAAAGGAGAAGAAGAACCAGGAAATGAAAGCGGGATTAAAAACAAGAGTGTGGCTGCTTAGATTGATAGTTTGTGTTGGGACAAAAGAGAAAGAGGATGGAACAAGGCAAAAGGAACATGAGGGATGAGGAAGTGGAAAAAGAGGTGGGGCAGTAATGCTGGTGAAAGAAGAAAGGAGGGACGGTGGAGAAGGAGGGGAGGGGGACAGATGGAGTGAGGAAAGCATGCATGGAGCAAAAGACAAGAGGAGATGAGGGGTGGGGAGAGAAGGGGAGGGAAGAGTGGGATGCTGAGATGGACGGGGGAGAGGAGATTGGTTGTTTGGTTTTGATAGCATGTGCCAAATCGATTGTGGCTGACTAATCCAGTTAGTTATGGCAGAGGCATGCAGAAAAGGCGCTTATGGGGGTGTTAGGTTATAGTGTAAGGGTCTGTGTGTGTGTAAGTGTGTGTGTGTGTAAGTGTGTTGGGCTGTTTGCACTTGTGTGTGTGTGGTGTATGTTTCCTGCCCTGTGTGTCTGCATGTGTGTCTGTGTAAAGCATGTCCAAAGCTGACACTAGGAAAGCTACTTCCATGCTGAGAGACTTCGCTGTTGGAGAAAGAAACAACATAGCACACACTAGTTAGAATTCACTCATATTTTCACAGTATAAAATTTCACAGTATAAAATTGCATTTCCTAGAAATTAAAGGATGATTATGACAACAATAAGAAAGACTAACTTTAATATGCTGTGTAGATTCGTTTGGCCAACGTTTGTATTAATTTGATTATTTTAAGTACAAGTTGTGAAGCACACACAGATGAGGACAGATGGACTCTGTTGGCAAATATAAGCAGTTACAAAGGGGGTTTATTCGGCTGAAAGTGGAGCTGTTCGTATTTTACTAGCCATTTCAGTCTACTTCTTAGAAAAATGGCACACAACAAAAATTCCCTTTCTCCTCATGTAAAGACATTTTCAAAAATTATTGTTATGGCCACAGTCATAACAGCAGCAGCACTATAGGGCTCTCAACATGCTCTGGGCCCTTACCCCCAATTTTCACCGGTTTTTGCGGCTCCACTCTGGAACGCCAGCGGAGTCATTAGGTTTTCATTAATGTCAACGTGTGTATTTCCACCGACTGCGGAACGGCTGCACTCTGACTCCGGCAAAGCTCCGGCAGGCCGCAGCCCTCCCGAGTAGATACACAGAGCTTTTATTTTTGCCAGACGGCAGAGAGCTCCGCAGCAATTCAGCACACTGCAGGGACAGGAAGTTGAGCACAGAAAAAAATTAAATATCCGTTTTATTTTCAAAATAAAATACACCATGCTCACGGCGAATTGTATTTCCCTGCACTACACTTTTGAAAACACAGCACAGAGTTGTTTCCTCTCTATTCCTCTGGATGGAAACAAACTGTTGTTGGTATTGTAGGTTCTATTCTACATTAATTCCTGAAATATCGTGGGTACTCGAGACTTCAGCCGTCAGTCACAGACGCAGTCGTTCTGCAACAAATCTAGACCTGGTGATTATTGATGGACGGCGGAGCACCGAGCCGACACGCAGCAGAGCCAATGCGCAGCCGTTCTGCAGTTGGTGAATATCCAGGGTTAGCCTGCTCTTTACAATGAACCACTTATGTAAAGAAGGAACGCTAGCATGTTAAATCACTTCATTTAATGCCTGCATTTACTTCTCCTTAGAGGGCCAAAATTCTCCCAGGCCCGATAAATGCTGCTGCTGACCGTATTTCTGATTAGGGGCTGGGGCGGAGGAAAGGGTTTGACGCTCATTTTTCACAAACAATTTTTCCATTTTTCTTCACAGGCAGACAGTTGGCATTAGATTAGGGCAGGCCTAACAGAGGCAGGGCCGCTAGCAAATTGTGTGGCTTGAAGGGCAAATGCCCCTCTGAATTTATCAACTTATGGCTCTAGTGAGCTGCGAGGGATGGTGATGACCTTAAGATACCCTCGTAAGGATGCCTTTTACCATCACTCCATGCTACACTCAGAGGCTCTTTACAGGGCCATAGGCCACAAGTCTGAATGAGCACAGTGTTTTTTTGAATTTTCATTTTTAATAAATTGGTAAGTAAATTGGCTACAAAAAGCTGTGGTTATCTAATGTTTCTTTAGGACTACTAAACTGTGCTACTAAACTGTATACACAGTTTCTACACAGTTCTATACATACATAATTACTTTACAAGTACACACAAAATAGTACCTTATCAGTTTTTACTATTACTGCACTATGATAAAGCTTCTTCTGGCCGCTAATTTCTCAAACGCTCCCATGTCATATGGTTTGGAGGACTTCTTTTTTATTTTTTTAAATACAATTTTGATAATAAAAGCAACAGACATACTATAGTTTGAAAAGTGTCACTGTTTGGCTCAGCAGTATTAGCATTATTATAATAAGTAATGAAGGCCTACTTAGAAGATGAAACAAAGTTTGGATACATAGAGAATGGCAGAGACTAGTGTACACACAACATGCACACTGTCATGTGTAACAGTGTGTAAAGCAGAAGTGTGTTTTCCCCAGACTAACCCTCACCATCACTCACCCTCTACGACAACTCCATACAAAGAACTGTTGTTCCGTCAGGATCATAACTCAACTAGAAGTACAGATACAGTGGAAACACATTATTTTAAAGCTGTTCCAAAATATACTGCACTACAGTGCTGCCTTGACTGTAAGGACTTATGTATGGTTACATGCAATGCAGTTGAATGAATACATTGTGCCTTAAAACCATCCAGTAAATGTGGCCTGAAAGTGGACACACACACCACACACACACACACACACACACACACACACACAGCACAGCACAGCACTAGCAGGGGACCATTAAAGTAAGCAGGGGAAACGTTTCCTGTAATTTTGTGCAGCTTTAGTACAGGTTATGTTAAATGTTACATTTTTTTTTAACATACTGCAAAGCACACAGTCTACTTCATACTCACACAGGAAGGTACATCTTTAGGATTCTATATTCTATTCACCTCATCATGGTAAAAATTGCCCAATTATTTGACACCAATAAAATAAGTTATTTGTTCTGGATAATAAGTACAAATCTAGTAAACATTCTGTGTTGTGTGATTTAGTTTGCTTATTTGCTAGATGGCACATTTAAAAATAAAATTTCCCCAGTCCATATATTAACACTAGAACAACTCCATGACCAATTATTGCATTGTTAGGGTAATACACAGATTACTATTGACATATTACATGGGTATGATTTAATACTCGTACAGAGTCATTTATTCTTACTGTAATTATCATACAATCTAGATAATCAAAATGCCCGTTGGAAGTAGTGAAAGGTCACCCTTACTAATGCCTACTAAATGAAAAATGAGGCATTTCAATATATGCTAATGTTATAAACAGCAGCAGCCAACCACCAATGTGAGGCGCTGGCCACGTCTCACTTTATCATATGAGCTTTACTGTCATTTTGTAAGTGTAGAAAGAGGCTTTGGACTGAACATTGAGTAATAAATGTTTTCACCGGCAGCGTACATCGGCCAAAAAATATGGAGGCTATCAGGCTGACAGCTGGCGTCATTTTCTGAATGTAGTCCATACAAAAGTTTTTTGTGTTTTTTCCATGTATTTATTTTATAAGTCCCTAGTTGATTTCTTGAAGGGGAGTTGACTTAAAGCATGAAGGAGGGCCTCAATCAAACCAGCAATAGCTGCCTTTTGTCAGTTAGTTATCTTTCATAATAACAAAAACATCATCCCCCAACCTGACAATCTTAGCTCTCATTAATATAAACATATACAGTCTAATATTAGCATGTAAATGAGATTTACACCTTTGATTTATGAGCAGAATGGGTGTGTTTGACACAGTTTTGGTAAAACTGACAGTGTTGTGCAAGTTACTTCCAAAATGCAATACAGTATATGGCGCTTGCCCACTGCTAGTACCAGCTCTGCGTGGGTCGGCTTGGCTTGGCTTGACCGCGGTGCCCTGTCCTCCATTTTCCATTGCAGATTTAGTACCGCTTTATTATGCATGAGGCTAGTGTGGCTGGTCGTCATATCAACTATGCAGGAAACTGCTGTGACCTAGCGCGTGCACGCACACACTGTTCAGGACACCCTCGTCTGTTGCTAGCAATGGTGACGCAGTGAATAGTGACGATTCTCTCCAACAGTAGTCAGCAGGTTTTCACATCACCTTTTGGTATCGCCTCAGCTCACTTGGAACCTCGATGGGGCTGAAACTAAAAAAAGTACCCGTAAGCTAGTACCAGGTAATCTTTTTTATAAGGGAAAAACAAAAAAGACGAGTAGACTCAAGGCGAGTTGAGCAGGTACCATGTAATGGAAAAAACACAGAGAGAGGACTAGTTACTGTCATTCGAGAGTAATTAGTTATATTACACTATCCCTCTCTCTCAATTGTAATGCTTTACACTAAGTTTGGGTTACTTTTGAGTTACTTTCAACAAAATAACAGTAGAAGTAGGCTGTGAATTGGCAGAGTAAAAAGGAATACATTATTGTAACTGCGTTACTCTTGTAAAGTATTACTCCCAACACTAAAAACTCATAAGACTGTTAAGCTCGTAATAACACTGCAAATATTAAATAGCAGGTGTTCTGATTAACAGTGAATACTGATTAGGTCTCCAATTACAATCTGATATTTTGTAATTTATTCTTAACATCTGAAAATTGCTGTCAATCAAAATGAAACAAATGTTACAGCAATAAGCCATACTCGTGCCAACAAAAACAAACTAGACAGAAATTGCCTGACTGATTTCAGCCATTTTCCTGCAAGTTAAAAAAAAGAAAAATATTACAAATTAACTATTATTTTAATATATAGGCTCAAGTCCCCTTCCACAGCTTAGGTGGCAATCTTCCAGCACCAGCATTTACTGATGCAAAACTATCTCCTCCATGTTTGAATGTTGATGGAAATAATATCCCTAAGAATAAACTTAACCATTCATGTATGCAATTCATAAAGCACACCCTGAAGACTCCTTTAAAAGGTGTATTCAGTTTGATCCATGAGATCTTTTTTTGCCTGTGGCAGTTTGTATTATTTTAGCATTTGATGAATGGAAATCGGTCACACATTTGAAAGTGCTAAATGAAGTCATGCATGGTGGGTCTCTCACTTTACACTATATAGGACATAGAGTCTAATGGAATTTGCCTCAAACACTTTCTGAGTCTAATCAATGGAATCTGTACTTTCAATACTGTTTGCATTATGCCGTTTAAATTGAAATACTGTAGCTTTATTTAAGTCAGAGCCATTAATCAAAAGGTTTGGACATGTAGAAGTCTGGAGATATTTTGATGGTGTGACTATATCACATTGAATCATATGTGTGATTTACAACCTGTGGGCCGGGCCAATATTTTTTCGCCGCTATCCTCGGGCTGGCCCAGGCCCTTGATCAAGCATTTGTGTTTTTTTTATCATTATTTTATCAACCTAATTCGTTGGGGAGAAAGCTATGCCTCTCCAGCTTCTCTGGTAGATCTGGGTAAATGTCTTGCACTGATTTGAGTGAGAGATTAACTGTGCAACATTGTGGTTTCCCCATCTGCAGCTCTGTTGTTGGCCAGTGCTTCAGCATGCAGACCGTGGCGAAGGACAGTATTAATTAGATGATCGAGACAAGAAAGTCTCCAGGGATTTGATTATGTTGCTGTCTAATCTGTCACCCACACTATTCAGCTGAGGGAGCTATAGGTCGAGGTTGTTTTTTTTTTTACGTTTGTTCATTCGGATCCATTTGCAATCCATTCCATTCTGAATAACCAAACAGTGCAGTTTATATGCTTTGTCTTTGTTTTATTGTTCATTAAGATCATTCTAAACAGATTTCTGTAGTTTAAACAACTCGGAATTGTTGCTGAGAATGTCAGTTATTAATGGGCTCTAAATCAGGCTCAGGCACAATGTGCACTTGCACTTTTGGGCTACATCTGAGCTCTACCGGGGATGTATGATCTCTCCAGTGTGTCTTCCCTAAGATTCTTCCAGGTTAGGAAATACCTCCACAGAGTGCATCAGGGAGGAATACTGACCAAATGCCTCAGTCTTGCCCTTAGGCCCTGGCCCTACTCTGACCCTATCCTAAAAGTTGAGTCCAGTCACACCTCATTTTGACCAATTACATCTATGATCTGCTTTTTTCATCATATGGCCACTACCCAAACTTCCCATACACAAACAGTAAGCACATTGACTTCAGGATCATTCCTCACCACACTGGTCCTGCACAATAACTACAAGACTGCAATTGCTGTCCTATTTACCTCACTCTCTATATCAGTCAGGAAGACACTCTGGTACAGAGTGAAAAATGGGCCTTGCAGCCCACGTCCACACAAGATGGTGGCAACAAGGAACGTGGATTGTGGTGAAAAATGCTGATCCATCCACTACAATAGGCACCCCAAATATTACAAATAAATAATTTACTGAAGAACTATCTTATCTATTGTTCTACACTTTAGTACTACACCTTAGTAACTTGCCCAGCCACTCCCTACAGAAAGGACCTAACGAGGCAAACCTGCATGCACTCTCCCTGATTAGGCTAGTGAGCAGCTGATCTACTCCCCACATCAGAGGCAGAGCCACAGCAAAACACCACAAACCCATACACCTACTAAACAGGCCTATGTCAAATAATAAAGTAACAAACCAAAACAATAAAATTAAGAATTAAGCAGACAAAGAACAGTATTAATTTTGGGAACAGGGCCTAGTGAAAAGGGAGAAAGGCAGCCTTTTCACAGACAGTTAAAAACTGGCAGTAACTCAACCTCAACCCAGAGAGAATAATACACCTTTACAAAGAACCATAGAACAGGTCCATAACCAGTGGAAGAGTCTAACACACACCGAACAATGGTGTCAATTGATTTAGTGCTGAGTATAGATGACTGAAAGGCCTATTTCTTCAGTTCACCATTTACCATGTCTGTTCCGTAGCCATCTGATCCAACACACCAGGCAATAATACAAATTTAATCTTAGGTGGTGACATTATTGTAGAGGAAAGAACCATTGAATGCTTAAAATATGATGATTAATGCAATCATTCCTCAAATAGAAGTGCAACAACAAAGATGGTAGATTTAGTGTTCACTGTTGTCTCATCGGTAGTGTGACTACTGAATGCTTATAGTAGAATTACTATGTAGAATCCAGAGGTGGAGTATTTACAAGGACCCTGCAACACACATTAGCTCTGAGGTGACCTTCCTACATTGGACAAACTCCAACACTAAGAGCTCAGCTGGGGCCTTGTAAGTATCCTCGCCACCTGCTCATTAACTCTCACTCTGAAAAGCTCCAGAAAAAATAGTGTTCAACCTTTATCCAAAAGTCAGAGATGAGCATAACTACAGTATATGCAGTTGGCACCACGCCAAAAGCCTTAACAGCTGATCAAGAGCCATTAAGCCTTTAAACAGTACGAACAAAAAAAGTGAATACAGATGAAAAGAAGAAGATAATAGATACAGAAAAATGCACCAAACATAAAATAAAACACATTTAAGGAAAGTCATGAAATACGGTATACGGTTCTTGTACAAGCTCAGAAAGAAAGAAAAAATATAATATATAAAATATATGCCAGTTGCATTGTAAATCCCAGATCACCGACTGTGTGTGTAATGTGTAATACTTACTCATGTCCAGTCCAATCTTTGTTCTTAAATGTATGAAATTACATCAGAGCTACCTGGATGTAATGTAGAAAACTGTGATCTTTTAGAAATCAATGTGATTACTGTAATCAACTAAATCAAGCCATTCCAATGGACCTGTGGGAACTGAGTGAGCCAAACGTCTGAGTTCTTATGTGACTATATGATTAGGGGTGCGTGGACCGCAGTAGCAAAGCTACGCAGTTCACACAGCAGGGATATGGAACCCTATTGTTTTTCTTCTAAGGATTCTTCTTCATTATTCTTCTCCAAGTAAAACTCACGCTAATGCCCAAACCATACATGGTGGCGGTGTGTCATTTTCAAGACTGGTTATAAACTCCACAAAGACCTCAGACGCAAAAATTGACCCACTTCCATCACTAGGTGGCGCTATAGCAGAAAAACCCGCATTTGGCCCTATGACTACCAAACTGTACATCGGACATTTAAAAAACATATGTCCACACGTTCCCTGCATCCAACTGAATCTCGTGGTATAGGCCCCGCCCATTTCCGCCTAGATTTTTTCCTGTGAAAATTGCAATTTATCAAAAAAACAACTTTTTCAAACTCCTCCTAGACCATGCAATGGATCTGCACGAAACTTGGCACATATCATCTCCAGACCAACCTGACAAAAAGTTGCATGTTGCATGTTTTATAGAATAAAAATTCCCCACAAACAAATTTGTGTACCTATGAAAACACCAACTTTGCCAGATCTCTGTCAAAATAAATGCTGTTGAAGAAAAAGTTTAGATTATTCATTGGTATGACCCTCCAAGGCTCAAAAACTAATTTCACAAACATTGGCCACTAGGGGGCGCTACAAATACAAAAAGTTTATATGAACTGTTCATCCAATTTTTACAAAATTTGATGGGTACCATCTAGGGCCACTGAGGTGCCCCTTACAGTGGGGTATTGTTTGGTTGAAATATTTACGGGAATTACAAGAAATTAACAGTGTAGATGTACAATGGGTAGCTGACCTGACATACCAAATATTACACCACTAGGTGTTGCTACATTGTCGTCAAACGTGTTTTTGCCTATGACTCCCACAATATGCAATACACATTAAAAATATTTACATCCATGTATTCACTGAATCAAGACAAGTCAATTGAAAGGTCATGCCCATTTCTGCTTAAAGTTTTTTTTCTTAAAGCTCGAAACCTACTTTTTCAAACTCGTACTAGGCCGCGCGACAGATCTGCATGAAACCTGGTATATACCATCTCCAGCTGGCCCGGGACAAAAAATTGTACAAAGTACAAAATTTTGCTACGTCAACGTATGCACATTTGACAACCAAACACATTTTCTGTAGCAAGCTAACAAACACATATCATATCATATCTCGGCCAACTTAAATGGTATCAATACATAACTTGTGAGCAGTGTTTATCATGCCTCCCTGATGGTCTGTGCCAAATATCGTAAAGATAGTCCATTAGGGGGCACTATAATCAACGTTTATTGGGTTTGTCAAAAAAAGCAATGCATTTAAATGGGAAAATTGCAATATCTCATCCCCAATAAAGGCTATAAACACAAAACCTGTGATGATTATTTGTCATGTTGCTTGGAGAATCTGTACAAAGATTGGCCATTAGGGGGCGCTATAACCATTGTTTATTGGTTTTGTCAAAAAACTTAATCAATTTAAATGGGAAATTTGCAATTGCAATATCTCTGCCACGGTACATGCTATCAACATGAAACCTGTAATGATTGTTTAGCATACCACTCAGAGACTCTGGACCAAATTTGGTAAATATAGGCCATTAGGGGGCACTATAATCAACGTAGACCATTTTGGGCCATTTAATCCCTGCTGAGGTCGAGTGCGTCGTATATGACGATAAACGGCACTTCTGGTTCATAACTTTGTAACTTAATAATATAACTAGTAGAACCATACTGTCTTTTGGAGCTAAAAGCTAACAGTGGCCCCGTTCTGCTGATGTCTCGTTTGTCATCCTATCCCTTTCAGAAGGTTTTGTATCTAGCCTAGAAAACCACAGTTTTTCGGGGTCATTGTGCAATTAATCCATACTGTTACATGCACCTCTCGATATTTCATGACATTTGCCTCACCGTAGTTTCGCTTTGGGTTCCACTTTTGTGCACTCCCCGGATCGTTGGGGCCGACTTGCACAGGGAGGCTGGGACCCCGTCATAACTGCTTGCAGTTCTAGTTTCCTTTGCTTTTGCTGTTCAAGCTGTTATGGCTGCATTAAATTATGAACTCTCTTTCATAACCTCGGGTATTGCAGAGCTTAGCAAAGCCAGGGCTGATTCAATTCACAACATATAAAAAACCTGGGGTAGGGGCGTGTAATCAATGGATACTTTTCATGTTACATGTCCTGAGGACTTCTGTTGTGTCAAATGCAATCAAAAGTGTCAAAACCTGTAAAACTTCCTCTCAGCTTGTGTGTACAGGATGTGTGAGCATGTGTGCACCTTATCTTGCCACTCAATATCCACACTATCGCTCAGTGCTCTCTGAACAACAAATGGAAGCAACCACCGTGGTGTAAATCCAATTTTCAACATGCAGTAGGTGTTATTGTGTGCCTCATGTCAATCTCTGCGCATTCCATTTACATCATTATCATTTATACATTACTTATAGTTATACTACTAATAATTAATTTCAAGAAGCAGTTTTTTATTAGTGGTAGATATTCTTATCTACCTTATCTTAAACAACATTCTTTTTCCAACATAATTTACTGCACTACGGAGTATGTCAAACTCTAGGCTTATTTGATACATGTCCACATTTACATATGCTCCTTTCAATTAGCAACGTCTAATCTTATTCATTCTCTTATATTGCCACAGATGTTATTTACATCACTTCTTTATGCCTTCCTAATAAACAGACCCACGGATCAACATCAATATGTCATTATTATTGTAAGTTTCCTTTAATTTAGCATTAGGTTATACCAAGTATATACATTTAATGTGTACAGTTAGTCAATTAATCCAACTAAACAATTTCCCGTAATATATCGACGGTCCTTATGCTAGTCATAGAAAAATATTGCTAGTTACAAAGTGTATCTTAACCACTCTACTCTCTTTAGACATGAGAATAAGAAAAATGATTAAATGTATCTCCTTTTTTTGTACTTGCTAATGGCATTACATCTCTTTGTTATGCCTCACTGGGGCAGACAGCAGTCCCTCAGTAATTAAGTACAAACGCTAGAGAGAGAAAGAGAGTGAGAGAGGCAGAGGAAGAGAAAGAGGCAGGCTCAGCTGGTTCCCTAAACATAAAAACAGGTCTAATTAACAGCGTTGACTTCACACATGAGATTGACTCAAAGGGGAGTAAATTGCAGGCAATTACTCATGCAGCAGAATAGCATTTATAGACAATTCATTTGGAAACTTGTGCCAATTTATTCCTTTTAATACCAAGCAGATTCTTGACAAAGCAAAGTTGAAATATCATAATTTTTTAGAAAATGTATCAGGTATAATATTATTGATATCAATATTAGTGATATTTCTTCTCAGCACATGTCATGATCAGACCAAATCTCAACATGTATATGCTCTCTGAACAGAATAGGTTATGGGAAATGTGTTTAAGTTATTTTATGACATGTAGGTAATGAATGCTACATAATCCACATTCATATTTCTCCCTCCTACAACCAAGTGTACCTACTGTTATTTCTCCAAAAATGTAGGCCAATCATCACCCCTTATTCTGGCTTTGTATAGATTGGTTCCAGTTTCACAATAGGGAAGTTACCTGGTGTGTGGATAGTGCTTTGTCATCAGGTTTGTCTGACAAGAGATGGAACAAAAAACCTACACCGTCTTTCTCCCTTCCTCTTTTCTTTTCACAGTGAGGCGTGATAAATGGCGAGTCAGCGTCCCACCAGAGAATAATATAACACCAGTATTTGCTGTCTGTCCATGCTTCCTGTCTCTATCTCTGCCAGTATTTTACACTTGTCTCTCCTATTTTTCATTTTCAGTCCTCGCAGACACTCTCCACCTAAACACACACAAACACACACAAACACACACACACACACACACACACACACACACACACACACACACACACACACACACACACACACCCCTACCTCCCACCCCTTCCCACCCATCTTAACCCTATCTCTCTCTTCTGTCTGGAACACTCTCCTCTTCTTCATACCTCCCCTTTCCCTCGCTCTCTTCATTATCTTCCCTCACTCTCCTCCCCCACAGAGAAGAGAGAGAAGCCAACATTATTCTAGCAGAGGAGCAGGTGAGGGTTAAAAGGCGACCGCAGCCTAGTCTTCCAGGAATTAAAGGGAAAGAGCTTGTGGAAGCAGGGGGATAAAGACGGGGCCTGTTTAAAATTCTGACACCTCTCTGCTATAAAGTAGGATTTCTGAGCCACTTGGGGCACAGGGAGGAGGAAAAGAGACTTAAGCAGATGCAGAGGGTAAATGCAAGGCTTTGTTATTTCTGACAAGCCCACAGAATGGAAATGTCATTAACTGACTGTAAATATTCAAACTCCATCTCTCTCTCGCTTTCACTCTCTGATGGAGGTTTTTTCAATGTTGGTTTGTCTTTAGGCATATGCATAGATAATCCACATTGTGTTCAGAAAAGAAATTCTCAGAGACATATCAATAATTCAGGTGTATAGGTAGATAAAAAAAAGAACGGCGCACGTAAGTCTCCCCACGTAGAATTATTCATTTCCATGCATTTTGTAAGTGTGAGCCTTTTTGAATTATAAAACTTTGAAATGGGAACAATGTTTTGCATAGTATAGATGATGCAGTGTATGAACAATGTAAGTTTGTATGTGTGTAGGCAACTGTATTACATTATGCTGAAACGGCTTCATAAGAATTTTTTTAGTAACTTGAAGACTGTAAGGGTTAAACTTTCCACCCCTAAGTGTATAGTGTGGCCTTTGATTGTAGTGTTTTTGCAGATTCAATAACTGCAGCACACACAAGTTGCTGAAAGGTTCTGATGATATATATATATATATATATATTTTGCTTGTCTAGCTTTGCATATTCAGACAAGGCAATGTGCTAGAAAGACTAGAAGTACCCCAAAGATGGAGAAAGATAGCAGGAAATACAAACAATCTCATAGAGAGTTAAAGGAGTAAGAGTCCATGACCAAGAGAAGAGACATTTAGAGTAGGTATTGTCAAACCAGACACAAAAGACAAACCAAGCAGATGACAACATTTTCAGCCAACATCTTCAAGGACAAATGGAATAGTGCTGGCAGCCACTGAACACCTAAGGGCATCCAGCAGAATCACTCTCTACCACCAACAACATATATTTGTCATTTAGCCGTTGGCAATTCAGTCCCCTCGAGACATTTGGAATGCCTCATCAAATGATGCCGATGTTCCCTTTCGCTGGTTTTGTGTTGAGTGCCCAAAAGCTGCAAGGCACATTCATCTTTGGAATAACCCAATCTCTTTCTTTCTTCCCTTGTGGGTATGTTGAGAGGCCTGCTGATGTGGGTTATTTGTCCCCTCATGCTGAACACATGGAGTAAGTGTATTTGGGTTGATGTTGTTGCAGTTTACTATACACTATTGTAGCCGATTGGAAGCCTTAAAACCAAAAATAAATTACATGTTTCTTATGTTGCTTGCTAATATGGTGCTGGCATGCTGTATAGACATGCTAGCTTCATGGCTTTAAGGATGGAAATCGGTCAGTCCACTGTTTCGGTCTGGACTGAAATATCTCAAAAAATAGATTATGCTTTGGTAAGACATTGTGTGCGGAGATCCATGGTCGCCAGAAGTTGAACTCCTACTGACTGTGGGGATGCCCTGACTTTGCCTCTGGCATCACCAGCATGTTGACATTCTTGGCTTACTTACAGTAAAATATCTCAACAACCATTGAATAGATTTCCACAAATACCCATGGTACCCAAAGAAATGGTAATGACTTCAGAGACTTCCTGACTTTTCTCTAGCGCCATCAGCAGGTCATCGCAAGGTATCACTAATCCAGTGAAATATCCTAACATCTACAAGAAGGATTGGCAAAAAAGAATTTTGTTCAGATTTCTAGATAATGTATCATATTGACTTTTCCTCTAAAACACACTTGAAAATACATGCTTTCCTCGCCTAAATGTTTTACACTGAAAAAAGTGCAACAGTCCCCATATACTTTGGCCCTCTGGGATGTGCCAGAGGTCATTGGGAAGTTAACACTCAATTTTTTGTTCTAAGTGTCAGTGTGATTCTAGGTCTTACTGACACAGAGCTAAAGAGGTTAGAATGGAGAATTTCTATTTCCATCCAAGTAAAGCTTCTGTAAAATGATTCAAAAACACTAGACTGATTGGCTAACATGACCCGTCAGACGCCCTTAGACGTCTGAGAATCTGCCGGTGTGCTCAGTAACACTGTGGCAGACCCGGGGGAGAAGAGAGAAGCGAGCAAATCCCAGAAATTATGAACTGTTTAGCTTTCTTTCCGTTGAAACTCGGCCAGAAACTACAAGATTGTGAGGGGACAAGCTCGTTTTGGATAAAATGGCTTGGATATCCTAATTCCTTGGATTGTTGGCGACGCAGAATCTTTCTGTATTTCTTTACTTCATAATAGGATTATAACTATAACTAAGTCATCTCATGCTTTGTGTGTGGGCTTCATCGAATCATGAGACTTTAAGCTTTCAAATGGTGTGCTGCATGAGCGTGTTTATGAAGATTTAAAGCTTGCAATTTATGAGTGGAGAAAACATTTTCTCTTAAGTGGAGAGAGGTTGATATGTGTGTATTTGGGTGCAATTTCTGAATAACCACTGGTTTGATAGCCTTTCAATTTGGTGCACCAATCCAAGTTCCCCTCAGAATAAAGTGACATAACTTTGGTGATCTCCTAACTTTTCTTTCAGCGCCATCAGCTCAAAATCTTAAATTGTCCAATACTTTGGTTTACGAAATACCTGTAAAACTAATGACATTCCCTTCAGCTTCAGCTGTACTTTGTGTTAAGTGCTGATTGGCAAATTTTACTTGCAACCATAGACCCATACATTCTTACAGTGTTAAGTAGACAACAGGGAGCTAAAATACAACATGGTGAAACACCAATCAATACTGTGAATATAAATAAATTAAGGTGAAAAGAAGATCCTACCTGTTAAAGACATTCTAAATATACAGCATAAACAATCAATACGCAGAGTGCAAAATGGGATATTAAAGTTACTTTGCTGCTTTTTGAAGCTGATCCAGGATAATGATTATGCCTTATAGAAATTGATCTTTCCAAACCAAGTGAATGTGTCAATCTTACACTCAAGGATTAAAATACTTATGTACATGCAACATGCAGACAAACAATTGTAATGGAATAGGCATGCTCATTATCTAACTATTTAAAGCCAGAGATATCCATTCTACACACTGCAATTCTGTGCAGGCAGCTCGTTATTAAGAATGGAACATCAATAGCATGCATGACTTCTTTTATGAGCCTTGCACACAGTTAAATTGGTGACATTTGGCCTTTAATGGGCTGGCTGAAAACTCATATCCTTTCTAACTACTGAATAAGGACTTCTAATGAACACCCAACCGGCTAAGAGAGTTAGTGGCCGGTACTCACTGAACTGAGAAACCAGGAAAAGCAATTATCAAGGTTCCCATACAGCACTGATCGAGGATTGCTGCCCAGAGCAATGTTTTTAACCTTGCTTTTAGAACCCTGGTTTTAATGCAGCAGCCTTGCAGCAGTTTTCATTATTAAACAAATACCAGTACACTTTTTTCAGGGACATTTACATTCCTAAATTTGATCCTCAAAAGAAGTAAAAAAAAAAATAAAAAAAAAGGGCTAGGCTTATCATAAGTTACCATGCAGCAGTTTTGAGAGCTTAATCACAGCCTAACCAACCAAACCTCTAGATCAGCTCATTCACGATGATCTGATAGGCCACATGGCACCAACTCACTGACCCAGCCAGCTGTAAACTCACTGAGGGGGAACATATACCACATGTTTTTATACTTCAGCATCACTTTTCATTCTTTCATTTTCTTTAGCACAGCAACTGTGCTATTGATCTACAAGCGAGGTGATTGGATGTTGCGATTAATGGCCGCAGATTAAATAAGTATTCCTCTGAGGTCCATTCCTTGAAATGCTACTAGATTACCTTCCACCAGAGCTTATCATCAGTGTGAGTGATACAGGGGCTGGAGTACTGAACAAATGACGGCCCATGAGTCACAAGAGAACTGTGTAAGTCTAGAGGTAAGGGAATTTTTGTAAAGAGCAGAGTCTCCATTTCTCTTTTTCTGTCATTTATTCATTCTCTCATTCTCCCTCGTATACTCTTCCTGTCCTGCATCCTCACTCCCTCTCTTTACTCACCCCTCCTTTTGCTCTAGCTCAAGTCCTCAATTATTTTCAGACTGCCAGGCAAGGCACTGCGGGGGCACAGGGGACCATTTGGACTTAGTACATTAAAGAATTCATGATTTGAAACCACCACAGCCCACCCTGACGACTCTATGATATGACTTTTCAGTGCCTGAAGCTGCTTCCTTCTTTCCTCTTTTTCTACCATACGGGCTTTCATTCCCCCCAACGACTGACATTGATCTATCCTTGAGTCGTTTAGCTCCAGGACTCCCATACCTTAAACTTCCGACTTCTGACCATTAAAAGAAACAGAGCGTCCGATATTTATAAATCTGTCCGTAATGATTTCCTTGTCTGTTTCTCATGTCATCATCTGTAAATTGGCTTGTTGGTATGAGGCACATGTAGGGACAGATATGACAGCAGACTGCTGAAAAAGAGATGGAATGTCTCACTGTAACACATGGAATCAATCTATAAAGAAAGTGGGGACATTGTTAAAGAGAAAAGGCACAAGGACACAACATCAAGTAAAGTGTGTCTTGTGTATTTGCAAAATTGTCCAAAGAATTGGCTACTAATCATAAATAAGAATGCAGACTACAGTTAAATATTTGCTAAATTAATACAGTTTTTTTGGAATTGGCAGTATGCCAAAAGATTTTCTTGAATTGTTTGAATGGACCAATATCATATGCTTCCCCAATGGGCTATACAAGCCCAAACAGCAACATATCCTCAAAACGTAGTTACCAATATTGATATAATGAATGCAAAGCAATTCGTTATATTGACATGCTTCTAAGGTCATTAACAATTCACAAAATAAGCAAATCATACACTAGTCATACACTAAGCTAAAAATGGCTGGTTTCTCCAGGCTGCTAATGTATATTAATTGGCAAAATAATTCATTACCGTTTCCACAAGTAAAGACACATTTGACAAATTTTAGCTGACAGAAGTGTCATCAATAAATAGTAAGTGCAACATACTATCCCAAGACTCCACATCCTAGCCTCTACCTGTTTGCTCTTCAGAGGAGAGGATGACATCACCAGTTTTCAACATCACAACAACAGAGTTTGTTTCAGATGGAAAATGAAAACACTGCAGACGTCCACTGGTATATGTTTCTATTCACATAGGCCTCATTCATAAATGTCCATCAGCCACATGTGCAAAAGAACTAAAAAACAGCATGGACCAAAACTAAAAATATGCTTGCAGGGTGATTGTTGTACACACCATAGTGAGCAAAATACAAAATGATTCATGCACCTTGCTGTGTCGTTTCAGCTTTTAAAATGACATTTTCATGTGTTTGTGTAATGCTCACTAAGTAAATGAGTTATAAGGTTTCAACCCTTAATTTGAATTAGTTTTATTTGACTGAGGGACTATGCAATGTAACATCCTTCCAGTACAGAGTATAAAACAAAGATTATTTTGAACTTTTGGCCCTAGTTGGGCTTTTACAACTTAACACAAGTATAACATCACCACCTAAAATCAAGCATCAGGTTTTCTGAAATTAGTAACTGTTGTGACATTTCAAAACGTTTGCATGATCTGAGTGCCAACACTATATTAATGCCAGAAGAGTAACAAGCATAGGCTTTTAGACGGTCAGTCATTCAACCTCTACATTTTCATTCAAGCCCTACTGTGCATTCAATCTTCAATCTCTTTTTGTGAAGCATCCTGCTTTTCTAAGCTTACGGTATGGGGCACTGTGTTTGCAGTATGATGGGACCATACTGCCATCTCCTGGCCAGATTAGCTGCTGCCAAATTTTTGGGTAGAAGACATCTGGTTGCAGATATATAATATTGCTAAATTCCTGGAGACTTAGTCTTTTTTTTATGCTCTTCTCCTATCTAACCTGGTGTTTCTATTTATTTGAGGGGTTTTATCTGGAAGAGACAAAGGAAGAGAGACACTGAGTGAGAGAGAGAGAGAGAGAGAGAGAGAGAGAGAGAGAGAGAGAGAGAGAGAGAGACCTAGTCAAGATACTAAGGCCCTAACATGTGTTTCCAGAACACAGGGACAGCCTTCCACTCCTTGGTTACAACGCTCAACTCCAAACAAGCCCCCTTCACTGTGGGCGGCATGCTACTCTCAGTGTGAGTTCCCTAATGGCCATAATGGAGGACAAGACCATTTATTATTACTGGGGGGTGAGGTATGTATACGGCTACAATTAAGGAGAAAAACATTCTGGTGCTTGTAAAGGGCAGTAATGTGACACAGTGAATGATGGATGCTGGGGGAATGAGTCTTGCAGGCCAGTGGGAGTATCTTATTATCTGAGGCAGGTGGGGGATCCGTCATTGAGGTAAATTAGAGAGAGAGAGAGAAAAGGACTGATAGGGAAAGGAAGAAATGTCTAAGAAAGAGAGGTATCTTGACATTTGAGAGAGGTGATAGAGACAAGGGCCAAGAGAGGAAATAAGACATGTTGAGACAGTCAGTTGCATAGTAACAGTTGTCTGAAAGGTGGACCTCCACTTATTTATAAGCATACATCAAAGATAATTGCAAATCAACTTACAGAATGAGCTCGTCCACAACGTGCCCTTAATGCAACACTTTCCATTTTGCATTTACTATGCTCTACTGGGAATTACATCATTGGTGAAATTACTGCAGATCACTTTGCATTGCCAACAATGACTTCACCTTGTTGCCATGGAAGTTGCCATGCTTATCCTGTATGTGTGCATGTGACGGTGAGTGAAAGTGTTTTTTTTTTTTAAATAGATTTGCACAAGGTTTGTCCATTTATATTTGTGTCGCTGTGCAGCTAACATAATTATTAAATTCATAGTCTTTGTTTCCTTGCATGTGTGCATACAGGTGTGTATGTATAAATGTGTACATTTCTGTTGATGTAATCATATTTGTGTGCGTGGAGATGTTTTCTCCGCATCCATCCAGTGAAATGATTGTGTCACTGCAGGATCCACAGTCAATGTGTGCCTGGAAATACATGTATGTACATAAACTCTTATATGCATGTACAGAACATGCCTGTAGACCCTTTTTTAATAAGAAGCAATCTTTTTCAATCACTCTATCTGGCTGCATTTATAAACACTATTTTACCCTAGGGACTTAGTCAGACAGACAGTATGGGTGGTCAGCAAATCTCAATTACACTGACAGGTGACAGTGAACTGAATAAATTATCATTATGCCTACAGAGTGCAGCCAAATGTATTACTGATTGTATGTGCGTCTATGTATGTTTGTGTTGGTGCCTGTACAAGTGTGTCCCCTTTCAGAATAAACAGCCATATGCATGCATTCATTCTGTGGGGCAGCAAATGCCAATGAGCTGTCTAATAGCACCATTAGGCTCTAACAAATGAAAGCACTAAGTTACTCTAGAATGGAGATTCATATGTTTCAATGCAGTTGGTTTCTTAACCATTAATCCTGGGTCAACCTTATTATTATGTATGATTTTGACATTTTGAACTACAGTTGATTTACATTACTGTCCATTGATCACGGTTACTCAAATTGTACAAGAGGTGCAATTGTGGAATGGAATGTGGGCTCATTTCCTTATCACAGGTTATTGGTAATGACCAGCTCCAATAAAAAACAAAGGCTTCTCAAATCAGAAAAATCAGGGAAAGATAATTCCACACTAACTTAGTCTTTCAAATACCAATAGTTTATGAATCTATTATGGACGTAATCTAATTAAACTTAACTCAAAAACAACACAGCAACCCATATACGGCCACAAACACAACAACACAGTGAAGGTTGATGCCCTTTGTGGCCAAACAAACGTGATTAACTGTGCCTTATTCTACTACAGAAGAACACATTTCTAATGCATCCACAATGAGGCTTTTTCCAACATGCATTTCTGTCATACATGTAACAAGGAATAGGTTCATGCGTTGGAGATTATGATTATCATTGTCTATTCATTTGTTTACTTCATTGAAAACTGGCATATCTTTATAAGATATTTATTTGTAATTCACCAAAATACAAGTAGTATACAGAACAATAAATGCATTGTTAAATTTTGCAGTATATAACCTTTTTGAAAGCAATTGGTATTTTACACATGCATGCAAACTAGGGGACTCAGGAATATCCCATTTAAACCATGCTGATATGCTGTTTAGACACCATGCAACGTTTTTCCATCTCATCCTTATCTGGATAATCCAAAATTCCAAAAATGTGTATAAAATGTCACGGCCCTCTATCTCACGTACCTACCTGTGACATTTCTTGAGCATGGAGTATAAACTTTGTTTATCCCTGTGTCTGTGTGTGTTATGCATGTGTCCATTATGCATTTGTGTCTTTTGGTGTGTAATAGTATGTGTTTATTGCATATATGTCCTCTGTTATGCCAATGTTTTGTTAGTGTTTTGTGTGTGTCTGTGTGTGCAGGTGGACTTTGTAAATTTACTTTTTGGAAGATCTCCTCGATTTACAGTGTCAGTCATGTGTGTTGGGAGACAGACCAGTTTAATGCACAAATAGATAATCCCCAGCCTTACGGTGGATGCAATATGATAAGAAATGTATTGTCATACCAATGAGCTTTCATTATTATCATCATCTGCCAAAAGAAGGGAGGGAGGGAGGGAGGAGAGAGAGAGAGAGAGAGAGAGAGAGAGAGAGAGAGAGGGGGAGGGAAGAAAGAAAATTATAGAGAAATGTAGTGGCGCAGAGAAACAGTGAGAAAGACAGACACTAAGACAATTAGTCAAAAAATGAGACAAAATGAGCACGGGCCACAATAAAAGACCATTCAGTTATACAGAAAGAAGGGACGACAAAGACAGTCAGACAGCAGGAGCAAGAGATAGAAAGAGGCAGATGGGGGACATTAAGTCAAAGTTAAGTAACCATCGTCTGCTTCTTTATCTCACCCAGATATGTTAATCCAGTGAGTCTCTGCTGATATGAGTTTAACAGCCTGGCTGGTGTGTGTGTGTGTGTGTGTGTGTGTGTGTGTGTGTGTGTGTGTGTGTGTGTGTGTGTGTGAGAGAGAGTGAGAGTGAGAGTGAGGGAGAGAGAAAGAGAGTGGGGAAAAAAGACTCAGTTGTCCTTTTTCAACATGCTTCCAGTTACACCAGCACTGTTTAGCCAGTACCGAATGACAGACTTATAATCTCATTGCAATGGGAAAGTGAGTATAAATTACCTCTAAGGGACTCAAAAAAATGCAGCTGTGTGTGTTAAGGAAAAAGGGTTAAACATGAGTACATTATGGAACATGTGTTTGTGTTTGTGGAAGTAGGTAAAAGAGAGTAGGGAGTTCAGTTTAGGGAAGAATATTGTCTGTATATATATATATATATGTGTGTGTGTCAAATAGTCATGTGAATATGTGACGGGGGTTTAGGTGCAAAGTGACAATTAGTAAATGTATATTTAAAGCTAGAGGGAAAGGTAATTTATGCTTGAGTATAATTCTGTTCATCAATGCCAATGTTATTTTTTTCTTTACACATTTTTACCTGGCTAGAGAAAATAGTTTTGTCTCATTTCAAGAGCATGTCTACACCACAATAATTACACCATTTCTTGTCGGTTGAAATGACACATTTATGAGTAGCAAAACTGTTGTGAAATGATTTCTGTAAAACAACTCTTTTGACATTGCTCTTGCATTGGCACAGTTATTACTACCTTAGTCTTGCATTGCCAGACCTTCCTCCACAATCTGGGATGGAAGAAAAACGTGCTCTGTTTTATTGGCATTTATTTAAAGCAATCAACCAATCCTTTTGGGAGGTGAATTTCGCCGGACGGAGCAACGGTGCCTCTTTAAAATAGCCTCAGGAAGGAACTTGTTTTGGTGGAACATGTGTATGTTCAAACATTGCTTTAGTCATGCAACAGAAAACTCAGATTGGACAGATAGTCTAGCTAGCTGTCTAGATTTACCCTGCAGAGATCTGAGGAGCAGTTAACTACAGTCCTCATAAATAGACCACAGTTTAGAATACTGACACAAAGAAAGCGGAAGGTAACGGACATCTGGCAAAAATGGGGGACATCTGACGGAATTTCCTGTGGCACCGGAACAATCCCGAAAAAGAAACATCAACATAGACTATTACAACCTTAAAGTCCCAAGAGTTGAATTGTGATGTGCCTTGTGTTAAACGCAGTTAAAGTGGTGCAAAAGGAAGACTCCTGGAGTGTCCAAAACATGCATGATTCATCTTCTGGGGAACATGATTATAGCCCATCTGCCACAGGTCTCGGACTCCCTGCCTCATCATATTTGAGGGAGCTGTCCCAACATCTCTAGGGTCAGCATAGCAATCTGCATCTTAATGTTCACTGATTGAACATGGTCCTCAGGGAAGGATTTTTTTTTCTGTTTTCCACCATTAGCGGTGGTGTAGTCATCTTTCTTCCCCTGGGATTTGACAGTTATTTAGAGAACCACAATTAGATTACATACAATAATTTCTCAATTAAAATAATTTACCAATAACTAGATTGTATGTTTTCGTGCATTCCCCCCCCCATTTAAGCTTCCTCTCTTTCTCTCTGTCAATCACGTTAGACTAGTGGAAAATCACAAAATGTTGCCTAAATGTGAACAACATAGAGATGCCCGATGAGTCATCACGATTACAATCACCATTTTAAACTTAAAAAAGTCACAAATGTTAATGAGACAACTGTTTCTTGAGTGTGCCTTATAGCTGTTCCGAATGTTATATTTTGAGTCAGATATTAAGCATAATCCTTAAAGTGTTCCATACAACTCAGAGCTTAAATATCTGACAACCCATAGATACTGTAATTTCCTATCACATGGCCATGAGTTCATCTTCCATTGTTGTGGCCAATCAATTGGACATGCATCTTGCCATTGACTTGACCTAGTAACACATTTAGATCATAATGTAACCAGCACATTTCATGTCAGGACATGGCTAGACAGAGGCAAACAGTCAGTGCTGCATTCATGTGTGTGCAGTGTGACCAATCAGCTGACACCACATTGGCACATCTGATTCAAATAAACCTTGTTTCATTTTCAGAGACACATGTTCATGGGACTACGGCATGCCGCGATTAAGTGTGTCCAATCATCTCTCTCCCCCAACGAATGGAGGAATATGTACTGTGAAATCCATGAAACATCTGCAAGCACAGACATGTACCCAGACTCATGCATGTTCGCTGACATGCACTGGAGGTTCCAGAACCCTTTTGCACCCCACTTGTAAAATGACTATTTCAGGCCCCAATAGCTAAAGTGAATAAGGCTCCATTAATTCTATCTTTCTTCTTTTCTCTATAATTCTCTCCATTTCCTCTCACCATCTCTGTTTGTTTCCAATCTCTTTCTCTTTCTCTCTCTTACTCTCTCTCTCTCTCTCTCTCGCCCCCTGCCTTCTATCCATCTAACTCTCCTTCTCAGCCCTCTCTCTAATATTTCCCCTGCAGCCATTTTTGGGACTCTACAGGGAGGGGAAGCAATCTTAGATTTATTTTACCTCCAATTTCCAATTTGAGAGACTCCTGCTGCTGGAGGCGAATCTTCAGAGGGCCTGATGTGAGTCGCACTGTTAAATTAAAGTCTGTAAAAAATGGCAAAATATTTCAATGGCTCACCATGTTTACAGGACAATAAGACCAGAAAACCACCAATGTTTTGTACACAGAGCAGTATGCATCAATTACCACCATGGTTTCTAGGGCTTTTCTAGGGCTAGGCATAGTTCCCATATGACATGGGAAGTAGCATGACTCAAAGAGGCTAAATTCAGAGACAGAAATTGGCCCTGACCTAAAAAGTCCTGAAATACCCTGCCTTGAATGGCCCTAATGTGGCAAGTTGATCACTTAAATAGAGATGTTAGACTATAAGATTTAGAGTCTTGTCTTTGTATATGCAACTTTATATTCTTATTGAACGCCTTTTGTGTAACATTATTTGTTGCATAATGTGTCTGGGACATATATCTTCAGTCTCTTCCAAAAAAACAGACAGCAGCACTTACAGTGAGTATCATTCACAGAACAATGAAAGCTCTCTTGGTCTCTGTGTTGCTGCTAATCTGACCCCCTGCAAAATACAACCCCATCTATTCCCAAAATGCCCTTTGATAGTCCATTACTACTGAAAAGAATACAGTCTGCCTTGTAGTCTCCATATGTCCATTCTCAAATCCTCACATAAAAGTGGCACGCACATATTATTTATTTTTTTTGCTCTTGATCTAAAAGAAACACAGCCTGTCTCACATTTCCAAAAAACACACACTCTCCCTTCCACACACTATACTCTTGCATTCATACTCACACAGCACACAGTCCTCTATTCCCATTATAAAGCCCGGAGACAGGTGTTGGATTAGCTTTCTGGAAGAAAAGAGCTCAGCTCCTTTGATAGGAGTTGAGCTGGCCTGGAGAGCAGGGAGGCAGGTGCACCACGAACAGAGAGGAAGGGAGGGAGGCGTGTGTGTGTGTGTGTGTGTCAGAGGATGCAGCCCAGTCATCCCATCTATTGAGAGGAAAAGAGGGGGCTTCTGGCAGAGCTGGCCTCTGTAATTGGAGAGCTTGGCGCGGCCAGCAGTGAAGCGTGGTTGGCTGTTGCCATGTGATGACAGTTGCTTGCCAGCCGGCACACGCACACACACATTAATGCACACAGACACAAACAGACACACACTCAGGCAGACGTTTAAACTTTTGAGTGCCTTCCATTGACTAACATTTGTTCTCAAACCCTTTTTCCCGATTCTCCCCACATCAATTGCTACTGTACTTTTATCAAAACCAAAAACCAATGTGATTCTCAACCTCATCTCTAAAATTACCAAAAAACCTTTTCATCATAAATCTTACGTTACAGAGTCACATACTATACAAACTACACACAAGCTGACACTCTGTAACCACGGTAACAGAGCGCAAAGGAGGCCATTTCCAGATGCTTTTGTTCTTAAGGACATCCCTTGGAGACTGTCTTGTATATCACCATGGGACTCTAGCTTTCTCTCTCTTACTCCCTTGTAGAGAGAGAGAGAGAGAGAGACAGAGTGGGAGAGAGACATGCACCTCTAATCCTCCAATTTGAGGCTTTTTCATTTAAATGACCAATTACAGAGGCAGAGGGAGAAAGAGAGGTCTAAAGAACCAAAGTAGATTGAGGGTTGAGGAGCAGAGTAAACTGTATGGCAGATGGATCTACAGAATACAAAAAGAGCAGTAGATAAGAGAGATACTGCAGTGTGCTGGACCCAACCTCGCTCTACCAACTGTGAGGCAGGTGCAAAGTGACATGTGGCATGGAGCAGGTTCAGTTCAGGTTTAGGGTAACTCAAGGAACTTGAATCTTTTACAAACACTTTACAGTCATTGTCATTTTTTCTGAAAACCAGATGTGTGAATGATACTTTTAAACTAGCCCTATTTGCACTGGAGGTAGTCAGTTTCCCTACAATACCACCAAAATAGTGACATTTTCTGGCATTCAGTCGTCATGATGATAGGAAAAAAGCTTGGATGCCAGTGCAGGACACACAAATCATGAACTCGAAATTATAGGCTTTTTAGAAAACAATGCCTTCTTACAGGTTCCAGTGTTGTTATAGATAGACAGATCCTCAGATTCTAACATACCAAACCCAATCCAAATCATCTCTAATCTTAGCCTAGACCAGGTTTTTGGACATTAGCCTAGCCTGTGGGAAACTGCCCTGTGTGTGTGTGTGTGTGTGTGTGTGTGTGTGTGTGTGTGTGTGTGTGTGTGTGTGTGTGTGTGTGTGTGATGAGAGAGAGAGAAAGAAAGAGAGAGTCTGTCGAGTGTGATCCAGAATGATTAATTACTATTAAGTGTGTCTCTCATAAGTGATGGCGTGCCTGGAGAGCAAAGCAGAGACTATTACAGCTCAGACCCATAGATCAACCCCATAGACCGGTGACTGATGACCATTCAATGTAAATGTTTGAAATGGTGCAATTAAAATATGGGTGTAGCTGAGAATCACTGTATAGCCACAGAAACTGTGTGTGTGTACCTGTGTGGTGAAGCCTGTAGGTAAAGAGTTGTCACAAAGCTTAAACAAATCACTTGCCATTATTTACAAATGATGTATGATTGTAATTAATATATACTAGGAAACATTTTCTTTCTAACAAACACCCTAGAATTAAAAATTAGGATACTTAAGATGGATAAAAATGGATGCAATGGATGGATTTAAATTACATGCATGGCACACAGAGGATTTATGTATGGTTTCTGCTTCCATTTTGACTTAAAGAATATAAGCATTTATATGAAATTAGATCAAGAAAATGTATTACTAAAAAAATTAAAGTTTAATTTGTATTGAAAGCCCAAGTGTGTAATGCTGTTATACTTCCATTTAAGAAACATATTCTAAAATTACATTTTGCCCATATAGCTCTACGCCTTTCTTAGAGTGTTTTTGTGACTGATCAGTTTGGAAATCCCCAACTGTGGCTTTACCATTCTAACCTGATTATCTGTATCTCCCCTGAAGCTTCTCCGTTTGTTAATAAATGATTACAGGAACTATGAGCAATGTGTACTTATAACTAGATTTGTTGAAGGCCAAGTAAAACAGATAGCCTTAGGACACAGTTTTCATATATGGATATCATTAGTGATGGGGCCAGACGAGTAAGGATTACAATAACATTTGTAAACAGTTATCTTTTGTTTTTAAAAAGAAAGCGGAGCTCTCATTTGCTTAAAGGACTGAATTATTGACAAATTAGATGACTGGTCCGAGATTTTCTAAGTGGCACTGGAAAGAGCTGAAGAATTGGGCAATATCAGTGTCCTTTCATGTGATGTCTCCATGTTTAACTAATACAGGGCACATGGCAAAACTAAAGATGAATTTATACCAATTCATTTCACCAAAAGCTAAATATTAGGTCAGTTTTTCATAATACGCAATAGGGGTTTTGTTCAGAATTGTACCACCGTTCTTTGACACTGCATAAATGTTGCCATAATTTAATATCTGTATAACTGTAACTTTGACAGCTTTGTCCCACAGAAAAAGATCACTTCCATCAGAGCGACACCTTTCTGACCCCTCCAGTCAATAGATTATGAAATACAGCATGGCCCAAGTAGAAAGTCCGAGCTTCCAGCTCTGGTATGGCAGAATGACAGAGGAATCAATGAGATGAAGAATGGAACACAACAACAAGGCTAAGGTTTCTGTGATGGATAGATCAGGTGTCCCTCCCTATCATCTATCATAAAATATAATGGCGGTGGGGAGAGAGCAATTCAGCTAAAATCAAGTGTCCTCGGAACACATTTGAGAAAGCACACAATAAGCCATTATTAATTATTGGTTCAGTGGAAGAAATCTCAAAATAGTAACAAAGAATCAGTTTTAGATGCATGCTTTGCAGATGTATTCTGATTATAATGTGCACGAAAGGGAAATATGTGAAATAAAAACAATTTGAGAGAACTATTGTGTCAAGCCTTAACTTAAAGGACAAAAGCTACAGTTATGGTCTAAGTTGATTTTGAAGTCAAACTCTCACAGAATGTTTGACAAATTGAGCAATGAAAGTTACACCAACATAGTTCTGAAGTTATGTTATTTAATAACAACACAATCATATTTAAAATCTGTGCACACAGTAGAATAAGCCAGCATGCCTAAATTACATATGTGTGACACATACGTGGCAAAACATAGATAGTATTGAATTCTGATGTGGCATTTATTCATTGTTGATGCAGAACCTAAGATGCCCAGTAGATGTCAGCCTTGTTAGTAATACGTGATCACTGACTCCAGAGCTGGTGTTTACATCGATAGCAAATGATGTGCTGTGTTGATCTGCCTCAATGGTTTATCAGTTTATCTCATTTATAGCAAGACCACTGTCATCATAATATTGTGCCTATTGGATCCATTATCAGAGAAACACATAATCATAAAAAGATACTCTAAGGAGAAGGGGACAAATGTTAAACTAATCGGCCAATAGTGACAGAAAGAACCCACCCCATGTACTAAATTATATTATATACTATAATGTTCAAAATATGATAATAAACATGACTATGTGGTTGCTTAAGTAATTTGTTTTCTGTGCCAATAATTGTTTTTTATGTATATACTTTTTTACGTAAATATCTAGAAAGTACAGCACTAGAGCAGCCATAATAAATGATGTACTGTATAATATTTAAATATTTTTTTGATTTTACAATTCCCTAAGGCAATGCAGAAAGAACAAATTAATCAGCACCTACTCAGATATGAGGCGTTATATATTTTTTATGATGGACAGAGGGAGACAAATGTGACAGTCTTGTGTGTATTTTGGTCTATGCGTAATCTAGCATGCGACGGGTGATGTTGAGCATGAGAAAATAAAAAAAAATCACACACACTTAAAGGAGCATGCTCCTGCTTAATTCAAAAGGTAGCCCACAGCAAACAATAAAAGAAAACTAATGAGTACAAGCTAGGCTTCAACCCAGAACCTATTCCAAAGTAGTAATGAGAAACACATTTTTTTGTCACGGATGCATGTGGAACCAAGGTTATGCTTCTTCTAGTAAGTAATGAAATAAAAATATATTCAGTGTAGGGGGAGATGACACTTTGAGACTCTGGGTTAGAAGAAGCCATGCCCTGATGGCCTAGTACAAGAAGTGCCAACAAAAGATCTTGATTTGTGCAATTTGTTAGAATTATTATTTTACCTTTCAGAGCAGGTTACTGCTGACGGTTATGATTATTGTTGTTTTTGTAATCAGCTCGTCATTCCACTGTACTGATTAAATATCTAATGTTGCAATGTAGCTACAGCATTACTTCTAATGTAGGACACAATGTCCTGCCAGGCAGCCAGGTAGCACTGCCCTACATGTAAAGTCATATTGTTTCTGTCTAAATTATCTGCCAAGCAGGCAAATATGGCCTACTTTACAAGAATGTTAGCATCATACGTCAGATAGCTACATTATTACAGTATCATCATCCACTTGAATTAGAGCGGTCAGTGAACATGTAGTACTTTATGTATGAATAAAGTGTGCATACTCCACACTGAATTTCACATTAAAGTGTGGCATAGCATTAGTATAAATGGCCTCCTGTTTCTTTGCTCTATGACTAATAATCTCTCCCGATTCCCCCCACCCGTTTCTCTTTCTCTCTAATGAGCTGTGGTCTGTTATCAGTCATTACAGGAAGCCTGATTATCCTTATCCTTATTCTGCACACGCTCACAGAGAACTTTCTGAAGGTGACCTTTACACGTCGCCATAGAAACTGCCTCTCTCTGTTCTGAGATGCTCAGCTTGTACACAGAGCAGAAAGAGAGAGAGAGAGAGAGAGAGAGAGAGAGAGAGAGAGAGATGACAGAACATTTTCTTCCAAACAACAGTACATTAGTATGCTGCGATGTGATAGCATACGCACAAGTCATTTTATGATGTGGCAGCACAGATTATTTTGTTAGCCAATAATAATAGATATGAACTCACCTATTTATTTTGAATAGGGCATTCAAAAGATTTAATTTCTCATTTGTCATATCTAATTTGTCTTACAAACGGGACTGTAAAAGCAGTTCTCACAAACACAGTCACTGCTGCATGAGGTATAATGTGCACAAACAATGCAATGTGTTAGCAATTAGCTACAGCAAATGAATGACGTGAGAGGTATTCTTGAATGTCTGAAAATACACAGTGCAACCACTCTAGAAACAATAACACACAAAACCTCTAAAAGATGTCAAAGGCTCTTGGGTCAAACAGGCATATTCTGATTTAACATCAGCACAAAAAGAGAGATGTGTGCATCATCAGTTAAAGCAACATTGTGTTTCCAAATCATTTTGATGCTACACTGACTAATAATCACTGACTTGTAATAGGGAGAATGGTGCCTCTGTTATTCCCACTCGGCACTGAATGGAAACTGGATCATATTTCATGGAGAAAATGTTGCCTGGTTTTCCTTCTGGCTGCTTTGCCTCAACTCTCAGTGATTTATGGAGTTTATTGATGGACAGAAAGCTTTACTTATTGCTAAATTAAGGATAACTCTGAATTGCTGCTGGGTGTAGCTTCCTTCAGCTAGTTAGCTCAGTCCTGCGTGGACTGGGAGCTTGCAGCACCATTGTTGTGCCAGAATCAGAGCCGAGGAAATCAACAATGGAACTGTGTTTAGAAGCTTCTACGGACATCACGGCAGAGGCGAAGAGAATAAAGAGGGCGTTGACGGAGGAAGCTAAGGAGAGAAAATGAGAGAGTGACCGAGCAAGAGGCCACCGGACAAGAGTAAATATCTGACTAGCTGTAAAGGGCCTTTCTGGCCTAACACGGTTTCTATCTGATGCACCCAAAGTTCAACCAGGTTTGAAACACGCCATTAGAGACAAGGGGTTTCAGATTGCAGCAGTGCACTTGCTACATTTGATCTGACAAAGGCCCTTTAGTTGTTGACGTGTTCTTGTATTTTCTTGATGTTTGGCTGCATTCGAATAGTTGTTGACTCGCTAGTATTTGATCATGACTAAAGTAATTGTAACAAATGCACGTGTGCAGCTGTCCATATTCACAACATCGGTGTATAAATGACTTGGGCACCAAATTCCCCCAAAAAATTAATCATTTATTGTTTTTGTACTCTTATTTAGCACTATTTCACATCATGTGGAGGGCCCTTGGCCTATGACAACAGACATCAGACAAAAGGTACACATGCACCATGGATTTCTGTGTGTGGTTTATAGACAATGACATGACTAAATAAAGCTCAAGACCAATATCAATGTTCATGACTTAAATGACGCCTATTCTCAAAAAAGTAAACTGAAATGCTCCTTTCATGCCCAAAACAACACTACCTCTCCTTTTAGACTGTTAGGTTCACAACCCCAAGTCTAAAGTACACACGAACACAGACGTTGTCTTTTTTTGCTTTGCAAAGGGGAGAGTACTGAAATCATTCAGCAGTCTTCCAAAGTACTTTCCCCTTGCTCTGCCTTTTTATTGAAGTTGTATAAATGGGTGTAAACATAACCTGTCTGGGTTAACCCTCTGAATATTATTTGCCTGAGGTGCTGACTGAAATTCTGCCTTTTAACCAATAAAGACTGACTTTACCAGACTATGTGGGTAACAGATCTCTAATCCAGTGTTACAAATATGTTCTTTCTCTATACAGACATTGGCAACTACTACAGTTTGATTGATGTTGCAGAGGTGCAAGTAGGATTCATTCATAATAGCTGTCACTTAGCCAAAACCCCAGTCCGATTTATGTAGCCTAAATTAAATTCCAAAGCCAGAACCACAAGAAGCCAACATTTTCCTAAACACAACAATTGCTGAAAAAGTAATCTCCTTATAGTGAGATCATGTGTGGCATTTTCCAATTTTAGGCATTATAGAAAAGTGAATTCAGACCTTACTTTAGGCACAGCACTACTTACATTTGTTCCATAATGTGTATTTGTAAAGAGAGTTTCTTTCTGAAATATGGCAGTTCCCATTTTACCACCAATTGCAATAAGTTACACACTAAACAAACCTGAAAAGTAAAAAAAAAGTTTGACTGTGAATAGATAAAAATAAGATTGACTGACTCATTCTTTATTGAACAGGAATTTTGTACTTAAGTCGTGATGCGATTCATCTCTTTAGGTCATACCTGCCTTAACCCTTGTGTTGTCCTTGGGTCAGACCCCTTTGGATTTCTTTCCACAAGATTGCTCAAAAATAAGATGGATGATTCCATACAACATTCTTCAGGTAAAATTAATGATCACTTTCATTGAATTTTGTGGGTGTTTATTCAATCTTATAGCATTTGAAATATTATTTTTGAATGGTTTCAAAAGAGTATCCGGACTAAACTTTGACATATCCATTTGTGATCCACTCAACTTCTTCTGATCTTAACTATTAGTCAAAATAATTCAGAATTTCTGCCTTTAACTAAAAACTTATGTATAATTTGATATAAATGAGGTTTGTTGAGCATGCATACTAAGAATAAGTGTAAAACCTATTATTAACAAGCTCAGGCTTTTAAAAAGCACAAAAGCATGGATAAAGTGACAAATAAATCAGTAAAAGCAACAAAAACATTGGAAAAGTACAAAAAAATTCATTTTCAATTTTGACCTGGAAGGACAAGTTCATGATTAACAGGAAGACAACACAAGGGTTAAGAGGAGCACTGAGATGGTGACTAACACTTCCTGTGTACGTCATCAACACTGCTAAAAATAAACTGTTCTGAAGGTGACAAGAATTCTGTAAAATGGTGTGTGTTTTGCATTATTGTTTACCTGCTGTGGATTTTAATGCATGAGTCAGATGCCTTTCCTCCACCCGTAGGTTTTCATTTTCATTTCTGTTACTGGTATGACACCCCATTGATCCAGGTTTTACGTGCAAACAGGTTTTATGTTCAAATTGCCATATTTTAACCTATACATACTATATATATATATATATATATATATATATATATATATATATATATATATATATATATATATATATATATATGTATATATATATGTGTGTGATGTCTTTCCATTGACATTGCTATGAATAGCTCCCCTGAGACACAATGACTGTTCCTGCTCTGTTCCTATCTATCTATCTATCTATCTATCTATCTATGGATCCATCCATCCATCCATCCATCTAGGCATATATGTTGAATCTTGATTGAATGAATGATCGAATGAATGAATGAATGAATGAATGAATGAATGAATGAATGAATGAATGTCTTTTTCTCCAGCTAGCCGTTCCAACTCTTCCGCCTGGTTATTTATATTCGACATTGAATCATATATTGTCATGGATGTGACGCCTGCGCAGTAGACGGCGTGGATATATGAATCATCGACGGTGAGAGAGAGAGAGAGAGAGAGAGAGAGAGAGAGAGGTGACTGTAGAGTGATGGGACCGGGCTGAGGGAACAGCAGCGAGTGATCACTCTCCAAGCTCGTAATGACAGGTAAATGACTATTTTTAATTATTTTCAAGAATATTTTGGAATTATAAAGGCTCAGCTCGGTTGTTGATCTGGTAAACAACATATCAGGAAAGTATATTTCCTGCATGGACTCCTTGAACGGTGTCGTCCCTGCACGCGATATCACCGTGCACATCTGAAAGTAGAAGCCGTGTGGGAGAAATGTCGAAAAAAATGTTCTTAAGCTTTGGGTTGTCACCTTTTACCTAATTCTCAGGTTTCTATATTTCTGTATGAGCTTTTCGGGCTTTGGTATCCAAATCTGATAAATTAAAACTTAAGCTTGTACCTGCAGACGCCATATCCAGAGATTATATTTACAGGTGGTTCAGACGACCTGATTTAGTCCAGATGCTTTGAGGCAATGTGCCCATTTCTAAGTTTTATTGAAAAGCTTGATGTGTGTCTATTTTCGTCTCATGGGGGGTTGGGATGAGGTCTGTTTTCAGACTGGCGTCACATATGACGTCTGTGTGTTGGGCTGGATGGTAATAATGGCGTTCAGCACCGCGGACAGCTCCCGGTTTAACGGTTGATAGGACATCTTGTAGGCAGGGCTACTACCCTGTTTGGGCATTCACTTCTTCATTGCAATTATTATATTAATAAGTAATTGTATTGTATTAATGTAATTGATTGTATTTTTCACAACCTTGTTTGATTAAGGTCAAAGTAGGTCGAGATGTATATGTTTTGTGTGTTGAGGATGAGATGTTGTGGATGCCCTGGATAAGAATAAAAATCATCTTACTAAAGACACACTCTGTGAGCTGTTAGCTTATCTGAATGCAATGTTGTTTTAATTTTGGCCCAGTTGCTATGTTCTATTACAGTCCTATCATTCAGTCAATTAAATAATCAGTTTTGGCCATTGCATGTGTTGCAAGTGTGTTTCTGTATGCTTGAATGTTGTCCTGCATTGCATAAGGTCAAGGGCACCAATTAACTCTATAATCTCTAAAGCACATTTTACGTTGTTTTAAAAATGTGAAAAATGTGAAAACTAAAATATTATATTGTAAATGTAACATAACAAAGAGACTTCACAGACACTGATCAGAGCCAGATGTCCATGACTTTCATCAGCCAATACAAATTAAGCAGTAAAATGATAACCCTTAGGTAACAGGGAACAGCGTGTCTCATCTTTATACAGCATCTCCATCATCACACTCATATTATGTTATCTAACTGAAACCCTGACATCCACCGTATACTATGTGAATTCATGTTTTGCAATCTATACAAGTTAACTACTTACAAAATTGAGATTTGGCTTTTGTGCTGGTTGACATTTGATTAATCCAATGAACTTTGTCAACCCTTAATCAAGGGTTTTAAGATTGAGGGTGCTTTAAAGGTTGTCAAGCCTTTTGGGGCTGAGTTGTGATTTTGGTCAATATAAACAACATTTCATTGATTTGACAATAGCATCATGCACGAGATACATGTAAGGGTTTAACTTCAGTTGTCAAAGGCATTGATGATGTCTGTCATGGGTTTATTAATATAAATGCATTTTAAAAGTAATGCCTCTTCCACAGTTTAAACATACCTGAGTTGGTAATGGTATTAATGGCAAAAGATGCTTTTTTTGTGCTTACATCAAATGTTCTTATTATTGCTATAAGCCTATAGCTTGCATCAGTGCATATCACAAGTACTGTTTACGCTACCTAATCACACTTGCCTACAATTGGGTAGTCTGAATTCCACTTCCAAGACTGTTCAGATGCCGCTGGAAATTCCGCAAGATATCTTTTCATTTCACCAGATGTCCATTATCTTCTGCTTTATGTGTTGGTATTTTAAAAACCAGACTATGGTTAACTGCTCCTCAGATCTCTGCAGGCTAAATCCAGACAGCTAGCTAGACTATCTGTCTAATCTGAGTTTTCTGTTGCACGACTAAACAACCTTTGAACGTACACATGTTCCACCAAAACAAGTTCCTTCCTGAGGATATTTTGCAGAGGTGCTGTTACTCTGTGCGGCACATAGCGCCGCCCAAGATGATTATGATTGGTTTAAAGAAATGCCAATAAAACAGAGCACATTATTCTCCCATGACAGCTTGCTGTGTGGACTGGCCATAAGAGACTAACAATTGGGTAAAGAGTTCCCTGATTAGTTTTCCAGAAAATGCTTCCAGAGTCAAGCCCAGATTTATTCCACACAGTATTTAAGTCTGCTTAAATTTAAAATGATATCACCCACTAGTTAATTTAAATACGTATCCTAATGAACCAGAAAGCCCATTGTATCACATTATAGGTCCTCTTTGTTTAGTGTCCTTTTATCATATGTATCATAAGAGCACTTACTTGTGCATTGTAACCATAACATATTGTGAATTATTTATGTTTTTTTCTAGGATGCATTTCTTCATTTTTTATATCTTTTGGCATTTATAAGACACATTGCCAACACTGGGGGCAATGTTTTTGTCCCAATTATGTTCCCCAGAGGGTTTCTGTTGTGGTGAAACAGAAACCGCATTTAGTGCCAGCTGACACAAACTTTAAACATACTTGTGTTTTTCCAGAGGCACTGAGCTAGTAAATGCTTTTGGATCTCACATGGATACTTAGGGAATTGCAAGTGTGTGTAAAATATAATTTCCTATACCATATAAATGTATGTTTTCCTGTCTTTTACTGTCATTTTGTGATCAGGATGAAATAATTTTGTTTTTATAGCAACAAAAAGAAAAGGGTAATAGATGTAATATACCGTACGCTATAATGCACAGTAAGCTGTAATACAATAGCTAGTTATATGAGCTTTATGTAAAACATCTGAATCCTATAAAAACACGACTTTGGGCAAATTATTTTCTACTGTGTGTTATTGATCCATAACAAGTTGTATCTTTACAGAACCTACCACATCTAACTTTGATAGCACATATAAAAAATAACAATTACTTGTTATTTTGTGAATGGCAATCCTGACATCTGTCTTGTAAGATAAAGAGCATGGTAAATATTATACAGTTTGTTCTTTTTGTTGATTCTATGAAACCTTGTAAACTGCCACATACTAAATATACTGCTTTATTTTTGATGCACAGCACAAAAAGGGGGTTAGATGTTATGATTTTTGCATGAAACTAAATGTAAAAACAAAATGTGAAAAGACAAGAAGGTTAACTTTCTTAATCTTCATTTTTCACATTTTGTGCATGTCACTCTCTGTATTCAGCCAACCCTATATTGAATCTAAAAAGGAAGACCGATGGCCTATTTCGTGACAGCAGACAAGAAGAATGCATCATTAATCTCAATGTTCTGAGGCATCCATGCCTTCAGTACAATGTTACATAACTGTCTAGTGCGGTTTGAGGACACTTGTGTGTATAAATGAACTGCATATCTGTGTGTGCATGTTTATGCATGGGTAAAAGCCTGAGAGAATTTGTCCACAAAATATGTTGGTGGTTTTTAAAGTAAGTGTGTGTGTGTGTGTGTGTGTGTGTGTGTGTGTACTCAAGCAGGTAGACAGATGTGAAGGATGACTTCTTGCTCAGAGATCTGTGGGTCGGAGTATGTTGAGCAAGCTCAAGCCAACGGGAACTGTCAGCAGTATGGAGTACGCTCTTATCTACACCAGGTACAAAACACACACACACACACACACACACACACACACACACACACACACACACACAGAGGAAGGGGGGGGAGAGAGAGAGAGAGAGAGAGAGAGAGAGAGAGAGAGAGAGAGAGAGTGTATAGGGCATCCATTTACAAATATTGTACATTCTCTTGTTTTTATCTTCACAGTCTCATGATATCTCGTAATCACTTGACTTTTTCTTTTTAAATTTGAGGGTTTTAGATCTTTATTTCCCATGGCTTTCAGGTTCCATGTTCCATGGAATCTAAAAACCTATCTCTCTGATCTCTTCTCCAGTTTTATGAGGAGTGCACAGCTTCTATCTGGGAACGTGATGAAGATTTTCAGATTCAGAGATCACCTAGCAGGTGGAGCTCTTTACTCTGGAAGGTGAGGTTAACCTTCCAGCAAGCTCAAACAAAAACTACATCTCACCTGCTGTTATTTCGGTAATTAAACTATAATTGCAAAATAGGTCTTCCTTTTCCCCTGCCAGGTCTGTCTCGCGTTCGGCACCCTAATCTTGTTTGCAGGCCTCATTGTTGTTTTGGTGGGTTATGCCACTCCAACCAGATACGAGGCATTTGGCGAGGATGATCTCCTTTTTGTTGACAGGTAAAGGAACAATGAAGGATATTAATGGGAGGGAGATGCTGGTGTCTTTAATATTGGCTATTTTGTAAATTTAGCATTAACAGTTGTAATTTTCACTGTATTTTCTTCCAACACATGATCATAATAAAGATCACATTGTTTTGGTGGAATATACATAGGACAGAATTGCAATAATTGAGACGAGTTGGAAATAGCAGTAAAAAACAACTTTTAATTAATAGTCTTTTTCTTGAACAGCCACGCTGTCAGTTTCAACCGCGCACTGGATGTGTGTAAGCTGACTGGTGCTGTGTTGTTCTGTGTGGGAGGCACCTCCATGGCTGTGGGACTCCTGCTGTCTGCCTTTGCCAAAAGCTACTCCAAAGAAGAACTGTACCTGCAGCAGAAGTTTAAGGAGAGGTTGGCAGATCTGCATGCAGTTGGTAAGGTTTCACTCTCAACTGTCTTGTTATGACACATTGTGGAATGAAGGTTGAAGGTCTCATGGCATGAAAATTTCACTTAATGAGGTTTGTTAACATTAATATGAGTTCCCCCAGTGGCTAGAAAGGCGATAGGTGTAAACTGAGCCCTGAGTATCCTTCTCTGCCTTTGAGAAAATGAAAGCTCAGATGGACCGATCTGGAATCATATGAGGTCATAAGGGGCAAGGTTATCCCCCCTTTCTCTGCTTTGCCCGCCCAGAGAATTTGGCCCACCGATGAGAGAGAGACATCATGGCTTTCAAACAAGCAAAGTGGCAGTTGGTCAAGGCCAGACCCCCAGCCTTCTCCTTGACCACCCCCCCTTCCCCTCTCTCCTCCCCAAAAGCTACAGATTCAAAAATGGCACATCCTAAGGAAAGCTCATTGTGGGACTGGCTCTAGTGGCTGTAATTCTGCACCAAGGCTGATTTTTGGGAAAGAGACTTCATGTATGATATTAGGGGACCACTAAGGTCTGTATAAAAGCATCCAAAGAACACCATGTCATGGGACCTTTAAGAATGAATGCCAAAGAGTAAGTGAAAGTGTTCTTGACTGTAATACTGTATTCAAACTGCTTTGTATGAATAGCCGTCATAGCAGAACTGCTTTTGACACAGGTACCCCCATAATGAGAGCACCGACCCCCGGAGAGGGAAAGGTGCCAGTCACACTTTCCAAAGTCCAGAACATCCAGCCAGTGACCACAAAGTCGGAGACCTGACAGAAGTCCAGATGAAGGAATAAAATGAAGAAGTGTGTGTGATGAGTGTTTTGTTGCGCAGACTGTGTGCGAGTGCGAACATGTGTGCGGATCAGCCACGTGTGAATTTCTTTCTTTTGAAAGGTCAGCTTACATGTCCTGTAGTATTGGTTATTCATCTTTATTTGCTGTGTTTGACATTAACACTTCATTTTAAAGTCAAATAGCAACACATCCTCACACCTAAACAACATTATAGGTTGATTTTCCAAAGACACCCAAAACAACTCATACGGCCGTTCTATTTACTGATGTCACATACTGCAGTTACAGTATGTGACTATTCTATTTAAGGTAACAGGTGCCATTTTAAACATGTAGTAAACATAGTCAAATTTCAACTAGTTACAAATATGTAGGGTTAGTAAAAAATCTGGGAATGGCTTAAAATACTAAAATGAGGACGTAATATAACGATATGGAGGTTATCGCGTCATGGATTAAGGTCCATACACTGATAGGTAAAACCTAAATTTCAAAAGAGTTGACCTTATGTTTCACACGAGACACAAGCCTCAGTCTCCTGAGTGAAAGTCCTGTGCTGTGTTAGTTTGACCCTAATAGGAAACGTAATATTCGGCCGTTATGAGCTACTTGTAAAATCAACCCATGTGGCCGTTTGTTGGCTGAGCAAAGTTTAAGATTTCTTTTTGGATGATAAAGCACATGCAGGTCCTGAGCCCTGCCCAGAAAACAAAACACAGAAACAAATCAATGAAACACAGCCGCTGAACAACAACATCGTAGCTTCCACCGAGTATCTTTTATGTCGAGAGGATTCACATCTTGTAAAAAAGGATAGTGTTAATGCTGGAGGGTGTAGAGCAGCAGATGTTGTGTTGTTTGAAGTTATTGGTGATTGGCCCCCGTTGCCAGAAAATGATCAAAAGAACCACTGAACAAAACAGCCATTATCTCTGCCTAGTGTCTAAAAGGCATCAGAGGATGAGTTTCTATGTGCTTTGTGTGTACATGTATGTGCAACTTCATCGCAACACTCAGTCAAAGCTGTCAGTCACAAAAGCACAGTATACGTGCATATTACATACTGTTTACATCCATTAAAAAGTCAAGAGCAGTTTTAACTAATATTCTGCTAGAAGTTCACACATCAACAGATTTGAGAAAAACAGATTAGAGCAGACCTTCAGGGTAGATTTAACACTGACATTATCTTCTGTCTTATTAGGCCTCTGACATTGTCTCCCTCGGTGAATCTTCAGCAGGCTTTGTAGACCATACCAGACCAGACAGGATGATGAAAGGTACATTAAACCTGACAGAAAATGCAGAACAACATAATCTGTCAATTAAAAAAAACAATCCTAATCAAACAGATTACTTTCAAGTTAATACAAGTAAGGCATTCTTAATGCCTTCTACGTCTAAAAAAATATATTTTTTAAGAATCCTCTTCCTTTCTTTATCTCTTTCTCTTCCTTTGAGAAACAAAAACATGTAGACAAACACCTATCTGACAAAGCATGTACATTTTTGCAGTTGGTAGTCGTGAGTTAGAGATGTGCAAGTGCTGCTTGTTGAAATGAAGACCAACCATGTGACAGAGTATACAACATAACAAGGGGATAAGGAGAGCTCTCCAGTGAGATCACACATCAGCTATATGTGTTTAACAGCGCTCCTTGTTTACAGTCTGTCTGGATCCACTGATGATTTCAACAATAACTGCCTTCCTGTGCTCAAACACAACACTTGAAACTACATTAAGATGAACAGTATACAGTACTTATGTACCATTAAAGCTTTTGCACATTCACTTGCGTACTATATAAGAAACAGAAGTTACATCAAGAAGGTTTTTATTTTTTTCTCGTATTCAAGCTTGCCACTCACAGGTGCTTCATCTTTACTTTACAAGCACAATAAGATAGTAACGGCCATGTTTTTCTGCTTTTTAAAAACGTAGTGTATTTGGAAAATATTTTTTGAAATATTGTGACCATGCCACTTTAAATTGTTATGTTTGTTGTTGCTTCTTGTTTGGTTGTTTTGTATCTTTTCCCAATACCTTTATACCTAAACCACAGAAAGGGTCTAGGCTAGGACTAGTACAACATCAGGAATTGGATCAAAACGAGTCACGTAAAACTACTAAAGTGACAACGACTATACATACTTTCACGGAATTAAGTCTGTAAAAGTCAATTCATAACTTTTTGACTTTTGGTTACATGGGACATGAAACCATGTCTGCTGAAGGAAGGTTCTGTGTTTGGTTGACCCATCCACGAGACTGTTCTCCCCTCAAAAAAATGGGAAAATTGTGCATAAGGAGGCGGATGGGTCAAATAAATACAGGATTTCTGCACAGGAGATAAGAGCTTGTTTGTCAATGAGATTAAAAATACATAGCAATTTTAAGCAGTTAAGTAGAGTTTGTGTCTTAACATAACCAAAGTGTGATGGTTTAAAATCACTAAAAAGAAAGTGACTGTGGCCGAGGCTGCAGTACAAGGTGCCACCTGCTCATCAGGTAAAGCACAGCATTGGAAGCAACTCGGGGTTCAATATCTTGCCCAAGGACACTTCGACACGGAATAAACAACCTATAGAGTATGTGTATGTACTTGCTTGGAACAATGTTTTGTGGTAGTCACAGTCCAAGTGCCATCAACATGCCTCCGACTGTGCGCCAATGTGGCATGTCTTTCCAAACACTGTATCCCCTTCAAATCTATGAAGCAACAATGCCAAATACATGAAACGATACAGGTTATGTATGAACACAAGCTACTGCTACTGCTAGCCATCTATGTTCATGTAAGTTGACCTTTTAACATCCCAAAACCTTCACTCTATTCTGTGATGTAATTTCAACACATTTGGTCTTAGATACAAAACAAACATGTATAACTATAAAGAACAATATACAAATAATGAAGACATGTTCAAGGAATTTACACAACCACTGTTAAGCTGCAAACCTACAGTACAAGAAGAAAAACCCAGCTGTTAAACAATCTGTTATGAACAAACCAGTGTGGTCGGAGTGTTATTAAGTGATCAATAAATGTGCTGACTTGTAGTTTCATGCTATGAATTGTGAGTTTATTTTTATCTTTACATTGAGCAAAGTGGAGTTCTGCATTACAATCCCAAATCCATTATGGGATTATAGAGTGTCGATTCAACACTCAATAATAACATCATTATCAAATGGTAAATTGAGTTCAATAATACAGTTAATACATTTAATTGTCAATGGTCAATAATTGTTTTGTGAACCACCATTAATTTCAAATTAATTAATGATCAATAAGTGGGTAATAAAGCACCAAGTAACATTAATTTGGACCCAATTAATATTTTTTAGTGATCAAAGAAAGAGATATTATTTAATATATTTGTGGATTGACTAGTGATAGCTATCTAAATAATGCAATGTAACTATTAAGCATTAACAATGTATTATAATCATCAGTTGCAACTTTATCATAGCCATCCAAATAATGTTTATAAATTAATTACAAACAATTTCTTAAAGGTTTACAATTAATTTGGTAATCACTGACAAATAATATAATATGTAAAATGTTATATGTGCAACAATAAACTATTAAAATAACAATTGTAGCATCACTCATAATTAGTTAACAATATTAAGAATTTTGTATCGTTTGTTAAATAAATAATTATGGAATCAACAATTAACTTACCATATATTAATGATGGTTATTATAAAGGGTTACCGTGGATTATCCTAGTAAATAAAATAAAAATGTATACTGTATTTTTTGGAGGTTGTATTGAATAAAGAACAAATATACATCAATGGCTATATATAATATTTCTATTTTTCAAAAACAAAATAAAATTGAAATATGCACAGCTCAAAATGTGTGAATATTGCATTTATCCTTTTAATTAAAATATACTGACTAAACTACACATAGCAAATGGACAGAAGTTTTTCACCACTTAAGTTGTATACATATTTGACATTGTCAGTATATCTATATGATTAATAACACTTCAAACCTAGAGATGCAGAGAACAGAAATAAAAGTTATTATGCAGTTAACACATGGCCATTAGGTCATTTATTGTGAATATGTTTTATTCTCATACTTATTCTTGAACTGCTTTTTCAACCTTGTAATTGTTAAAATCACTGCCTTACTGTTTTGAATTGGGCCAAATAACACTTTTGTCATCTAAATCTTACCAGTGTCAGTTCAATATACCAGACATATTGAGTCGGCTTTTGATCTTAAAGATAAAGTATGTCCCCTTCACGACCTGGAGGAAAAAAAAAAAAAGAATGAGTATTTATAGGATTTGGTTTTCATTAATAAACAACTCCAAACCGTCAATGATGTTCCACTAAGCTTTCTTTACACAGTGTAGAAGCTCTTACTGTAATCAATAAGGAAATATATTTAGCTAGGGGAAGTGTAGAAGGATGATAGTGCTGTCCACGGGCTTATTAACACACTTACATGCACACACAGAATTAATGGTAACTCCAGAAAATCCTTGAGGATCATCACCTTGGTGCTGCACGCACGCCCACACATGTGCACGCACACGCCTGCACACACACAGGCATCCACACACATACACCCTCTTCTGCCACTGTCTGTATCTCTTGTGCTTTCCTTTCACCTTCTACCTCACCCTCCTCTCTCACCATGTTCTCTCTCTCCCGTGGGATGGTGACTCATGGACACATTGGCTGCAAGTGGTGAGGTCATCATAGTCACTGATTTAGATCACAGTTTACACACTACAGTTTCCTGCCTGTGGGTAGTTTATAGTGGCCTTATGCAACCTTGTTTCATGGGGAAACAGAAAGCAAAATAGTTGAACAAAATAAAAGTTAGCTACATCACATCTCGTCTCACCTGTCTTTTAACTTAAAACTATTCAAGCTTTGCATCTTTGTTCCTAAAATTAGATTATAAGCCTAAATATGATGATTAATACACATTATAATTATATTAATCGGTAGTTTAATAGCAGTGTTAGTAGTAGTCAAAACCACCTAAACCGAGACCAAGTCATTAGCAAGAGCAGAGCGTATCGAGACCAAGATCAGTGCCAGACACACAGAGCTTATCCTGTCTCCCACGTTCACTTTCTTAGGAGTGAGTGTTAAGGAGGTGGGGAGAGGATGTTAACAGTAACAAATTTCAAATTAGAAATGAGTCTCGGTATTGGTTGCATTTAAAGCACGAATTGTTACAGCCAATCCCAGTAATGCTATTAACACATAAAATTAAACAATGCAAAAAGGCAATTTAGTGATGTCCTTGCAGTTGTGGTCTTGAAAGAAAATCCAGAGTCCTCTTTATTTGGCAGACACACCACGGTGCCCATTCTGCCAGAGAGGAGGTTCATTGGAGCACATCCTGAGCTGTTGCCCCAGAGCACTGGGAGATTGGTGCTACCGTTGGCGCCACGACCAAGTGCTAATGGTCATTACGGAGGCCATCAACACTGGGATTGCTGGTAATAGACTCCAGAAACTAGCAAGACAGAATACTGCCCTTGTTAAAGCCAGGGAGAAGCCACACCTAAATCAATGTGGACTAACCAGACCCTCCTCCCGCTGTGCTGTAGAGAAAGGTCTGGAATTGCAAGGCTAGCCCTAGCCCAAACTTTTAGCATCTATGGTATCTGACGTGTTTCATGTTTCGGAGTTGATTTGTTAGGCCCCCCTCCCCAAGCCTAGTATCCTCCAGGTAATGGATTACAGTCAGATACCACATGGGACCAGACAAACTTAGGGTTGTGTACAAGCTGTCTTGGCATGTAAAGCCCAACTAACCCCTTCTGCTGTGTAGACCTACTAAAAGTTGCAACCAGTAATCCCAGTGTATCTATAGTATTTCATACCAGCAGCGCGGGACAGTACACCTTAATGAGGTACAACAACCAAATGTTGAAAATCAATTCTGACTTTGATACTTTTAGCACATGTTGCGGAAAATAGTTATGCACTTTGACTAAAGCAACATTACGAATGCTGGACTTGTAATGCAGAATTATTACATTGTGATATTGCTACTTTTAATTAAAGGATCCAAATCAGTAGTATGTAGGTACACTAATCACAGGCTACTGATATAACTGGGAATGCTAAACTATTTTCTTGGCTCTCTACTTTTATTTTAATTGTACCCAAAGCTAAAAGCAAGAGTCCACAATTTAAGTGAATGCAGTAAATAAGCTTTGAAATACAACAAAGTACTTACCGAAGATGCATCAAAATGATTCTTGTAGCAGGAGTGGCTGAAGTGAACATAAATATTTGCCATTCATCCATTTTACGTACAGTATATTTTTCAATTTGACAAACAAGTCTGTAAAGTTGATACTGACAATAATCACTGCTGAACAACTTGGCATTATCACACTTTAGGTGTTATTATTCTTTATTATTTTTGGACAAATTTGATTACAGTCATTTTATTCATTTATTTAAAGCATCTTTTAAAAGGTGCCTTCTTGTAATGTTTCTCTTTTATTGTTATAGTAGAAGCTAGATGTAAATAAACAAATATGCACAAGACTTAATGAAAGATTGTCATGTGGAACATTCAGACAGAGTGTATGCTTACAACATTACACACAGCTTATTGTATTAACTTAAAAAAAAGTTCACTTGATTTGGAAAATAGACAAAAATGATAAACATACAAAAAAACACTTTAAAAACAAACAACTAGTATAATCACACCTGTTAAAAATAAGTCTTTTACTATTCAATTTCAATCAATCACTCACTGCAGTGCTCACAATTATACTGTATACTGAAAACTATAAAGCAGCCCAAGAGGTAACAGTATGACTTGATGAAAAATAAGAATATAAATTTTGTCTGTTTCAGACATGATAGTTATGAATAATGTTTCGATAAATAGCATACCTGAAATTCTTATGTTTTTTTTTTTACCTGACATCATTTAGCAGCCATTGAAAGCTTCTACTACTTGCTCGTTTACTTCTCCATGCTTTGCTCTGCCACCTTCATTACATTTATTAGTATTGCTTACTATTTTAAACACTGCTTATCCCACTTTTCTCTTACATTTCTGGATTGTCTTTGTCACCATCCTCCCCTTCCTCTCCATTTGCAGCAGCATCCTTGGCTGAATTCTCATCCACGTCCAGCTCTGCTCCATTTTCCACCTCATCATCGCCTCGACTGACCTCACCGTTCACCTCTCTCTCATCTTCTCCTGACTCCTTGGTAGCTCCCTCTTCTGTTTCTCTCACATCTTCTCCCTGGCTACGGCCGCTACTGCTACTTCTGCCGTTTTCGTTCTCTTTTGTTTGGTTATCTGACGGAGTCTTCCCCGGGTCACTGCTGTTTTCTGTCTTTTTCTGTTCCTCCCCCATGTCTACATTGTTAACTTGTTCCTCACTGCTTCTCTCACCCTTTTCACTGTCTTTATCTTGCTCCTCTTCTTCTGTATTTTTGTCTTGCACATCCTTTTCACACTCAGAAGATGAATGGCTTCCATTCTCTTTCCCTTTAATCTCCTGGGTCTTATCACTGTTGCTACTGCTGGACTCACTCTTAACATCCTCCTTACTTTCATCCGTGGCCTCCTCCTTCACTTTTATTTCACCCTCCTTCTCAGATCCTGCTGTTGCTTCTCCCTCTTTTTCATCATTTTGCTCGGCATTCTCCTCTTTCTCTTCCCCTCCCTGTTTTTCGCCACTCGTGTCCTGGTTTTCATTTTCTTCTTCTTTGCTAGCGGAAGTGTCTGCTTCTGTGGTGTTTTCAGAAGCAACAGCCTCCTCCTTCTCTCCTGCCTTTTCACAATTTTCATCTTCGGCTATTGTATCACCATCTGCAGCTTTCTGTAATGCAATAATTCCACAGAAACAATTTATAGCTCTAAATATTTTAACAGGAATACAATGTAATTGGATTGCTTACAATAATTCTCCCCATGACCTACACTTTCCTGAAAGAGAGTGACAGCGCTATTGAGTATTAAGCACTTACAAATTCAAGTGGAGCCAAAGCAAAACCCTTTTTATGACATTGCAATCAATATGCAACAAGCAATGGAATAACACGTTAGCTGACACACGTGAATCAATCTAATTTGTAACTTTACATATGGATGACATTTGCATATAGGAATTCTGGGTATCTTAAAGACAGGTTTAAGTAGTTGAAAAAGACATTTTGGGTCATGAATATGAAAATATATGCATCTCGGGAACTAAAGCAAACTCAGTTATTGTTAAGTTAATGATATGCTAATACATCATTCTCCTCATATTATGGGACAGGATGACATGTGACAAAGCACCGGACCCACAGCATTGGGTGCCTGCTGTGTGCCCTAATGGGAGGTCACATCTAGGGTTGCATGATATGAGGACAATTTCTAATTGAGATTATTTTGACTGATATTGCAATTGTAATATGATTCACAATATTGAAGGGAATAATCATGTTTGTGTCATTATTCTCATTTTAATGGACTAATCTTAAATCTTAGAAAGATTAAAATGATTATACGTAGTGTGATTTTTGCAAGGATCTGTACCAAACAAAGTCCGTAGGATACAATTTGTAGGTCGGTACATCTCTGCAGCACCCCAAAACTTCATTTAGAATGGTTTGACACATATTTCCCTTTAACAAATATTGTGCCCCATCTGCGATTTGGATATTGGAATAGTCCATATTGCGATTTTGATAAATATGCAATTAATTGTGCAGCCCTACTCACATCAAGCACAAAACGTAATTTCTATATATGTACAGTGCTGTACTGTATGTTTGTACCTCATCAGCTGGCTGGTCTGGGGGGGTCTTGTCCACAGTATCTTTATCATCATCCTTTGTTTCCAGGTCATCTGTTAATAGAGAGAACACACAGTAATATTAACTGAGCACACAGATTGCAAATAGCGTCGGAGAAATGTGGGCTGATTTCACAGAAAGGTGTGCCTGTGATTCTGAAGCATGTTTCAGTGTGATGTTATGGCACACGCATTTCATGATCCAAATGTGTGATATTGTGTCCTGGATGGGCTTGTTAGGCGCAATCTAAGATGAAACGGAGTTATGATTGTCATCCAGGTGTAAATACATCTACATATATTGGATTTCACACAGCTGTAAACAAACGTCTCTTGGCCAAATCAGACATAATAGAGACAAAGAGGTTATGCAATGGTATGACTTGCATCAAAGACATGAATAATATTTTGATTCAACATTCTGGTTTGTAGTCGCTCAACAGCAGAATACAAAGTAACTGTGCACATTACAGCACTGCGTATGACTAACGTAAAAACAATCCCAAAAAGGCTTAATTCCGATTCATTTAATTCCACTCTTGTTATGTTTAATTATCATATCATTCATTTTGTCTGATTCTCTACTGTAATTTTACAGGCTTAACAGAAGGAATATTGCCGACTACTTTTCAAGACCCTAAACCCAGTCAGAGCACATTACATCATTTCAAAAACCCATAAATCCTCTCCTATAAACAAGGAAGCTCTTATTCATCCTCCAGTAAATGACTTGTTGAAATTATACATATTGTATACTGCAGCTGTGGGTTCAGTCTTTAACAAAACACAGTACAAGAGTGACACCAGGTGGTAAAGAAGAAAAACACCCAAGACTATTTCAGGGAAGTAAACAACTTCCCCAGACAATGGAAGTATGGCAGAGAGAGTCAGAAAACATGGAGGTAAGATAAGAAGATCCTTGTTAGTATTATCACCAATGCAGTAGATGGATGGATAGATAAATAGATAGATAAATAGATATTTATTGATCCCAAAAAAATGGGAAATTATGGTGTTACAGCAGCAAATATACATCAGACACAAAGCACAGAAAATAAATATAAATGAAATACTAGGATACAATATACATACATACAATATACATGAAATAATAATAATAATAATAATAATAATAATAATAATAATAATAATAATAATAGGAATAAAAATATAAGAACAAATATTTGAATGTATACAGGATGGGAAAACAAAATGTGCAACTGCTTAAATAGTATGCTAAAATGTAAAACCAATTGTACAGGTGGCACTTGCAAGTGCAGTATTGCGGTGTCTCAGAGTCTTATCTAGCACCCAGTGATGACGTGTTGAGTTTTATTGCCTGTGGTGGGAATGATTTCCTGTAGTGGTCTGTGCGGCATCGAAGCTGCCGGAGCCTCTTAGAGAAGCTGCTCCTCTGTTGGACTAGTGTGGGGTGGAGAGGGTGGTCGGGGTTATCCATGATAGATAACAGTGACCTCCTCTCCACCACAGCTTCAAATTTGTCCCGTTTGCAGCCAATCACGGGGCCAGACTTCCTGATCAGTTTGTTTGTGTCGCTGGCTACGTGCTGCTGCCCCAGCAGAGGGCGGAGGAGAACAGAGCGCTGGCCACAAACGACTGGTATAACATCTGCAACATTCTGCTGCACATGTTAAAGGATCTCAGCTTCCTCAGGAAATAGAGTCTGCTCATCCCCTTCTTGTAAACAGCAGTGCTGTTGATCCTCCAGTTCAGCCTGCTGTCGATGTTGACACCCAGGTATCTGTACTCCTCCACCATGTCCACGTCTATTCCCAGGATGCAAAGGGGCTGCGGAGCCGTTCCCTTCCTCCTGAAGTCAATCACCATCTCTCTGGTCTTATCCACATTCAGCAGCAGGTGATTCTTACCAGACCACTCCACAAACTCATCCACCAGTGCCCTGTCCTCCCCTCCTGTCCATCCCTTATACACCCAACAACTGCAGAGTCATCAGAAAACTTCTGTAGGTGACATAACTCTGAGTTGTACTGGAAGTCTGTGGTGTATAAGGTGAACAGAAAAGGAGACAGCACAGTGCCTGTGCAGCCCGCGTACCACTCACCACCACGTCAGTCAGAACACGGTCCAGACGGACAAACTGTGGTCTGTCTGTCTGTCAGGTAGTAAGTGGTCCAGGTGACTGTGGACGCACCGACACCCATCACCTGCAGCTTCTCACCTAGTAGCAGAGGCTGGATGGTGTTGAATGCACTGGAGAAATCAAAAAATGTGATTCTCACAATGCCGCCACCGCCATCCAAGTGCAAATGAGCTTGTTGCAGAAGATAGATGACAGCATCGTTATCTCCCAGACGAGGCTGGTAGGCAAACTGTAGAGGGTCCAGAGAAGAACTCACCTCCGGCCTCAGGAAGGCCAAGACCAGCCTCTCCAGCACCTTCATTACATGGGATGTGAGAGCCACTGAGCGGTAGTCCTTAAGGCCAGATGGAGTCGACTTCTTGGGGACAATGCAGGACGTCTTCCACAGCGGCACCCTCTGCTGGCTCAGGTTGAAGAGATACTGGAGAACACCAGGCAGCTGACTGGTGCAGGTCTTCAGGACCCTGGGGCTATTGCCGTCCGGGCCGGCAGCCTTGCCTTAATCATCCAAATAATCCCTAAAGGTATTAAGGTAGATGTTGTTCCACTGACCAGCACACAAACGTTAATGAGATTTGTTCAAGTCTCCACCAGCACTGCCTTTTATCCAAAACAGTGGCTTTCAATGTTAGTCACTCAAAATTGACTCAAAGGGAGAAATGGGCCCTCATTTTCATTTGAATTTGAAGATTCAACTGGTTTAATCTGAGGAAGCTTTTTCAATTTCCTATATTTTTTTTCATCAAAGCCACAGCCAATAGTATTCTACCCAAGAACAAAACAAAATATAACTGCTGTAATTATAAAGATTACAAGAACATATATTGCCCAGTTCCGCAGAGGAATCACCTGTCCTCATTTACTGTCTAAACTGCAAAGGGATTCTGTGTTTTTCTGTGTAGGAACACATCGTAGCACTACTTGATTCCAGCTACACACCGATGTCTATTGAAGCAATCAGCTAAGCAAGGCAGATTTACTGGGGTGCAAAATTAATACGTTTTTTTTTCTTCACTTTTTCATGTGAGCATGTGCATCAAAGGCCTTGAAGTAATTAACCCTAAACATCATAAGAGGAATACAACTATACGCTCTGATAAACAACATAATTACACACTTGTTTTAAAACACTGAATGAGACTGAAATTTCCAATCAGAATTAAGTGACAAAAAAAGTGGAGGAAAAAAATAAAGAACAGAACAGTGTAATTAATGTCTTTAATATTAGTTTTCCTTTCTACGCATACAAGTTAAAGAAGAAAAATGACTTGGGTAGAGATTAGAAGAGTTTATGGTGACATTTAATGCATTTCAAATGCAAAACTGATTGAAGTTTAGCTATGGTGGAAGATGAAACGTTATGGTAATAATTACGGACCTCTTTAAGAATATTTTATGGAAATGGTCTGCATTCATTAACAGCAAGGGCCGAATGATTGCGCGTAAGCAGTGGATGAGCCACTTCGACTCTAAACATCTTAACGTGATTTAAGGATGAGGCACGGGCTCATGAAAATGCTAAATCAAATTAAACACAATATTTAGAATCTAACCTTCTTGCTCTTCATTCAATCCAGTAGATTTGGGTTCTGGTGTTGCAGATTGCTTGACAGTTTGTGTATACAAGTGTGTGCTGTCTAATGTGTCTCCGTCTTTTTTTTTTCCTTTCATAATCAGGCAAACACACACACACACACGGCACAAACTCAGACGGAGCCCACCCACACTTCAGGCATAATGCTACATCTCATCCATCAGTATGAGGTAAAACAAGGATGCAACAGTAAGTGTGTATAATTACTCATATAAATGGCTTTTGTTGCCATTCTTATGAAAGGTAAAGTTATAAATGACTGTTGTTCCAGAGAAATGTAATAAAGCACAACTGAAGATGAAGTGATAGCTTGTAGTAAACTACAATAACCTCCCACTTCTCGACAAGCAAACTTCATCTCTCTCTTTACAAGTGCGCACACACACACACACAGTTTGCTTTACTGCTACATGATTTTAGTTTTAAAAAACTAAAAGGAGGAGAAGGAGTTGTGCTCTCCATCTCTACACCTTCAGCTGCATACAGTTGCCCAGCATTGCTTTGATCTGTGTTCCCATTTGATGGGCTCATCCAATTCTTCTAATTCACACTGAGTGAATTCAGTGTGCAGTTTACACCAGGCAACATGATGTCAATTCTATTCCATAAAATATGTATGGTTTATATTAATCAACGCAATTAATAAAACAACATAATGTATTACAGCAGAAACAACCACCATTGGTTCCCTGTGCTCAGATGACCACTGAACTAGAATTGTCAAAAAGGATTTTTTTTTTAATCCAATTCAAGTCCTAGTACAGTGTAAACAAACATGTTCATTGTTCAATTTCTTCCAGATTATTGCCAGTCTTTTTTGTTGTAGCAATGACTTTAAACTCAGCAGGGAGCTGGGTAGTAAACCAATGTGTGAATAAAGCTTTTATTTTGTTGGACAAAATAAAAAAGCTACATTAAATATTTAATCTTTGTCTCTTATGAAAAGCCTACTGGCAAATGAGACAATGTTGATGTGCATTACTGCAGTCCTTCAGTCCTCCACTACAGAGTTGGATGGGACAAACATGTCTTGCAGAGACTAGCAGGCTCTAACATCATCAAAAGCTTTCCCACTACTCATGGAAGAATCTATGAGTAAATTCCATACAGCGAAAACAAGTTCTTGACTCCACAGGAAATGTGTAACAGACCAGGACATGAATCAGGGGAATTACAAAAAGGGTTTGTTGAGGATGTCTATGTTGCTTTCAACAGCTGTGTAGTCATTATATAGCTGCTTTCCGACTGGATTTTTTGCAGTTACCTAGAACATAACATTCCTAGAAATTGGTCCAGTGTTCCGACTGGACCAATTTGGGGATTATTAAATTCTTCTGGCCATAGTTCCTGTAATTCTTTCAGCTTCTACTTCAGGGCAGGGGCTTTTCCCTTTTCCGCACAGTAGTGGTTAGATGGCTGTATTATAATAACAAAAGCTCAGTTCCTGTGGCTACTTGGCCTGTGTGAACGCAAATGTATAAAACTGTTTTGGGGGAGCGTAGTTAGTAGAACTGTTTAGTAGTGGACTGTTCCTATAACTACCTTCCTCTAACTACTTGGTTGGAAGATTATTTATTCCAGTTTCTCTGAAAGCTGCTATGCAATTTTTCCAAAATGTTCTCAGTGCAGTGTGAAACTGAATAAAGCTTTGAGTCTGGAGACACTACTAGAAAACCATATTAGTGAGGGTTTTCAGCTCAGAGAGAGTATTGGAAATGTCAAAAACAAAAACAAATAATCTGAAACACTGCCTCTTTTGTATTTATTCCAGTAATTTCACTATCCAGCATTCCCTGTGCAACTAAATATCCACAGTATAATCACAGCAAAATGTTTAATCAAGCTTTTTCTCACAACAACGGTGTGATTCTTGTTTTGGCTATGGACGAGCATATTCTTTATTCTTCAAAGCAATACCTAAATGGCAGAGGTTATAGTTCTAAATACATTATAAAAATCACCGTTTTACTACACTGTATTTATGCTTATAAACCAAGGGATGGACAAATCCAACAATCCAATTCTGCTTAGCTCTGCAGTGTTAAATAAACACGTTGTACAGCTTTATGTCCCGAAATCACTTCACACAACACTCCCTGTTTATCCCCATACAGTACAGTATATTGCTTATTTACATACAGCTGATTTAACCCACTCAGCACATGGCTGAGTTATGGCGGGGTGTAAAACAACATGGGTAGTAACTCTGAATGGTAATTATCAAATGTTGCCACTCAGCAAGTGTGCTCCAGTCATTGGCCAGGGTCCTGTTAAAACATTTAATGACCGGCCGGCCACCATGAGAAAGGCCCAGTTGGTTGGTATTTGGTTTATAGCGATGTGACATACAGAAAAACAATTCAGCAGCTTAGTGTAAAATCTGATGACTGGACATTTTGCTTGTTCATCTGTTTTTTTTTTCCCTCTCTCACATACACACAATCTATTTTAATGCAATGAGAGGTTTATGAGGCAAAATTAACCTGAGAAGCCAAATGGTTTGTTACACAGAACCATCCGAGAAGGCATCATTGGAATCAAAAGGAGAGGCACTTTTAAACCTGCTGCACCTATGTTATGAATGGTACACACATTTTCACTACCATCTCATAAAATACGGACACTTGGTCAGGTGCCTTTGTCATTGCTATTGCCGCTAAAGGTCTCCTTTAGCATCATATAACAGGTGCTTGGTCAGGACTGGTTAAGGAAAAGCTTGTGGGTGGGCTTACGGTTCCGTGTCTCGTGGTAACGGGATGGTTGGGTTAAGGGAAAGGATGTGGGTGGGCTTACAGAGCCATGATTTGCGGGAATAACGGGCGGTTAAGGACACATGCGGGACACAAACCCCGCTCTCCTGGGTGAAAGTCCCCGGTAACGGGACGGTTGGGTTAAGGGAAAGGTTGTGGGCGGGCTTACGGTTCCATGACAGCCACTGCCCCAACATCCGTATTTTACGCGTTCAGAGTGAGAACAGGTTGGAATGGTACACAATTCCTGTCTCCTTAATGGGTGTAGTCTCATTGGATGGATGGATGAAAATGAAAATATGTATTATTTATTAGTATTATTTACACTGGTCTTATATTGTGTGTTGGAAGGACATATACAATAGTAATGTAAATTAGTTCTAGTGTATAACATCATTTAAGGTTTGTTTCCGACATGTATCTGAATAAAAGTATTATGAGTGCCTTTTTTTTATCTACAGTACTGTGCAGCCCTGTGCTTAGATAGCTTTGACATTGAATTGGAAGAAAGCTTTGACATTACAATGTTGCAGTCAGACAGGCAGAGTAATATTTATAAAAGGTCATAGCTTTAGTTAACTATTTTTATAATTCATGGAGTTACTCCCCATTTCCTTACAGCTGCTTGAAACCCTATCATCCAGTGTCTTCATCATATTATGTCACATTAAGTCACTCACAGCACAAATATTTGAGGTCACTAAAATGGAGACTCAAAACAATAATTATGTCTTAGAACCTCAATTAACACAGGCAGAGCCGTCTGAAATCATTGTAAAAGTTTTCTCATTGATCATCTAAAATCTACATTTATATCTCTTCGCACCCTGAACTGCATCATTTGGACAAAAACTGATAAATGACAGACGTGCAACATTTGAAAGTGTTTGTGCGACTGTATTCTATCTGACAGTGACGAACACAAAGCACCAGCTCCAACACATGATGTACATTTCAGATCTTCACACATGTATAATGTTTACTCTTGCCATTTAGGTTGTAAGTCAAAGCTGTTTCAGGCTGATACAAACCCTGCAGATGCTCCTAAAACAGCTAATCCAGATGTGCGTCTACTAGCTAAACCTCAACGAAAATGCTAAAATAGGCAACGCAGGCGAGATTAGAAGTGACAGAAATTAAGAAAATTTGGGTCATTGAAAGTGTCACACGTCACCCTAAACCTATACTTTAGGTGCCACAGCCTGCACTGTTGTATGTCACAGCTGAAACACTTGTTAACAGATTAATGTGGCAGATTAGTACAGCTACCCTGCACTTTAATCCAGTAATCCTGCATCAAAGGGTCATGAAGAACCTTTTATTTTCTGCTGTAAAAAAGAAGAGATGAAAAGAGGAGGAAAGAAGGAGGGGATTGGGAAGGATGGCCGTGTTGCCTGAAATGTGACATGCGAGGGAGTACAGATAAAAACAGTCACATATAACACATACATAAATACTTTTAACGCAGTGTTCAAAAACCACACTTTCTAAGAACTTGGCAAGGAAAAAAACTTTAAAGGTTGCCATCTCTCATCCTTCTCTGCTGAGCCTCTTTTTTTTTTTTTTTTACACAAGCACATGATTTCAGACAGCCTTTTTGTGTCCACATCTCCAATGCTGTTTTGAACCTTATTTCACTTTGACAGGAATTATAGATACATATGCTAACAGGGCTAATTCCCTAAGGCAGCATCACATTTTATGACACCAGAGGCAGAAAGTTGATCTGGCTTGTGCATGTTGAAAGGCACGCATAAACACACAGACACACTCACATATGCAGCCATCTACATTCCTCTCACATTCAACTTGCAAATAATACCAAGGATGTTTCAATTTTGAGCTTTGGAAATTAGTTTTTTTCTGAAAGAATATCACAATTTAAAAGTTCCATGACTTCAGATTAAAGTCCCTTCAAGGAAAATAACAGGAAAGGACATAATGTGGACCCATTGTGTGACGTGAATTGAATTGGCTCCTGCTACATTAACAGATGCAGCCTTGTACATGAAATGAGGAAAATAGAGTCTCAGAACATAAGGTTTTGTGTATAGTGGATGTCTTTGAATATTTTAATTCAAGCCTGGGCAGAATTACCTGGATTATTTGAAACTCACCTTCTCCAGACTTAAAAATGGGAAACAAAAGGCAAGATGAACCTAATTGAGATAAGACTGTACAATTGAGATATGAATGTGCTCTGTATGTGTTTGTGTGTGAAAGTGCACGGGAGCAAGGCCTTAGGTGTGTGTCACCAAATTCTCACTGGTGTAAAATCTACTATTAACTGGAACTGCTTTTAGTTGTTTTGACCCATTTCTTTTGAACCATGTTGCTGTTTTTCAGGCTGCTGAGACTGTAAAGACAAATAGCTTCCAAAACAATCCCCATAGCAACTACTCATGACAATGTGTTTGATATATAGCCGGCATGGCAAACAAGTAATTTATAACATTGCACCCTACAATTGCCCTACAATGTAAAGAGCCTGAAGTGATTCTGTTTAACTAGAATTTTCTTCCATTGAATAAACTTGTTTTTCATAATATTTAAAAGACAGCTCAAATAGAGATATCATGAAAATGGACAGAAATGTGTTTTTACAGACAAGTCAATAACCATATCCACAGTATCATCAGCTCCTGGCATGGAGGTATTATCCAATGCTATTTAATCTCAGCCGTGTGCGCCGCTCTGCAACTATTTATAAATAAAAGCACAAAGGTAGTACACAATGTAAAATGTTTATTGTATTTGTGGCATTGTGCCTCTACTAGCCTCAGGGATCATTGTTTGATTCAATCAAATAGATCACAACATGCTTATCTGTGCCTAAACTCAAACCACACTGTTGATGTTGATGGTGTGTTTTAAAGCAGCACCTGCATGTCATATTTCAATGCTGTAGAGTTCTTAGTCCAATTCTTAATTCTTAAGAGGGCAGATACCAATCATGTTCAGAAAAGAACTGACAAGGACAAACACACATCATATACAACACATGTAACAGTCCAGATAATCAGTAAACCCCCTTCTCCTTTTGTTGTGCTTTCCCTTTGCTTTGGCTTTCCTCTCTCTCCTCTTGTGCATACCTTTCTATCAGCCCTTCCTTATTCAAGTGCAAGGCTCTTTTGTTGATTTGCGGAGCAGCAATTTGGCTCCAGCGAGGGGCAGAGGCAAGTAAAATTCTGCTTTGATGACTCTAAATGGGGAGATTATCCAAATGAAAGGCAATTACACAAACCAAACCCAAGCCTCTAACCTTCAATATTTCTGCCTTTTTTCTCCAACACAATGCTCATGCTCCACCATCTCATGCTATTCATCATGCTCCCTATTCGATTCCACCTGTACTATTTTTTTCTCTCTTCACTTCTCTTTCCTCATAATGTCCTTCTGCTTTCATCAATCTCAACCTTTCCCCCTCTTCTTTAACCTTCTCTTTTATCCTCTCTTCTCTTTACATCCTTGTAATGTATTTGATTTTTCTTTTGCCATTCCTGCTGCTTTGCATTTTACTTTTTCCTCTTCTCTACTTTTCTCAAGAGAGACGTTAACCGAAGTGGTCACAAAGGCCCTTTCAGAAAGAGAACACTGATGAGGACATCATATTTCTATGTTGAGGTTAGCAACAACTGCTGATTGGTCATAAACAACGTGAACACAGGCCAAATTAGACTAATAATTTGCTCAATTTAAAAGGGCTCCCATAAACTATGTTGGGTGAAGCGTACGACAGGCAATGTGTCTTGTTGGTTAAGTCTTTTAAGCCAAATGTCTTTGTTATAGTAAGTTCAAATTCATTCTGTGACCTTTGCTGCATGAGTTGTCACACTGAACCCCCCCATGTCTTTGCTGTCACTCACCAATGTGCTCACTCTAATGAAGCAGAAAGTCAGAAGCTTTGCAATACACCAGACAGAAACTGCAGCTGATAGACAGTGAATAATGGGGACTGGCGTACCAACACACACACAGACACACACACACACACACACACACACTAACCTCCCTGTGACAACAGTGTCAGCACAGAACAGAGGGAAAATCTCGAGTTACGGGGTCACTCTGTCTCATTTGTCTTTTTTCCACTCCTCTCCCTATTATTTGCTTGTTTCAAGCCTTTTAGTCGATGCATCTCTTTTTCTTTCCCTACCCATCTCACAATAACATTGATAATGACATGGCACCTTTATAATAATCTTTTGTTTTCATTCCAATGTTCCAGCACACCAGAGAGCTGAAGTGTAGGTTTCATGGTGTGTTCTTTCCACAGTCTCTGCCAGGCAGCTAACCTTTTGGCTGCATTCCTTTTGGCACCAGATTGGAATGAGTTTACCTCACACCCAGCCGGAGCAGGGTTTCCCGAAGGGATGATACCTCCAAAAACACCTCTGTGCTGCTGTAAATCACTAAATAAAGTTGGTATGAACACTGTGTCATTATTGAAAGACTAAACATAGCAGCTAATGGGGACACAAGTAATTTTTTTTGGTAATCTTGTTTGCTTTTGAGGAGCCAAATGCACAAATAACATTTTAGCATTGTTTTCCTTAGGGGCAGAAAGGGGGAAAACCTTAACCTACTGTATTTTACAAAAGGTCTGTTCAGCACCATGGACAGAGACAAAGAGACAGACTCAGTGCCGTGCAGAGACTGCACTCCACCAAGCTACTACGCCAGACAAATAAAGAGATGTTGTTCATGCAAATAAAACAGCTTTTAAAAAAAGACTGTATAGGTCAAACAGTGAAGGGTGCATGCGAATGTAATGAGGTCTCCAAGCCATTCAAACAATCTTTTCTAATGCCTGATCTTGTTTTCTGAGCTGCCTGTCTGTTAATTTAATCTTCGATCAATGTCACCCAAGGGGACCAATAACGCAACATGGTATTCTCCGCCTGTAATACGACATGTCACACAATCTGATGCGCAGAGGATTTTAAGGGGGGCATTACAGGTTTCAAATGCGCACGCACGCACACACACGCACGCACACACACACACACACTAACCTCCCTGTGACAACAGTGTCAGAACAGAACAGAACAGAACACACACACACACACACACACACACACACACACACACACACACACACACACACACACACACACACACACACACACACACTCCTCATCCCTCTTTTCATGCAAAATGCCAGCTCCCCTGAACCACAGACACAATTCTCCACGCTCCTTTGGGCTTCTGCTGTCAAGTCTCCTGCCAGAGAACCAAACAGGCAACATTTATCATGAGCCACAAGATGACGTAATGGTGGTTCATACCGTAGTAGGAGTTATAATAAGGTCAGCAGCAGTCTGCAGACAATCTAAATCCCTTTTACGGTAAAAGTTAAAAATAAAAACTGCTCTCAATTCCCTGTCACAATGTTATATATAATGTACATGGAAAACATCTGTTAGGGTCACAGAGCAACAAAACATCTCATTGTTTAGATGAGGGCCAGCTGCCAATAAGCACAAAAAGCAAAAACTAGAGTTTCTGCGGGGCATTATATACTGATAATAAGCCCAGAAGATGGCGTAATGTGTTTCTCGTAATAGAAGGCAATGTCATCATGCTAGACCTACTTTCAATACATCTTGCTATATTTCTTATTGCAGAGCAACAGTGCCACTATGTGGGCATTTAAGAATGCAGCAGGTTACATAAGATTTGAAAGGCCATGCATTACATCATATATATGTATATTGTATTATTCTTACTGTATATAAACCCAGTTTTGCGCACACATTCATGGAAATTATTCATGGGAGAAGAACATTCAGACAGTAATATTAATAGGCCAGGTAGCACTTATGTAACGCAGTATGTGACATTCTTGTGAGAAGTGTCTTTAAGCCAGGCTATCATCATCTTGATTGCACAAGCACATGCAACCACACATGTAAGCATACACCCATGTGGTTATTTACTATATCATGATTTTTTTATAAGAAACACACACACTCTCTCCCACTATTATATCAATATGTGTGGTGAGTGCATTATTAATATATAATATAGATATATTCATATACTGATATCAAATACTTCTAAATCAATTGAATAATATTAGAATAGTACTGAACCAAAAAACCCACTTGTAGAAGATACAATACTCCATAGCCACAGCCACATTATATTTGCCAGGCCTGTTTGTAATTATCAGTTATAAACACATTCTACTCCTATCCATAGTGTTCTATTTGTTTCTGCATTACCATTGTCAGAGACGCCGGGAGCCATGCTTTGTCCACTCCTCCTCTTCCTGAGGGCCTTAAGTCTGGCCTGAGAGATCTCTCTGACAAGGGAGGATATGTGCTCCTTGTTGCGGCCATTGTGGCCTGGAGGAGAGGCCTTGGAGTCTCCATCTCCACTATCACTGCTTCGGACCACAGACGTACCCTGGACGAAGAACAAGTCTATTTCAGTTAATGAGAAACTGTGGAAAATAATACCAAGACCGAGAATATAATATGATATAGACAGCAATGGAATGTAAACAAAATGTACAAAATATGTTGTAAAAAAAACCTTGTCCTTCCCTAAAGGCCAACGTGATAAACAGCAGCTGGTATTATAATTGTTTTTTTACAGCCCTCATCTAGAACAGCATATGTGTAAGTGTGCAACATGGTACCCACAGCTGCAGTGGGTAGAAGGCAAAAACAATGCTAGAATTTGAAATAAAGTGAGACTGCAGCTCACCCGCTCTGTCGCAAGGAAAAGACACATGCAGAACAGCCAATAGGAACTCTGTTTGTCTCTAAAATTACCTGAGATTGACCCGTCTCCTATCACGGCAAGATTTTCTAAAGCCTGAAAACAGAGCCAAGAGAGGAGCAGAAGTCTAGTTTTCTCTTAGACCATTTAAATAATGATAAGCGATTATTATGGAATCTTTGGCCAATTGTGCCAAAAATCAAGGGCCTACCACCGCTATAAAGAGCTAGAAAAATGAGAATTGTGTTAACTAACTATTCATCAACAAGGCCAAATAATTGTTAAACAAGGCCGAGTTTTAAAATGTGAAGATTGATTGCTAAGCTAGATGTTTTGTCCATCTACCCATTCCTCAGTGAATTAACTCAAAGCAACAAAATCATACAGAAAATCAAATACTGTCCTCTATTTGGTGTGTGTTCAAGAATGCTGTGCTAATTATTTCTATGCAAGTTGGTTTTTGTAAGCAATGTATGGTATACCAGCTATGAAAATGATGGATTTCTAATTTCCAATTTTAAAGGTCCAATGTGTTGAAATCTCTCCCATTTAGCGTTGAGATCATGAATTGCAATCAACTCTCTTGAGCCACGCAGTTCCAAGTACGTACTACAGCTACAGTAACCTTCACACTTCAACAATAAAAAAATGAAAGGTGGTGCAGTATGTCCTGTATGTCCCTTACTGGCTAACGTATTTGGAAGGAATATGAATATGGAGCGTCTACCCCAGTTCATGCAAGTAAAAAATGAATTGATGGTGGTGGTAAATATTAATAAAAAGGACAAGCTTGTGAACGGGAAACACTGATATTGATAATGAACAACTAAACACATTACACATTGGACCTTTAAAACAAAGCTAAATAATTGTAATTCTTACTTTTCCATTTTGCCTGGAAAATCTGTAGATAGGCGGTAGAGAGTATGCTTTCATTCTGTAAACAAAACAGACACAAATAATTGTATTAACATAAATGCATGGTATGAGTGATTTCCTTACAACACTGATTTATCAACAAAGACATCTGAAATTAGCCATGTAATTGTGTAAACCACAATGGAACTAAAGTTAATCTGAATATGAATAATTGGAGGTTTAAACACATCTTTGATCAATAAGTAATATACATAGCTTTATATAACATGGATGGCTTGATAAATATAGTGTTCTTAAGAAGCTGTAGCTTTGTGTATGTGCATGTTAAATGGTACATATAACACATTTTCTTCATTTCTACAGTGTAAAAAATATTCAAAACTTTGCAATAGGCAAGTCAACACTTTTATTCACATGCAGCAAGGTATCCATCCTTAAAACAATATCTGCAGCTAAGCGATGTAGGTTTCAAGCAGATATTAGCCCCGGGGGAGTAATTAGTTGCCACACAGGAACACAGACAAACACAAACCAAACGGTCTCCAAGAACCATCCCCGGTAGCCATAGTATTACATTTTTACAATCTACGTACTGATGGATCCTAATAATGTGCATCATTGGCCAATGCTGTTTGTATAAATGAATAACCTCAGGTACCTTGTTCAATAAAAAATGTTTGAGTGAAGACATAAGCACAATTTGCCTCTTTGCTAGTTTCATATGGGATCTACTTACATGCAACATTTCAAACAAATTTATCAGTTTGCGCAATTTCAAAGTTTTATCTGTATTGTAGGACACTTATGATTGCAAGTGAGCAAAAAGAAGAAAATTCCAGAGCCATAATGGCACATGCTATTATGGTATTATTTCTGCACTGGTTGTGCTATAATGGGAAGGACAAAAAACAATGCTTTTCTGAATACATTCTAATATTTAATCCCCAAGACCTTCCACCATTTCACATTTCTGGTGGTGTGTTTCATGTTTTGGAGTTAATTTGTTAGTCCACCTCCCCAAGATTACTATCCTCCATATAATGAATTACAGTATCATACCACATGGAACCAGACAGACTTAGGGTTTTGTAAAAAGTGTCTCGGCACGTCAAGCCCAAATAACCCCTGCTGCTGTGTAGTGAAAGCTACACCAGTGTATCTATTGCAGTATTTCATACCAGCAGTGCAAGACAGGGAGTGAAAGTGAGTTAAGTATTTGCAGATGTGGCTTACCCGTTGACCCTCCTTGTCATTCTTGTTTTGGTGAAGAGAAGATCACTGTAGGGCAGCTTCTTAAACCTTTCTCTTCCCACAGCCACATACAGCTGACCGCCCTCCAGCTGATTCCCATCAGTCACCTGGTGGCCTTCATAGGTGTAGAGACTGGAAAACAGACACAAAGTCAAAAGCCCCATGGTTTCCATCATGTGTTTACCAGTTTGTCAAGGTGCCCTTGAGTTGCAGGGTATCCTCCCATAATCATCAAGTGGTCATTTATTAAGACAGTTAAAACATTAACAACACACACTGTTTATATACCACCAGAGCAAAGATAAACGTTCATGTTAACAATGGCAACTTAAAGCAGTTTTTCTTCATTGATTATGCATATGTATACAGCAGTGTAAGCAAGTGCTAGAAATAGTTATAATAGAAAAACATGTGATGTTGGTCTGAGACTTCTGTTAAGTATTGTTCTTGAGTTACTTTGTTAACAAGTAATGATTGTTTACATGTGAAGTGCAAGCATTTTTGTTTTAGCTGTACCTCCGGACACCCCCCAGGACTCTCAAACCCATCTTCTCTGTGATCATCTCTAGTATTCTGTCAAACTGGCCAAGCATCCTCTGGTGTACCAACAGCCTCACAGCAGGGTCCAAGACATCGCCATTTGCTACCACACTAATTAGAGACAAAACACACAATTAAAAAAAAAACACTGTCAGACTGGTTTCCCTCATTGAATATATCCCTCTGAGAAAATCTAAACAGCATGAATAGGCTTATGTGAAGCAGGGCAAATTGAACGTACAATATTGTGCACGGCTCCTTGATGGGTTTCAGGAATCGAGCCGACGCGATGAGTCGATTTGGTGGCAGTGGTCTGGCCTGGAAATGAGGGTTACAAAGAGTAAAATATGTCAAACATACAGCTGCTCAAAGATCATTAAAGATTATCTGGCACACCGAGTGTCTACATCTGGTATGGGAAATGAATCTAAGTACATAGAGAAATGCCTATCACGATATAAACACACATATAAATATAGTCTGGGTCCTGATAACAGGTAACCTAAGCGTGCTTTGAAAGCTTGTTAGCAGATCAGTGTGTCCATTTGGGATTTAAGAATAGCGCTTGTTTCCCAGTGGAGACTCAGAACAACAGACATGGGCAAACCTTAGGTACTTTTGCTTTAGGGACCAGCGCAAACACTGGGTTCAATATTTATTTCTAGTTAGTAAGGACAACATTTAAGCTCCTAATTATAGCTGTCCGTGTCAGGGCTGCCAACAGGGCTAAAACTGTAAGTCCCCTAGAGCAGAGATAGGGGGTCCTCAGAGTCACTGCAAGGGGGCCTCCAAATTATTGTTAATTTTTAAAACCTTTTTCAAATTAAAATGAATTTAACATTATTAGCAGATATAAATCCCCACTGATGATAGGCTTTCTGGCCTATGGGTAAGGTAGTCACTAAAGTAGCCATCTCCAGATACAGTTAATCCCAAGGAATCACTGTGTCACAAGTATTATAACATTAAAATGTTTATAAAATCACACCAACACATTATGTTGATAGCTTGGTATTCTATGAACTAAAAATGTATATATAAAGGCTTTAGGCAGCCCTACACTTTATTGTAGGCCCAGCTTAATATGCAACTTCATTTTATACAATATTAGTAGTAGGAGGTCCCTTCTCTGTCTCTCCATCAGTTAAGGGGTCCTTGGTTTAAAAAACGTTGAAGACCCCTTTACTATTGCCAGAACTGCTTGAAGAATCAGAGCCACCAAGAGTGGCAACAGCGTGATGTAGCACCATGTATTAATTGTAGACAATAAAATGTTTACCCATTTACAAATCCACTAATATACTATATAATAAATTTTTTATTGTTTTGCTGTGAGATATTTCAATACATGGCAGTGTTTGAACTATACCATAGCCTTTGGGGAACCCATTTTCTTTTATTTTTACCAGGGGGGAGAGCTTGCGACTTACATTGACTTACAAAGATACATAACATCTACAAGTGTATACTCTATACAGGATTTACCCTATTATACTTTATCGACAGGAATTGATAGATCAAACAGCAAACAGCCAACCACAAATAGTGTATTAACAAAGCATCAGGCTGTCTTTGACTTTTCACAACGGTTAAAGTTACTAAGGCTACCACAATTCCTCCGTTCAATTAGGCCTGAGCGACGCACCCCAAGCTTCCATCCTTAACAAACAGCCATGTATACTGTATCGGCTCTTCCAGTCTCTCCACTGCTGGCTGTTCCAATTTAACGGGAGAGAGGAGGAAGAGGGGTTAGGATCGTGACCGGTCTCTGATGAGCTGTAACAACCACCATCTTCAGCCAGAGAGGACATTATTTCTTCAGCTTGCGTTATCACTCTGGCGGGAGGTGAGCTAACAGGGCTGGCAGTAAATGAATTGGTCGTGCTATTAATGTAATCGCTACACAATTTCTAAATAGAACCAAAGTTAATTAAACTGCCTTGTTTTCTTTTTGCCATGGCTATATGATGCTAACTGCAGAATGGATTTCAAGGACTTTGCGCACCGATTAATGGCCTCCAACGTTTATATTTTTCTATGAATCTTTGAGTTAACATGTATCTCCTAGCTCCCCCGTAGTTAGCAACCTGATACATGGTACAAAAAACATTGTGTGAAATAAAAAGCTTTCACCCCTGATGGCAAGGAGAAAGTGCTATTGTACACACTTAAATATTCTGTCTTTCATCTCTGTGACAGCAAAAAACGGAGCCCTCTCTGTAATCCTTTGAGGTTGTGAGGTTGCAAAGAGTGAGCACTGCAGGTCCTGTCCCATAACACCTGGTAACCCACTGTGACTCTACAACTAAGATTTGGATCCTCTGAGAGAGAAGCAAAGCGAGAGATAAGGAAGCAGGTATATTAAAAGTCTTCAGGGGGCCTGTGAGTGCACCCTGGCAACAGAGCTGTGAAGTCCAGGGGTAGATTTCAAAAACTTCCTTTAGAAGAACAAAGTGTGAGACATATACAGACGTATACCAGTAACAACGGCATAAGGCCAGGACACAGACACTAACTGCATACAATACTATGGTGAGGTTATTAGAACACAGAAGATCACTAACAAAATGCATTTTATTTACATAATTGCCAAAAAAAAAAATCAATACTGCTTGATAAAAAAAAAAAAAAACGAAATAGACTAATAGAAACCCCATAATCCAAGCCAGGAACAAACCAAAAACAAGCAAGGCGAGATATGGATCACTCACTAGGGAGCAATTAAAAGCACTAGATTTGTTTTAAGGATTTTTATAGGCACATGATCTTTGATTGTATGCCGGAAGAGTCCCCTCCACTCTTTTTAGTGCCCATGTACACATTGCGTTTGACAAAAAGCACCATTTTTTACTATTATTGCTAAGCAGGAACGTCACATTCAATGCTGCTTACACACTTTAGGAAATTGCACACTCACTCGATTCCATCTAGAGAGTGCAGATGCTAGATGCAGCTAAATTATAAAGCAAAGTCCGTGCTAATTTATGAAGGAATTTGTGTATAATAAGGTACTACATCTTGGTGGAAATTACTACGACCCATTCTCATTTCACCTAATCATTAAATTAATCTACAAGAATCACTGTTTACTGTAACCAGCAGGTTACATAAAGTGTCAACTGGTTCCACTCTCTGTGTGATGCCATTCTCTTTTCGCTTAAGGTATACAAAATACTTCGATGAGGGATGGTTTGGGAGGAAACTCACACAGCGATACACTGGTAAGAGCAAATTACATTTAGCCATGTATCCAGCTAATTTACATAGCTCACAATACTGTATTGTGTGCACAGTTAATTTAATATTGTACGTGGTGTTTTCTTTTCCGGGGAGAAAATCTTCCACAACAAACAAGTTCTCTCCCAAGACCATTTTGCAGAGCCACAGTCACCGCGACCAGAGCTTAGTGCCGGCCAAGACGATTGTGATTGGTTTAAACTACAAAACACGAACAACCCAGAGCAATTTATTCTCTTATCCCACTATGTATGTTGGGTGTGGCCAGACCTTACTCCACAGCTGGGTGGAGATAGGGCTGGCAATGCAAGACTACTTGAAGTGGGTCCTCTCAATTCCACCTAACCAAACCAAGCAATGAAGAAGCAGATTGCAAGGTAAATGGAAATTTAAGAACAATAGAAAATTACTATAAACTAAAAAAAGAAGCATTTCTTTATAGCAAGGACTATTGTTAGAAGCTGGGTTAATAATATGCCACATACAGAAGAGTACATCTGAAGCAGTAACCTTCCTATAATGAGCCCTTCTTATAATGCTCCAAAATCAATAAGGACAAGAAAAAAACTTGCCAACCATCCAGCCGGCTAAGACTTCTCATCATTAATTGACATAATCAGGCAAGTTAAGTGGGGCAGTGAGGTGGAAGCAGGGTCCTTGTAAACTAAATTGGCTCTTCTTATGCTTGCCACGTAATCACAGCAGCAACAACAAGCCCTTGAGGTTACCTGTGATGAATGAGTTTATAGCGGGTGATAAGACAAAATCAAGGCCACAGGAAACAGTTTCTGATTAATTTTGTATGATTAACATGTTACAGTGAAGAGAAGCAGGACACACATAGCCAGTGCTGTCTGTGGCCAGAACCAAAGATTAACGTCAAAGAAAGAAATGGGCTGCACACTTGTAGAACAGAACACACTGACACACATTTATCTGTTGCCATGTTGTCACCATAACAACATGGATAGGGTTAATATGGTTTGGTAATAGGTGTTAGTAAACACATCTGTGCCTTCCCTAGAATAAATGCTGTTATGAAAAGCATAACTCATTTGGAAAGATGACCTGAAGTTGACTTTTAAAACAGAAACAATACACCCTTGAACTAGATTTTAAGCTGCTATTTCACCTGTGACTTCATAGCTGGTGATTAAAGATGCATTGAAAAGGAGGGATGATTATGATCCATAAATCAATAATGCATGGCCATTGAGACCACAACATAGTGATTATTCACAGTGAACAATGAAGATAAATGCTAAACATAACACCTTGCTTAAGTGATCTTTCTGAAACCTTTACACTGTGGGTGGGAGCAGGAGTGCAGAGGTGAATCCTCATGTATCTTGCATTTAGTCGCAGTTTCAAATGTTGTAAATTTGGATTGAGTAAGAGGGCTGTAACTGAAACCCTCGCCGGTAACAGGTTTCATTAATTTCTCAAATATAATGCAATAAACTGAAAGCAATTTAAACAACGTGTCTATGATCAAGATTCTCATGTGCTTACTAACTGATCTTGCATTGCTGGAAATTAGGAAAACACATCTAAAGCAAGTTCAGTATTGTCATTGTTTTTGTGTCTGGCAAAGACTTAGTAATGGATTTCTGTCATGGACATATACTAGCTCACTGTTAAGATGTTGTCCAGTCCACAGTGTATGTGAGTGAGTCAGCAAGTGACTGACATACTTAATCAAGTGAGGCTACTATTGATTCTTACTGCTAAAACTAAAAACCAGTGGGTGGATTGATACCTGAAGATCTTCACTGGCAAGGGCATGTGGGGATTCACCACACCGCAAGGCTATTTGGATGAGTGACAGGACAATGTAAGTTACTGTATGTAACTGGGTTACATCTCTGCAGGTTGTGTTTATGTGAGGCCAAAGATGATAAAGATTGGGACTTTCAGGCATTAAAAAGAAGGTATTACTTAAAAATTTCACTAGGAAACACAGTTCCTACATGGTAATTCCTATTTGATCTGGATTGTGGATTAATTCATCTTCATTTAAAGCTGGGGTAAAGTCTTAAAGTTAATCCACACGTGAACACACCGCTATTCCCTACAGCTGTTGAACTACTTTCCTTACATCATTTTACTGCATTCAACCGGAACTTGCCTTTCTAGGCTGACATAACACACACATGACTACTACTACTACTACTTACTACCTTTTGAAAGAAGGCATGCTTACTTTAGCAGAACTTTGGCCTTACCTGCATGGGAAGAGTCTGCATCATCCTCTTCCTTCTCGAGCCTATCTGTAGGTAACTACAAACAAAACAAAGTACAGTTAGCCTCAGCACCCTGATTTTTAACACTGGTACGCATTTTTAACTCATCAATTAAGAAATATCTTTTCATGCCATTAATTAGAAATGTAAATGTGAGAATACTTGTCTTTGCTGGTAGCTGTGCTGCCAAAACATGGTTTAACGTAATCTAGGCCTACCTCTTATTTTATTAATAGTCAGTGTGTAGCCCCACATCATGCATACTAAATTAAAAAACATTAAAAAGGTTAGTTGGAGAATCATTTGTGAATCTCTTGAATTAGATCTGATCTTCCCCACAATACCTCTGGGTATTAAAGCAAAAACTGAATGGTATGACGTGAAAGGAAAACAGAATGAGGACTATGGCAGTGCATATGTGCAACCAGTTCTGCAGCAGATAACATATACAGTACCCAGATCTTTACCTTGCATTAAAAAAAAAAACTATGTCAAGTAGCATGGTGACAGTACACCTTGGCATTTAACTTTGTCACCACTACATTCTATGAATAACTCACTGCACAAATCTCATTATCTGCAGTATAAATCCACTTATTTTTAGGCCAGAGCAGAGTCCTCATCTGTTTTCCTGCTGTGACTTAGCACTGTGCAAAACTGTTGAGTGACATAAACTTTAAGACCATAACTGAATCAACAGGTCTGATGCTCAGTGACATAATGATTTGAATGGCGGATTGACCACATTGTCATTGACTATGGGATCCACTATGTGTGCCGCGTATGTCAAATAAGATTTTAATTAGGCTACTTAATATCAATAGTAATTACAATTGGCCAGCATGACTTCCTGTAGGCAATAAGTCTACTGCAGTAGATGGGTTAAACCTGGTCAGCCACAGTATGTACAACTGTAACCGTACTGATAATCTTCAGGCTCAGTTACGGTGTAAAGGTAATAACTTGTCAAACGTAAGTCTTACTCCATCCTTTTGAATCTCTCCCTCCCAGCAGCGACGTACTGCTCCCCGCTCTGCAGGCTCTCCAAGCAGTCCACCTTGTGGCCTCCTCTCGGTGTGTAGATGTTTCTCACCGCTCCAAATGGGGCTTTTATCCCGCCGGTCACCTCTCGCAGCAAAGTCTCAAAATTGGACACCCTCTTTTGGTTTATTACAATCCGGCGAGCGTCGTAGTAAGGGTCGCCGTTTCGGTACATGAAAATGTTCTTCACGACGGGCTGTGACAAAAAGTTTGGCTTCTCCGAGCCCATCGTTGTGCGTAAAAGAAAGCTGGCACGCAACAGAGAGAGATACTTGTTATGATAAACTTACAGCAGCTTGAGCCCAATTGTGAGACAAAGGCTTAAAATCCATTATAATAACATTAGAGCTGGTCCATCCTGGCCAAATGTTTAGGGTTGAGTGGGGCTAAACGCGGCACGCAGATCTTCAAAGTGGACAGTTTGGACACAGAAGCGTTCAGGGCGTAAGACGACTGGGGGTGGGGGTTAAAGATTAGGTTACTGAATAAAACATGAGAGCACATGCATCAAACTGTTGATATTACCCTGCGTTATGTCAACATTTAACAGAATCTCAATCCGTTACAGGGGAAACGCCGGAGAGTTAATCGCTTCGCGTGCACCGCTACGCATCAGGTGATGGTTTGGCCAAACGGGTCTCTGTAGTTTCCCCAGGATGTATGCTGGGAGCTGTATAGTATCTGTTTGGACGTATCCATGGGAACGCGCTGCTGTTTTCTCACCCCTACCAGGAGATTCACACATCCGTTATAACCAGAGAGTCAATCATTAAGTGATAAGTAACAAACGCTTATTTAATAAAAATGCGCACTGTCAGTGTAGAAAACAAAAATGCATGAAGAGCGCTGTGAGCAGAGGAAAAAAGTAGAAACACTTGTTAGACAATTGTTAGACAAAAGACAATTGTTAGACAATTGTTAGACGATGCAAAACCCATGCAACAGCCATGTGAGAAAGTTAATTGGGCATCAAGAGAATTGGAATACCGGCGTGACATCTCGAGAGTGGAACAAAAAAACATGTTTGTTCTGTTTAACTGTGTTGCGTAACAACAGGGATATGTCAGTGTTCATATTAATCTAATTTTCAGGTTTATAATTGTATTTAGATGCTATATCAGAATAGGTTTACATGGTTTAATTTTCAAAAAACACTATATTTTTGTTGTACTGCACATTCCTGCAGCTCCTCTTTTTTAACCCTGTGTGTTGAGCTCTCTGTTTTAGCTGCAGAGTGAGGCATCACACTTCTTTTCTATCTTTGTTGGGAGTCACACAAATGCAGTAGCTAGGTAAGGACTACTAGCCAGTCAGAAGCAGAGTATGAGGGCGTGGCATGCTAGCAGCTAGGCGAGCATTCATGGAAGCAAAGGCTGGACTACAATAGAGCTGTTTGTGAACTGGAGTGGACTTTAGGCTTTTTCACTTTGTAAACCTATAACATGCACAAAAATATAAATAAAACAATAAAAGGACAAGGAAAAAGCCAAAAAGTATAATATGAGCACTTTAACACAATATTGTCATGTGGCACGTTTCTTGTTGCAGAAATTAAAGCCAGATTCGTTTATAATATAGCCCCATGCATGTAAACATTTCCCCACTATATGAAGCATGCATTGTTATAACCTACATTATGTATTGATAGGCGTAGTTGTGGCAAAGCTAGCCTATAGTTTAATTTAAAGTTTGGTTGGTTGCTGTATGGTACCAGAGAGATAATCGTGACTAAAACCTCTTTTTACTTATTTCCCTCCTCCTTCAATGATTTAGTATGTTTATATGTACGCTAATATTTAACCCTCATGTTGTCCTCAGGTCAAATTTGAGAAAATAATCGGAAAAAAGTGACAAAAAAACCCCAGCAAAAACATTGGGAAAAGCATGACATTTTTTAAATAAAATTGACAAAAAAACGTAGAGAAAAGTGTAGAAAAATAACAAAATGTTGAAATTTCAACCCAGAAAAACACAAAGTTGCAGGTCGACGGGAAGACAACACAAGGGATAACTATTTTTCCGAATATGAGAATAATCCGAATTTGTGCGAGAGTAAACTCAGATTGAACACATAGTCTAGCTTTCTGGATTTACCCTGCAGAGATCTGAGGAGAAGTTAACTATAGTCCTCATAAATCCACCAGTGTTTAAAATTCCAGCGAAAGGACATGGACAAACATGCATCCGGCTGAATTTCTTGCAGCAAAGGAGCAATCCCTAAAGTGGAAGGTCAAGGATATAGACTTGTGTTGTCAAGACCCCTTTCATCATCAGCAGCAAAATTACTGCTCTATTGAGATATGTTGGGTGTCAAGAATTAATTCAGTCAGGGCCAAAAGCCCCAAAAGAACATTAGTATGCTATAGTAGATGTTGTGATATGATATGTAATGTGCCTATAGGATGTGCACTGATGATGTTGGTTGTTGTAACCTACAGCAATAGTCGCCTTTATTGCACAGCGGCACCTCAAATTTTAACTTGAGGCCACATGATGGTGCTGTTTCATATAGTGTGCTAGAATTTTAAAAATTGTTAGCAGGGGAGTAGTTGCAAAACATAATTTCTTGAAAAACATATAGCCTTCTGAAATGTGATTGTTTGCTCAAAATATTAGAATATATAGGCTACAACAGCAAACTGGCACCGAGCTTAGAATATAACGTAGAAGTTGCAGTCATGGTTTTAGGAGCTACTTTAAAGACACTTATCTAAAATGTGTTATAAAGAAGGCCAGTAAACATGTATTACAGGATTTATGATGGAGCTTATTAACAGAAGGCTAGGCCTATATACATATACATAGATATACATATATACATATACATACTGTACATACAGTACAGGCCAAACGTTTGGACACCTCATTCAATGAGTTTCCTTTATGTATATGTATATATACTGTACATACTGTATATACATATGTGTATACATATACTGTATATATACATACAGGATACTGTAAATATACATACAGTATATACATATATATAATATACATATTTTTCTCTTGTAGAGAGTGATAGAAAACATGGGGAGGTAGAGGAGGTTGACATGTGTCATCCTTTTCAACATCTACCAGTCAAAGAGATATAAAGGACACTGTAAACAATTCATTTGTTTACAGTTTTTCAATTGATTGGAATTTGATTATTACCCAGTAGCTTGCCAAACATTCTCTATCCATGGCTGATGGCTCCTTTGGCAAAGATGTGTTCTCTTTTTGGACTAAGGCATCTGGGCTTTTGCATGAATGTGTTGGCTGTGATATGTGACAGTGACTGTAAACATACAGTGTTCTAAAGGAGTGATATGTAGTACAGGTGTTTTGTCAGTAGAGGGCCCTGTATGACAAAAGATAAGACACACACACACACACACACACACACACACACACACACACACACACACACACACACACACACACGCTCTCCTGTCTCTCCAAATGTATGTAAGCTTCTCTAGGTTTATAGGACCTACTGAGAAAGTAAGTTTCAAGAGCAGACGTTATAAAGTGCCTTACAACAAAAGACAAAAAACATAAAAACTAAGAGAGCAAGAGACTTGAACTGAGACATATATAGAGACACAAATAAAAAGTATAATTAAATGAGAAACTAATTAAAAGCTAAACAAAACAAGTGGGTCTTGAGCTGCTTTTTAAAGGTGCCTTCAGTGTCCACAACCCGGTTTAATATTAGGACAAAGCCAATATCACATAGTGCTTTCACCTCTAAATAAGAAAATCTGATTCCCATATCCTTTCAGTTTCAACATCAGTGGCAAGACATGCTATTATACCTAATTGCTGTTGTTTGTTGAATGTTGTTATTGGATGTGATAATGGCACCTTTTAAACCCAATCCTTGCATGGCCAAAATTGGTTTGCAATTGTCATAGCTTGACAACATTTACAAAACCACACTGCTTGTCAGAGCCCTTTACTAGTGTCAACAAATGGAGGAAAGGTGGAATCAAAAACACAATCACATTTAGATTCATTGAGGACGCCCTTCCATCTCTAAAATGTAAAAAACAAATGACAGTTAATGGTATGGGTGACATCAACAGGTTTTCTGAAACATATTGTCAATGGAGTTAGAGCAAGTTGGATTCAATCTGATATACAGTTACAACACTATTTGAATGTATCTCAATGCTACTGTGCCATTTTCAGCTTATCTGATCTGTTCTATGAAAGTTGTAGGGTGCCAGCATTAGGGCTCACTGAGTGGGTAATTATTGTGGATTACAGAACAATTACAAAGTAAATATTTACTTTTAAAAACCCTGACATTGAGAAGGACAAAATTAACAATTAAATACAAATATATGTATTATGCCATTATAATTCCCTTTCAAGCTGTAGTCTGTTTAAGGTTACTCTAAGCACATCAAGTGAACATGTTCGAACAGGGACAAAGGGTACACAGGGATTTTGTGCTTTGTCAGGGATGAAATAGGGTGAAATAACAAAGAAGATGCACTGTATCAACAATGTTTTTATTAATGTGTTTTCCTCTTTGTGTCTGATAAATAAAAACTATAACAAGCAACTACTGAATAAGACTATAATAGTAACACTTTTAACATGCACAACAGGACGCTAGACTGTCCAACCCTAAATAAATATGACTGGTTCCTTTTGCAAAAGGTCAGTAGTGTATAAAGGTTACAAAAATAAAAGTGTCAGACCACACGCTGATTAGAACAGAAGTCAATATATCTGAAAGCTTTTTAAACCGTAATCATCCCCAAAGGCTGTGTACTAGATATTGGGCACTCAGTCTATACAGATTGTTCCAAGACAGTGTGTTTTGAATCTTTTGTTATTGTAATCAACACTGTTGATTCAGGGTCATGCTAACCAATCTTCAAAAAGCTCACAATTAAAAGGTACTCTTCACTACATTTTGTCTGTTCTTACGTATTCTTGTTTGTGCTTTCTCTGCAAGACATGCATGTAGATCTGTTTGGAGACTACACAACCAATGTCTCATTTTGGGATATTGAACACAATATTATGATGGACAATAATCTTATTTATTTCATGCAGTGTAAGCGGTAAAGAGCTGTAAAGACATTGTGTATAATTATACTGGGGAATGTGTTTAACAACTCTGTTAATCGTGTGAGTATAGCAATAGAACAAGTTAATGTATTATTCAATTTTACAATAATTGGGGAATGCTGTATCAATCAGTCTCACATTTCCAGACCTACCTCCACAGTGTGAAGAAGGAGGGTCTGGCTAGTCCACACATCATTCCACGATGGGAAAAATACGATCTGGTTTATTGGCATTACATTAAACCAATCACAATGGTTTTGGGTGGCGCCTGACGGAGAAACAGTTTTGATGGAACATGTGTGGAACACGTGTTTGTTCAAAAGTTGATTTAGTCATACAGAAAACTCAGATTGGACAGATAGTTTAGCTACCTGTCTGGATTTACCCTTAAATCTTAGAAGCAGTTAACCATAGTCCTCATAATTCAATTCACATAATTCGAGAGTTTAGAATGCCAACACAAAGAAAGTGGAAGGTAACGGACATCTGTCCGGAAATTAGGGACAACCGGCGGAATATTTGGTGTCACGTCGCGGAGGTAGCAGCTCCAGCACAGGACCCCGATACTTTGCTTTCCAGAGTTACATTAGCCAACTCTGACTGGGGAATCCGGAGGCGTTCACAGGCCAAGGTGGAGATATCATTTCTCCACCTAGTCCTGGGTCTTCCCAAGGCTTCCTCCCAGCTGGACGTGCCTGGAACACCTCCCTAGGAAGGCCCCCAGGGGGGATCCTTGCCAGATGTCAGAACCACCTCAACTGGCTCTTTTCGCTGCAAAGGAGACAATGAGAAAACCCATTTTGGCCTCTTGTACCTGGAACTTGTTCTTTTGGTCGTGACCCAGGCTTCATGACCATAACTACAATTGACCGGTAGGTCAAAAGCTCTCTTTTCACTGCGGTAAAGCCAATCCAATACCGCTGCTCCCATTCTCCAGCCAATCTCCAGCTCCACTGTCTCCAGACTAGCGAACAAGACTGAGGTACTTGAACTCCTACACTTGGGGTTAGGACTCATTGCCCACCCGGAGTAGGCACTCAATCAGTTTCTTGCTAAGAACCATGGCCTACGATTTAAAGATCCAGTAAGTGCTGAAGGTCCCAGGCCGATGATGTCATCAGGAACACATCATGCGCAAAAAAGCAGCTATGAGATCCCCAGCCCACCAAAACCGCAACCCCACCCAAACCCGACTACTCCTTGATATCCTGTGCATGAATACCACAAACAGGTTTGGTGAACCTGGAAGGAGTCAGACTAAAGGTTGATTTATGCTTTTGTGTTAAATTGACAACATGGTTACGTATGTAGGTACGTGGAGATACCGACCGCATGCCGGACCCTACACTGTTGGCAGACGTGCGCCTCTCAAAAAATGCAACAACACACCACGGCGCCCATGGCTTGGTATCATTGCATTTCCCGCTACTTATTTTCTGCTACAGATTTCCGACCATATTCAGAAAGCACAGGGGAGACACTTTGTTTCTCCCACTATGCCTCTCTAGAGTCTTCGCTGCAAAGCTAATCACCGTCACTCTCTCACTCGCTCTACCACACACTCCCCAAAGACACACACATGCCAGCCCTGCTATTCTCTTAAAAACACACCAACGCACAAGAAACTTCAGGCCACTTACGTAGGCTACGGGGAAAGCTCTGCGATGAGCCTCCTCAGAACCATGAATCAGCCTTTACTGCCAAGAACCAGAGGCGGCGTCAGCCCAGAATGTTTTGAGTGTAACCCCAAAAGTATTTTGAAAAGTTGACTCACAAATCAGAAACCGACAATAGCCTATGTAAACCCCAGAAATCATAAGTTACCTTATTTAGTTGTGAAAGGTGTAATTTTAGGAAAAAATTAAAGCCAAATCTAATGCATTGATGCCATCAACACAAAGTTTAGGAGGGCAATACTACTGATTTAGTTTTGTTGATTTAGTTACCTTTCGGTAACTTTTCCAGTCTATGGGTCAGACTCAAACACACGGAGCTCTGAAGCAGACCTGTGCATCACTTTGTGTCCGCTCTCTCTGTAAAAATAGAGATGAGCAGCGCGCCTTCCGTGGTCTGTGCAGCTTCAGGTTTATAATGGACGCGCTCTGCTGTGTACATGTGTTGCGTTTCTGCTCCATGTATTTCTGCCGTAGTTTTGGTTTTCCACCTCATCCCTAAACCTTGTCTCATTTAGAGACCAGAGACCCAAACAGGGCTCTGAGTCTGACAGAAGGTCTGAGCTCCACTATATCAGTTGAGCAATCACGTAATACACAGCAGACTACGGAGCAGGTTGATTATTTTCTGAAATATAGTGACTTTATTCTTGTAATAGCCTTTTATAACTTTATTTTTCTCAAATTATCACGACTCCGCCAAATCTCAGAGAGAACAGATGGGATGAGTTTTATTTTGAATGTGCATAAAGTTTTGAAGTTGAGCAGAAATCTTGCTCAAACACATCTGAAATATTACAGTAGAAGGGTTTATTAATTCATTAAAATAAATGAATGTATCATTGAGGTGAATGGTTGTTATATGCACATTTAAGGAGATTAATTCCTCAACAAAAGATGCAAAAAAGGAGGGAAGAGTAAATTATGCTACATGTGTGTTGACTCAGATTCAGATATAATATTCCATAATGTTTCTATATTTGGATTGTAACCTAGGTTTCCCTTTACATAAAGATGTGTCCAACATACATTGATTCAGAAAAAGGTATAAATAGGTGCATAAACATTCACCAAAATGGAAGAAATTAAGTGTTTAAGGCCCCCCAGACCCCCCACATCATTATCATCTAACTAACAAACTGGAGGTAAAATGAACATACACTGACTACAAACCCGATTCCAAAAAAGTTGGGACACTGTACAAATTGTAAATAAAAGGAATATGGATATGAAAATGGATTTTACAAATCTCATACACTTATATTTTATTCACAATAGAATATAGATAACCTATCAAATGTTTAAAGTGAGATATTTTGAAATGTCATGCCAAATATTGGCTCATTTTGGATTGCATGAGAGCTACACATTCCCAAAAAGTTGGGACAGGTAGGAGTAAGAGGCCGGAAAAGTTAAAATGACATATAAAGAACAGCTGGAGGACCAATTTGCAACTCATTAGGTCAATTGGCAACATGATTGAGTATAAAAAGAGCCTCTCAGAGTGGCAGTGTCTCTCAGAAGTCAAGATGGGCAGAGGATCACAAATTCCCCCGATACTGCAGCGAACAATAGTGAAGCAATACCAAAAAGGAGTTTGAAGTTATCATCATCTACAGTGCATAATATCATCCAAAGTTTCAGAGAATCTGGAACAATCTCTGTGCGTAAGGGTCAAGGCCGGAAAGCCATACTGGATGCCTGTAATCTTCGGGTTCTTAGACGGCACTGCATCACGTAAGGGAATGCTACTGTAATGGAAATCACAACATGGGCTCAGGAATACTTCCAGAAAACATTGTCGGTGAACACAATCCACCGTGCCATTAAAACTCTATAGGTCAAAAAAGAAGCCATATCTAAACAGGATCCAGAAGCACAGGATTTTTATCTGGGCCAAGGGTAATTTAAAATGGACTGTGACAAAGTGGAAAACTATTCTGTGGTCAGACAAATTAAAATTTGAAGTTTGTTTTGGAAAACTGGGACGTCATGTCATCTGGATCAAAGAGAAAAAGGACAACCCAAGTTGTTATCAGCGCTCAGTTCAGAAGCCTGCATCTCTGACGGTATGGGGTTGCATGAGTGCATGTGGCATGCGACAAAGTAGACCTAAGACAGTTGAGCAACTATAAGCCTGTGTTAGACAAGAATGGGACAACATTCCTATTCCTAAACTTGAGCAACTTGTCTCCTCAGTCCCCAGACGTTTGCAGCTATAAAAAGAGGAGGGGATGCCACACAGTGGTAAACATGGCCTTGTCCCAAGTTTTGAGATGTTTTGATGGCATGAAATTTGAAGTCAATGCATTTTTCCCTTAAAATGATACATTTTCTCAGTTTCAACATTTGATATGTTATCCATGTTGTATTCTGAATAAAATATTGAAATTTGAAACTTCCACATCATTGCATTCTGTTTTTATTCACAATTTGTACAGTGTCCCAACCTTTTTGGAATTGGGTTTGTATTTATAAACTGGGCGAGACAATTGCTGTTTTGCATTGCAATCACTTTAGTTAAATGGGTCCACTCACTTTGGGCGTACAGGGATTTGATGGCCCTGAGAAGGGATCCTCACCCCATACTCCCGCAGTACCTCGTGATTATGTAAAATGGTAAATGCATTAAGAAATGTCAAATTTGTTTCAATTTGGAATCAAGCTTCACATGATCGCCAACATGTTAGAATGGTGATGAAATATACTGTCCAGGAGAAAACAGCAGGTTTATATGGGTCCTTGTGTGCCGTTCTATAAAACCACTGCAGTACTAAAGAGAAAGGGATACAAAATTGGCACATTTTAAACACTAAATAAAGTTACGCCACAGAGATGGGCATTTTAAATGTAATAATTTAATTATATTTTATTTGACAGTACCAATCAAAGCCATACAGTCAGAAACACCACAAGGCACAGTACAGCAGCACAGGCATACAGTTAGGGACATAAATAACCCTTCAGTGTGTTACATGTACCACAAGGTGACAACAAGTCATTGCTGACAAGTTTGAAAAAAATGTATATGGTCTCTGATTTAACAGAAAGTGTTTATGAGAAGAAAGTTTATATGGATTTCCATGTAATTCTCATTAAGGTCCTTAAGGCTAATATGTATCAACTTCACAGAAACAAAGTAATAATCCATATAAATAATCGTGTTGGTCTTGTAATTCAATATACAGTACAATACAATACCCTCTACATTACATTTACTTACACATATAACTTAAATTACTTCATATATTACATTACACATTACCCATTTGCAGCTCAATACAAAGCAGCTTTTAAACAGTCTTGAAACACTTAATAAGATTATGTAAACAGTAACATTAAAGCTTTATGCTTTCTGGAAATGGGACAGTCATAGCTTTTAAATCATCACCTGAAAACTTTGTGAGGATATAAACACACAACTAATGTTAAATTAAACTAAAATGAAATGTGCAATGGCACTGATTTGTTATAATGGGGACGAGAGATTGACCCCGCAAGATGAAGTTAACAATCAAGTGGTCTGTAGACATGAAAGAAAGACATTTTTTTTTAGTCTTTGGTTGATTATATCAGCAGTGTGGCTGAGGATGTTGTTATATTGAAGATGCCATGATTAGAAGGGAGCGTTTGTTCATTAATAGGCTAATAGGCTGACTATTTAGGTCTGATTACAGACAGGCTCAGCTTTCATATTTCTTTTAGAATATATTCACCAATGTGTTGGAATTTGTTGGACAGTCTTGCTATAAACCAACCCTTGACAACACTACACAACAGGTCAGATTATGTTTCTGTTGATCCATCCAACATGACTGAAGGCGGACAGCAGTAAGTGGAAGTGACTATTATTTTCAGACAATCAATACTATTGATTAGTAACTGACAAGTCCTCAGTGAGAAAGCTCAGATAATGTTTTTTCAGACATTGTATTAGTTTATTCAGATGATATTATGTTGGTCTGTTGATGTAGCAACTGTTCTTTCCTGTCCATTGTTTTGGTGTAACAAAAGTAGGTGTCTTTTTCCCAAAGTCTACAGGGATTGTGTGTATAATAACAGTCTTTGAGAAGAGCAAGTACATACATACATATAATGAACAAGACATGGATTGGGATTCAGTGAAACCTGTCATCATGACTGACTGCTAAATGGAAAAAAATGGAAACATTTTGAAAGAATTTCAAATATAATTGTATTAATATTATTTTGAGAATGACAAATTCAAAAAAATAAAAATGCTTACTTACTTACTGCTTGACAATAATTAACTGAGAAAGTATAGAACAAATAGAAATGATATTACAGAAAAAGTTATTTCCAAAAACAGATCCTGCATTTTGGAAATTAACTCTTCCAGATTTTGTGTCCAAAATCTTCACCCAGTGACCATAAACCAATTCTTTTTTTACTGTGCATACATGCCTCAAAGAAATCCCATTCTAATCCCATTCATAAAGAGTTATGTATTTAGGTCAGAAGCAGTATGAATTCCACATTATAGGTTTGACTGAATCCCATTTACTAGTGTCAACACAATGGTGGAGAGGGTCAATGCACAGCTTCACACATCCACTGTTGAAATTAACGCACACTACAATAGTTTTTTTCGGCACTTTTAATCTCCCATCACCCTGATCGACTCAAATGGCTATTTCTTTTTTCTTTCTATTTCTTCAGACCTTTGCTGTGCATGCATTCATCCACCCGAAGTCCATACTCTCATTCTCTCATTCTCTCTCTCTCTCAGTCTCTTTATCTCTCTCCCTCTTTACTTTTCAGACCACCAGCCAGTGATGCAGCTGTGGGGAAAATCGAATATGCCCATGAAATAAAACACAGGAATATATTATTCTACTACTTAATTAAACAAGTAATATCATTAGTTGTGAATACTGGTCCAAAACTGGCAACTTCACGTGAGGTTTCAGTCGTCAACAGCAATAAACAATTCTAAGAATGCAATACAAATAAATCTTAATTAAGTCAGCACTTACTGTGAACTGACGAACCTCCCCGTTGTCTACCAAATGATGCTCTGTCTCTGGGGTGATGGCGTAGGCCAGTCTCTGTTTAAGGAGAAAGGGAGCAATTGATATAGTTTAAAAAATTGTAAGTTAAACTTTAAAAAAAAAAAAACTACTTGATTTTTGATGAAAGATTAACATGTATACTAGAAATTAAAATAACTAATTTCCCCTCTCACCCCATTTTGGCCAAAAAGCTCAGACTTACATCACAAAACTTCCCAGGCAGTATGCAGAGTTTGTAGATGGCGTATAGAGGCACCATGGACATAGAGGATATAGCCAGACACCACCCCACCATGTTAGCCCATGGAGGAAACGTGTAGGTGCCGTAGTTAGGAGGGTTGAAAGTGGCAAAGCTCACCACCACCATAAACTATGGAATAAAATCATTTTGAGCACAAAGGACCTGAGGAAGCATCCGTTCAGAATATTCTCTGTTCATTTCAAGTCCTCTTAAAAGCAAATTAATTGAGTGTTTCAATGTTATTTTCTGATACAGGATCTATAGACTACTAGCAGTAAAAACAAATAAATAAATAGGGGAAATATTTCTGTTGTCATGTTATGGAAGAGGATAAGGGCCACATGTGAAAATTGTATTTAAGTTTTTGCAAATTCTGACTATTTCCATTTAGCTTTTTCTACAAAAAGCAAAAAACACCTCAAGCAAGCCTAAAAATGTTTTTGCACAAGAAAAGAAAATCAAGAAAAAAAAAGTTTTATAAAATTTTGTGGTTTCCATACAGCATTTCTAATCAAACACTTCAAAATGTGTATATAAATATGCTTGGCTTTTGCTCACTATAACCACTGGTCTGATGGATTCTTGGATACAGTATATAGTAAAAGTAGTAAAAGTTCAAAATAGAATGGGACGCTTAATGTACAAACGACATTGGAGTCATGGGGAAAACAGTATACATTTTTTTTGAAGTCTTAAATTGTATGTGTTGTGTATGACCCAAAATCCTATAATTATGAGGTTAAACTCACAGTCTCACTATTTTTATCCTGCCATCTATTTTTAAAGAGTCTTGGTTTGAGTTCCAATGTACAATACGTCACACAGACTCACCAGGAGGAAACAGGGGCTGACAAACTTCCAGCACAGCCTCCAGTACATGCCTGGTCGCTGACCAATCATCTCTTCAATGTCATCACTGAATCGGTCCACTCCTGAAACACATGAAAAAACTTCCAAATTTCCTTTCAAGACACGGTTGAATCAGGTATTGAAAATATTATCAAGACACTAGGTACTTATGTATATGGTCCATATACATAAGTTTAAATCAAAAGTTTTTCAGTCATTCAGAAACGCATGACGCAATATGTTAAAAAAAAAAAATCTATTCACAAATTAACTATTTGCAGTGACTAAACTCACTCTGCAGAGCAAATTGTAATACAATAAGCACAATTTTACCTCAATCCACCACCATTACAACTTTCTTTCTCTAATAAACCTGGCTGTACTGTACATTTTGTTTCTTCTGCCTGGGAGGCATCTCTCACTACAGAGGACTATATCCAGACTGACGACCAGATATTTAGCACAGCTTAATGTACTTGTGTAATGGACAGCCAAACAAAAGACCACAGCGGCCAGGGGTCAAGGGTTCCAGTCAGCAGTTATGAGGATGAGGAAAAAAGGCCCACTGATGCCTTAGGCTTGATTTATCTGGATTGCCAAGGTCGGGACCCAGCAAAATTGGCTATTATGCTGACGCCACTGCCTGGGGCCTGGTTAGTATTTAGCCTTTTTATGGATCCCGCCACAGTCAGGTTCAGTAGACATGAGAACAGAAACTCAACACGGAAGTTCAGGTCAACCTTTTTCCCTAACCTTTAGATTGTTTTTATAATATTTTGTGCATGCTGGAGTTTCGAAATGTGGGTGAGTTTTTCTGAAGTTCATTTTTCTTGTTTTCAGCAAGTGATGCTGTGGGTGAAAAATGCATGAAGGTAAATATCCATCATGCATCAGTTATTCTTCAGCTATGAACTTACAATTAAAACTGAAAAGAAAGAAAAAGGAGGAAACCCAAAATGACTAGCTGTACTTTATTTACAGAACCACGAGGGGTCACAACCCAGCAAATAAAAGGTTGAATTATGATGCGCTAACATGTAGTATAGAAAGGGTTATTGACTCTTACACGTATGTATTCCATGTTGTGTTGATGAATAATCATCCTGGAGACATGCCATTTACTCCAGAAAATGTCTACCTTGTGCAGAGATGAACAATAATTTATAGAGATTTGGTCTGTTGGATGGAGTAAAACATGTAAAAAAAAAAAAAAAATAGAGGATTGTAGAGATGGTAAAATTGTGTAAAACCAAGTGTCAATATAATTTAGACATCAGGAGAGACATTGACTTAGAGGTCACCCCCACTTGCCACCCACAACAATCTACAACCTAGCTATTAGACAGCTGACTCCTGTCCATGACAAGTGTGAATTGTGTGTTCCCAGCTGCAATTTTCGTTATGTGGAGGCTCACTACTGCAGAGTCAACATGTAGGTGACACAGGCAGCGTTCAAAACGCAAGCCATTTCATCTCACTGAGCTCTTATGAGCAGCACAGCTAACATATCTATGTACCTTAACAACACATGCTTATATACTGAAGAGGCCAAAACCATTCATGGGAATAGACTTTCTAGCTGCAGAGTCTTACTTCTAATAGAACAATGCTGCATTGTGGCACAGCACACCTATACCAAGAGATTTTTCATCAAACCCTTAATACAGCATCAGCTTTGCTGGCCATGAAAACATGAATTATCTGTTTTATCCATCGTCTTTCCTCCTGTCCATCTTTCTCACCATAAAACCATGCAATGCCAATGGCTTCAATAAGCACTCCAAAGAGAATTGATGTCCCAGCCGCAAAGTGGTCAAGCAGAGTGAACACATACATTCCACCCTGGAGAGAGAGACAGAGAGAGAGAAAGAGAGAGAGGAAATATAATACATATAAAATCGTTGTGCTAGCATAATATGCTTTATTATACAGGTTAAAGTAAGAACAAACCGAAAAAAAAGATTCAGTTCATTGCATTTGCAGAAACCTAGATTAGTAGGGCCATGTTACAACTACAATGTGAAAATAACTAGATGTACAGTATGTATGAAATTATATGACTACCCTGTACAAAACTTACATTTGTAACACAGAAGAGGGATATGAGGAAGGTGGCAGAAACAATGAAGAGGGTGAACAGCTCTCTGTGCTTATGGAGGCATTTAAACTCATCAATTAGCCCCGTGATCACAGATTCCATCCCACCCATCTGCAAGAGAAGACAAGAGTTGGAATAAAACACAAAGTCAGCAAGTCACTGTTGATATCCCATTTTTTATTGCATTACTGCTGCACAGAAGCTCTAAAACGTAAAAATTGATTAGGGCCCAATTTTGTCCAATGAATGTCTGAAAAGCATGCTGTAATTTCCTTCAATATTACAGTACATAAATTAAAATATCTTTAAATGCCGGTGATATTGCAACATGTGTGGGTAGGTGCAAACTCACAGCACTGTCAATTCCCAGTGTCAACAGCATGATAAAAAAGATGACTGCCCACACTGAGGATCCAGGTAATGTTGCAATGGCTTCTGGGTAAATGACAAACACCAAACCAGCACCTACAGAACAACACATTCAAGCAAGGAAAATAGGAAACAGCCCAAAACACAAGCACAAATTAGTGTTGGAGCCTTAAACATGGAAGCAGACATAACAGAATTTATTCCTATAAAGCATCATTAAAAACATAGATATAAGATACACATTAATTAATATATATGGTATATTGGAGAAGAGTTTGTGCAATATGTTACATTTTTAACAACTTTGTTAGGAACACAGTTCCATGGAAAGCATTGGTGGCATTTAAATCCAATCATCCGGTTCATGTGGGCTTTTCATTGATTACAGTCCTGGCAACATACACAATACATTTAGCTCATCTTTAATATTGTTGACTTGTGGAATAAAGAGTGATGATGAGTGAAGCTTCTACAAATGTGCTCAAGGAAATTTTATTTTTTACCTGAAACGTGATCCGTTTAACTAATACATTTCATTCTCCAAATCTACATGTAAGCATGGCACATAAATACATTTTTTTTTTTAAATACATTGTTACTCATCATACATATAATACCATACCGTCTCTTGCCACTTTGTCAAGGTCTACATTGTGCTTGTGGGACATGTACCCAAGGAAGGAGAAGACCACAAAGCCAGAGAAGAAACTGGTTAAAGAGTTGATGGAACTGGTGATGATGGCATCTCTGGATCAATAAAATCAAATGAGATAAAAATGAAATAATTAGATGTCAAAATGTCATCAATCAGTCAATATCATTATTGTTGACCAGTCAGTCAATTGGACAGTATGCCATGGGTGGGTTAAAGATGTTCTCTTGGCTTTGACATGTAAGGAATGTGGGTCGCAGAATAGTTAAGAATCTCTTGATAGATTATATGCATGAGTGTGGTAATCAATGATTTGCCAATTATGTCACAGACTTCAAAGTCATCCACCTGCCTTCGGTTGGGAGGTAAACCTTCTGCAATCGCAAAAATGTTTAAGTAGAAAAAAAAATCAACAAATGACTTAGTCATTGTTGAATAAACACTTGGCGTGTGAAAGGGAAATAAGGAGAATAAATTTAGACATGCAGCAGATACATTGTTCTACAGAAAATGTGCAATTTCTCATTAGGCAAGACATTCTCGGCATTTTGCCGAAATATACTGTATGTTTAGTGTAGTATAAAAGGCAAAACAGGAAGATAAAAGCATCCTGTGGGATCATGATGATTTTCAAAGAGTGCGACAGTTTTGATTGGTGTTACGGCTGTCTGTTAGTACAGCATGGTGTCAAAGACAGCGGATTTCAAGGAGCTTCAAAGGTTATTGTAATTCAACTGCTTATGTTCCGTGTGTGTGTATGTATGTGTGATTGTGTGTGTGTGTAGAAGCATCTCCCCATTCTCCGTCTGTCTCTGTGAAACCCCTCATTCTTCTCGTTGGGTATCTTTACCTGTAACAGTTGTTGCTGAATTTGTTGTAGCTAGAAAAGGCAATTAGCACACCAAACCCCACTCCCAGAGAGAAACAGATCTGTGTCGCTGCCTCAATCCAGACCTGTGGAGCAACAGAACAAGCACACTTGTGTGAAGCGGCAAACAAAAGGCACAGGAGAGGAAAAAAGCCATTATTAGGGATAATTGCAGGAAACTCATTCAACGGCAGCAGATGAAAGACGTTAGTGAATACGGGGGGTAATTTTGCAAATTACTGCTCCATGAATCTATCTAATCTAATTCTCCAATTGCTGCCATGCATCTCTCCGTCGCTCTCCTTCTCCATAACTGAGTCCTTTAGTCCTGCATGCTTACTTATTGAGCTCCTTAGTGCTGTGATCACAGCTTTCACAGATAAGGAAACTATTAGAAATGTGTTATGCAAACAATTTTGTTATGCCTTGAGGAAATGCCTCTCTACTGATACGCAACATTATAAACCAATGTTGTGTCTGTAGTCTACACAGTGTACAATGAGAGAAGGCTGACAGTTACCAGTTCTCAGGTTGTATGCATTAATAGCACAACAGTTGTCAATTGAGTTTGCAGGGATAGTTCCACGTTCAGGCTTTTGTCAAACCTGTAGATCAAAATGAAAGATGATTCATTTTGCCAGGGACATTTTGTGTAGCATTTGCTGGGTTTGTTATATGTCTAATTGTGTTTAAATTTAGTTTAACTCTCTCTATTCTTACAGAGAGAGTGTAGGGTTCTCTATTCTTATCCTATTTTTTTATTCAGTGCATGTACTTAACGCACAATCAACAATGCAAATAATATTAATATTGCTTTTGCTCCTCCTTAGCAGTAACTCCTCATTGCTAGCAAAGCTTGAATACGGAGTGTTATCCGCTTACTATAAATGCAGAGGTTAACTCACATTGTAATAGCTCCCACTTTGAACACTTATTTGTCATTGTCAATGTTAACCTACACTCATGCACCTGTCCAACTGCTTTATAATTTCTAAGCAGCCAATCACATGTCAGTGCATTTAGGCTGTAGACATGGTGTCACATGCACAGCTAATTAAATAGTGTAATTATGTACCAAGTCTAATCAAGTCAAGATACTAGCCAAGTCTTTTTTAGCACAATCACACTTCTTTACACATTGATATAAGTGCTAATTTTAGATGAAAGAAATAAAACTTAAACTTTCCAAAAGCAAAGCTTTTCTTTAATGTGTCTTTCAGCCACAGTGCCTCCTTTTCTTCTTCTGAACACAAACCACTCTCACCCATGTCTCCTGTCCACACTCACCTTGGCATCACAGAGTCTCAGGAAGTCTACAGAGAGGTAGGCCTTAATGCCATCGATGGCTCCAGGCAGAGTGACTCCGCGGACAAGCAGCACTGTCAGGACCACATAGGGCATTGTGGCTGTGATCCACACAACCTGAAAGGGTTGTATGAGGCGCGCACACACGACACCAGCACATTTACACAGGGAAAGAAGGCCACACACACACGCACACACACAGTCAGATTCACACATAAGCATGCATGCAAGAGAGTTAAAATGCATGTACACATTTATATAATAATTTATATAAGTAATTCTACAGCTTAAATTGAGTCACTTGATTACTGGATAGGAATCATAGTATTTTCTTAGTATATAAGTTTCCACATAATGAAACATGGCTACTGTGTAATTTCCCACCTTTCCAGATGTCTTGACTCCCTTCCACAGACTGAAGTAGAGCAGAACAATTACTACAGCTAGACAGGAAGTCAACTGCCAGCGTGGACGGCCCAGGTCATCAATACCATTACTGTCCTGGATGTGGAGCACCCGTCGTCTAAGGAAACAGAATATTCTGGTAAGATCCATGACCACTCCTGATTCCCCAATTAAAGTTTACAAAAATGACCGTGACAGATATGAAAGAGCTGCATTTATATGTACCAAATGTTAATAAACAGGATACAATACATGATACATATGCTGTCTCTGAGCCATATACAGTACAGCAGTTCTAAATCTTTTTAAAATCACGGGGTCCTAAACTGATACAAATTAGATCACGGACTGTTGTTTGACAAGATTTTGTCCCAGTGTATCCCACTTGATGGGATTTTTGCTATCAAGTATTATTACAGAAAGTGAATGAAATCCATGACCCAAATAGTCACACATTCTGCCATTACGTTAATTATGGATGTAATTATAGTTAAAGTAACTGATTCTCCTTTTTTCTGGGGACCCCCTTCAACCACCTTTAGGGTCCCTGGTGGTCCCCGGACCCCACTTTGAGAACCACTGCATTACAGTATGTACCAGACTTTAGAGTTGAGTCTTTAATCCGATGTATGGCAAGCAGTCACTTGGATAGCAGATATTGTTCTAGAGGCCAAGAGGAACCAACTGTTTCTCTAAGGCACTGTGCCACAATAAAAGTACCACAGTATGTGCGTGCACTGTAATAGTAAGTGTCCTTTAACATAATTATTCACAAACATTTGAGCTATACAGTTGGATCTAGTCTTGACATCCTGCATTTAAATTGGCTTAACAATCAATGTCTGGCCTTGTTGGAAGCTCAGTACCTGAGGGTGCATCAGTGACAAGAGACATCTAAGACCCTAAGCAGACTGGCCAGATGGATGCCACATGAAGTGTTGGCACATCCGTTGCTGCAAAATGTTGCATTAATAAACAATGAAAAATTAACTTGCAATAAAAGGTAACATATTCTGTTCGTAACAAATGAGATTGAAAAGATCAGCTCATGCAATGCGGTCAAATTGTCTGCAGGTGGTTCTGTGTAAATAGCACACTGCCATTTTAGCTAGAATGGATCAAATGTCTCAACTGTCACAACAGAACAACCCCTTGCTTGTTGGAATAAGAGGCACCTGGTCAGCTTCACAGAATGGAAGCTGCACAAGCTAAATGCAGCCAAACGCTAGATCCATTTATAAGTATTCATAATAAGATATTCCAAGACATTCCTAGATCTATGCAAAGGGCTTATACATGTAGTAATTACAGAACCTTCATTTATTCCAGAGACTTCCTGCGGTGGAAATGTGTGGATGATATACAGTAAAGCCTAAGTTGTGCACTTATGTTTTAGTTTAACACAGCACAATCTCTTTTAGGCAGGGAAGTATACACTCATTAGTCTCATTCTTACGTTAAACGCAACACGCAGGGAGAGGAGAATATATCATACCATGTTAAAGAGCTAGATTAGCCTTTAGTAGCTGTATGTCTTTGTTATACGAGTGCAGGTTTGCTTAGCATTGTAACAGTACACATACAGTATGTTTGCCTTTAATTGATTTCAAAGTTTCCATGGTGTCTGTAGGTTCAGAGACCTCAACAAAAGATAGATATTTCATAAAATATTTTTTTTGGAATAGAACATTGTGTTTTAAAGCCATTTTACTGGAAGAAGTTATATAATGACTACAATGAATACATTTTAAAGCAGTTAGATCTATAGAAATAACCTTTTTGTAGAACCAGGATGGCATGGCTTCTTAGCCTTTTCTTTTTCTGTCACACTACTTTTAGGTCCCAAAATTCACATTCACAATTACCTGCTAAGTTGTCATATAAATTTGCCTATGACACACACATTTTCAAGAGCATGGTGGGGCTCCAAACTGACTATAAATCTATGTAATTGTATTTATCTAAATTAGAACTAACTATATCAAACAAAGATCAATGAATTAATGTTCATGCCTGATTTTAGGCAAACATACTCAAAGTACTCCTGAGCAGGGGTGGCCTTGTAAATATCACTGACTGAGCTGTTGTCAGCCCAGTCGGAGCAGTTAGGACTGTTCCAAGTGTTGTTGCAGTGGACCCATGGCAGCTCGCTGGTGAATGAAGAGAAGAGGTAGAACAGCGCCCAGGAGATGATGACGTTATAGTAGAAACCAACGTAGAGGGAAATGAGGATCACTGTAAAGCCTACACCTGTTAGAGGAACACAAATGATTCATATTTATAGGCATTACATGACCTAGAATACATGTTAATACATAACATTAGAATACATCATCCCATCAGTGTCTTAGTTCTTCTACATACTCAATTACAAAGTAGGCCAACTGCTTTACATGGCTGACTCCCATGGTTGCAAAGATGTCCAGGTCAAGTATTGTACTTTGAAGCACTTTAATTGAGTATTTTCATTTTCTGCTAGTTTATACCTTATCCACCCTACATTTTAAAGGGGCATGCAGCTATAGTTAATAGCTACCTTCCACATAAAGGCTTTCCATAAATGAAACAAAAAACGATAAGCCTATAAAATACAATGAATTGGTAAAGATTAAACCAGTGGTTTCCAAACTTTTTGGCTCATAACCCCTTTACTACTTTATGTTGCCAGTTGATGTCTGGCTGGTGAACTTTGTTGCATGTCACTGTGCATCTTGCTTGGCATTTTCTGTTATCTTTCTATTGTTTGCAATCAAATAAAGGAATACTATGTCTCAAAAATTAACTTTGCAGGTTATTTAAATAACTGTTTGAGACATAAAGGGGCAACATTATCTATATGTAGATATGCCATTTCGAAAAAAAATCCATGATAGCAGGAATAGCATTTTAATGTAAGTTGGGAACTACTGGACCAAACTATCAAACCGTATAAAAGTAGTGTAAAATAGTTTAACCTGCCAGAACAGTAAACTGCTGATATTTCAGTAATGTAAATCATCAATCAAAATAATTGGAATCCTTATTCCATCACTAAAGATTTGCACACAAAAATCCAATCAAAAAAACATTAATACTATTGACTGCATTGTTCTAGTGAATGTCTGTTTATCATCTGGCTCAAGGAACCAAACTTTGGACCTCTCTCGGATGTTGACCGACTGTATGCTTTTATCACCAAAACGTGAACTAAATGATACAGTGCTAATCTTAGGGTTTTACAAAATTCTTCTTTTTTTTTATCTTAACTGCAGGAATGTGTAAAAGCGAAACAAGTTATGCTTCTTATGCATTTGGCCATGAAGAACCATTGTGAACCAGTAGAAACAGTTATCACACATGGGTCAAATGTAGACATTGCCGTTCTGAACAGTGACTACATCCTGGCAGATTCCACCACCGGAGCGCACACCAGAAAGCCAATCTCTCGCTCAGCATGAGTACACTAGCCCATGATACACGCCTGCGGTCTCGCAGAAAGCACACCTTCTAAAGATTGCCTCGTCATGCCTTAATTATCAACACATCTACCCTTTCTATGAATCTGAAACAATGTCCACTCTTCTAAGGCAGAATTTAATTGTTAACCTTTGCTAAGAGCCACGGCCACAAGTGTGTTGTATTGATTCCTTTTGTAATGTGGATGTGATATTTGTCCAGGGAGCGATGCCTCTTATTAGCGCCACATGCCATCTCGCCATCTCTCTCGCCATCATTTTCTTCAAATGCATTGATCTTGAGAGGAAACCAGCTTGTTGATCAGAATAATTACTGCCAATATGACCATGTGTATGTGTGTATTTGAATAATTACTGTTATCCTCCCGCTGAGAGACAGAGAGAGAGTGAAGCGTGTGATTAGAACGTCAACCTACTCAGTGTGGTCCCTGACAGACGGCACATGTTCACACGCAGAAGGCACAAGCCCAGAGACACAGACACAAACAGTATGAAGAACACAGAGTACACACTGCGGGCCACCTTCAGACTAACAAGGAACAGAATCTAAACAAAAGACAGTGGTGTGGCATCATACTGGTATTTAGGTTGTATTTCTGTTGAATTTTTAGATTCATAGTGAGGTGTTAAATATGGATTTAAATGAAACTATCCCTTTACCAGAGCAGGGTATACAGTGCAAACACAGAGATAAATGTATAAACTATGTACAGAGAATAATAAGTTACAAAAAGTAAAGTGTATTATTATGTTTTCAACCAATGGCTTTGCTCAGAAATGGGAATTGGTCTTAATGTTTGATTCTCCATTAGTGTACGTTTGGACGGCATTCTCCTTAACTGCGCTTTGCTTATCGATGTGTTAAGAAGTACCCTTGAGAGCCTCGAGTTCCCCGCCCGCCCCCATTTGACAGAAGGATTTGGACAATCAGGACAAGAGTCTAAAAGCCCAATTTTCATTTGCTTTCCATGTGAGTGCCAACAGAACATCATGTTCTGGGGAGGATAAACAATGCCTGTCGCCCCACTCAAAACGGGAGACAAGCAGACAAAAGAGACTGGTATGTGGACACACAGGCATGTGGGCAGACAAGCAGACAGAAAGACATGTAGATATTACAGGTCTATTATCAGACAGACAAACAGGCATGTACATACCATGACAGACAGACTTTAAACACGTAAAAGCATTCAAGGTCAAGATTTTGCATGTGTACATCATCCAGTGTGGGCATGTGTCTGTCCATATATTAGATGTATGTACTATGACAACTTCTTACCTTTAAATATGGGACAGATCTTCCAGACACCTGCTGCCCCCTCTCTGTTATACTGTCCCAGAGCCAGCTCCATGTAGAAGAGAGGCATGCCTGCTATCACCATGAAGAACAGGTATGGCACCAGGAATGCACCTACACACACACGCGCACACGAGTCAAACTTCTTCTCAAGATACATTTCATAGTGCTATTTATTTTAGATTAAATTAAAAGTTTTCTGATCCCATATACATTATAAAGTTACTGTTTATATAATTACATAAGTCCTTTTTTAGATTAGGTATAACAGTGGGTCTCAAAAGTTTGGGCACCCCAGGTAAAAATGGGTATTAATGTGCATTTAGAAGCCAAGAAAAGATGGAAAAATCTCCAAAAGGCATCAAATGACAGATTAGACATTCGTATAATATGTCACAAAAAGTTAGATTTTATTTCCGTCATTTAAAAAACAAAAAAAGGGCTTTTGCAAAGTTTGGGCACCCTGCAGAGTTTATAGCATGCACCGCCCCCTTTGGAAAGCTGAGACCTGACTGTGTCATGGATTGTTCTCAATCATCGTCTGGACAGACCAGGTGATGTCAATCTTAAGGTTTTAAATGCCCAGACTCATCTGACCTTACCCCAACAATCAGCACCATGGTTTCTTCTAAGCAGTTGTCTAGAAAACTGAAACTGAAAATAGTTGACGCTCATAAAGCAGGAGAAGGCTATAAGAAGATAGCAAAGCGTTTTCAGATGCCTATATCCTCTGTTTGGAATGTAATTAAGAAATGGCAGTCATCAGGAACAGTGGAAGTTAAAGCAAGATCTGGAAGTCCAAGAAAAATATCAGACAGAACAGCTCGCAGGATTGTGAGAAAAGCAAGTCAAAACCCCCGTTTGACTTGCACAATCCCTCCAGAAAGACCTGGCAGACGCTGGAGTTGTGGTACACCATTTCACTATAAAGAGATACTCGTACAAATATGGTCTCCAGGAACGAGTCATCAGAATAAAACCTCTTCTACGTCCTCACCACAAAAATCAGTGTTTGAAGTTTGCAAATGAACATATAGACAAGCCCGATGCATTGTGGAAACAAGAACATGAAGAACTTTTTGGCTGGAATGAGCAAAGGTACGTTTGGAGAAGAAAGGGCACATAATTTAATGAAAAGAACCTCTGTCCAACTGTTAAGCATGGGGGATCAATCATGCTTTGGGGTTATATTGCAGCCAGTGGCACAGAGAACATTTCACGAGTAGAAGGAAAAATGGATTCAATAAAATTTCAGCAAATTTTGGACGCTAACTTGATGCCATCTGTGAAAAAGCTGAAGTTAAAGAGAAGATGGCTTCTACAAATGGATAATGATCCTAAACGCACCTCTGAGAAGCATAAACTGAAGGTTTTGCCATGGCCTTCACAATCTCCTGACCTTAACATAATTGAAAATCTATGGATAGACCTTAAAAGAGCAGTGTGTGACAGACAGCCCAGAAATCCCAAAGAACTGGAAGACTTTTTAAGGAGGAATGGGTGAAGATACCTCAAACAAGAATCAAAAGACTCTTGGCTAGCTACAAGAAGCGTTTCCAAGCTGTGATACTTGCCAAAGGGGGCAGTACAAGGTATTATCTTTGCAGGGTGCCCAAACTTGCAGACGCAAATTTTTTTGTTTTGTTATTTTGAAATTGTAAATGATGGAAATAAAATCTAACTTTTTGTGACATATTATACGAATTTCTAATCTGTCATTTGATGCCTTTTGAAAATTTTGCCATCTTTTCTTGGCTTCTTTATGCACATTAATACAAACTTTTACCTGGGGTGCCCAAACTTTTGAGCCCCACTGTATGCAAGGTTCTTTCTTCCTTTCTATTTTTCTTTATTTTAGTTTTGAACAAAAAATAACACAAAGTATGTAGCAGCACATTAAAAGGAAAAACAATATCTATAAAGTCTTACAGATAATCTGTTCAATCTGTCCGAAAAGGAGCGGGATGAAACCAAAGCTTGTTTTTTTTTTCCCACCTGTAATTCAATTTAATTTAACTTAAATAGTTCGTGTATATATTTTGTAAATGTATGTTTCATTTATTTTATTATATATGCATAGCAAGATAACAAACAAATTAAAATATATATTATGGTACACACCTAACAAACATTTTTAACATTTCGCACAAACCCATTTTCAGCCACCCTCACAATCACCTCTCTTCATCCTCATATCCAAGTGTTTTTATACAACATCTTGAACTTTATTATGTTTGTACAATGTTTTAGCACCTGCTCCAAACTATTCCACAAACTCACCCCATATTTTTTTTAAAGTTGTTCTTATTTTGAGTTTTTTTAAAGTTTAGTTCTTCTCTCAGATTATACCCACCCTGCCTTTCTATGAAATTTTTTTTTTTAAATGTCCTGGAAGTAAATTATTTCTTGCATTGAACATGAGTTATGCGGTCTTAAATGTAACCAGATCAATTAACTTCAGAATATGTGACATTTATTCAGAGCACCATGGTGGATTAAGGCTTAAAGCTGCCTTTGTCCCTGGTTTGCATCTAGCCAGGAACCTTTGCCTTATGCCATTTGATGTCTCTTTCCTCTAATTTACTGTTATCGATCTACTGTCAGCTATCAAATTTAATTTTTGGGTTTGACCTGAAGTAATATTTTCCATAAATACAAGTATGACAACATGCGAGATTTAGGTGACATATAGTCAGCCTAGACTATGGCTACAGTATCATTTACAGCTCTCAAACGTAATGAGAGCTCTATGTATGTTAAACAGCCATAATTAGTGGCAGTGATTGTTAGAGCTAATCTATTCGGAGCAGCTGGGGTGGTTTTCCCTCTATTTTGATCTCTGTAAAGGGGTAAAACAACCAGTGAGCACAAGGAGCTGACTGACACACACACGCACACACACACACGCACACACACACACACACACACACGCACGCACGCACGCAGCTCGCATGCACGCTCGCACTCACTCACGCCCGCACGCAAATAGTCTGAACATGCACTTGCATGCACGAATAGTACAAACAGCATGCAAGCATGTGTGAATTACATTTCACCTTGATTCCACCTTCTTCTCTTGTTTTCTATATTTCACAACTTTTTCTCCCTGTCTTTTCATTCAACACAACCATGCACAAACATCAACCCTTCATTTCCTTCCTTCACTTCTCTCGTAGGAGATGAGGACAATCTCTCTCACATAAAACACACCCTCCCTCCTATCGTCACTACCTTACTACCTTATACCTACTACCTACCTATCCACTATCTCTGGCAGGGGGCCCTTTAGACATGGGAACATAATCAGCCTCCTCCCTTCACCCCTTTAATCCATCTCACCTCCTCCATTCTTGTAGCAAAGGTAGGGGAATCTCCAGACGTTAGCGAGGTCCACGGCAAATCCGATCACAGACAAGAGGAAGTCGATTTTCTTCCCCCAGGTCTCTCTTTCGTCCTCCCCACTGGGTTTGGTCTGAGTATGAGTTGGAGCCACTATGGTGGTCGAGGTGAACTGAACCCCATTCTGCTCCTTCACCAGGATCAGCTCCACCTAAAGAAATCAGTTAAAAACAAGCAGATGCAATAGGCTCTGAAAAACATCCTAGCGTAATTTAACGTCTCTTTAAGTCACAAAGTGTCACCCTCATTTCATTATTCACTCACTTCCCACACATGACAATCACCTTCATTTAATCAATTCTTCACGCACAAGCCCAGGCTCAATACGTTTTATCCTCTGATTAAGTTAAGCAAATTGTTGACATTATCCTGAATTAGTCCTCTAGAAAATGTGGCTTTTGTTACCATGATGGTTATATTTCCCAATGCTTTTTAGGTCTGCAGGAATTGAGTGAGACAGACCAAATTAAAAGTAAATGCACTTAATTAGGAAGCTGGCCCCATGCTGTGATTCAATTAGGCTATTTTAAGCAGTCTGAATTGCATACATTTTATTCACTACATGTGCAACAGATCTGCACTGACCTCTTTGGGGCCCATGGTGTTGGAGGTGGGCTTCTCTGGGGCTACAACAGAGGACATCAGGCCGACAGGGACTCTCTCTGTCAGCATGGAGGGGTGCACAGCCTTCGGGAGGTTGGGGATGAGGAAGCAACGTAGGTGCAGTTGAAGATTCTTGAGAAAAACACAAGACAGAACTTTAAAATTTCCCGTTTACGAATTGCAAACATAATCAGACTTGAACGGGATTCAACACAACAAAGCAAAAGCAGATGGATTTTTCAAAATGTTAAGCAGACTGTAGGGAAAGGAAATAAATAAAGATCACGGGTCATTAAATACATACATTTATTTCAAGATTTCGAGACGTTACATGCATTTCAAAAGGAGCAAGAGAGTGGAGAAAAGCAACAGAGAGTGGGATCTAGGCTGAGGGTAACAGGAGGGTGTGGAGGGGCAGGAGTGTCTCCACCAGGCCATCACAGCGTGCTCATTTCATTTCACACTTGTGGATCGCCATTTTGCTCACCGATTTGGCCCAGTGTGTCTTACTCCCGTCTAACAGCAACATGTTACCCACCAAATTTTGTTCAGATTTCCACTAAATTTAAAATTTATCTTTTTAATGTTGCGGTTTTGATTTTTGAAATGATTTTTTTTTTTTAAATGCACAGTTGAAAACTGAATGTGCATAATGTTTTAACATTACACAATTGTAACATCTATAATCATATCAATGAAACACTTGTTTTTTGATAAACATGTTGCCAAATTCAAGAATTTATTCTGTAAATGACCTGTCAGCATAAGGCAAGGCAGTTTTTGTATACAGCACATCTCAGCCCACAGTGCAATCTAAAGACACCAGATAAAACCCAAGGTTGCAGCCGAATGCTGTTATATTCCAAAATCAAACAATATTAAAATAATAAAACAGTTGTGTTACAAAAGAAACATTTTCAAGGACAAAAAAGCCACTCACCTTTGAAATATGACAGGTAAAAGCTTCTCCCGTTTTCAGTTTGGACAGTTTAATTCCAGTTGTGCTGATGTTGTTCAGTATGCTGCAAACTGATGCGGACCATATTTACGCAGATCGTTCTAGATAAGTTAGACCCGGACCCAGATTGAAGCAAAAATGTTTAGAGAAACTGAAAGAAAAAGGGAAAATACAGTAAGACACAAAGTCAGGCAATGAGGATGAAGACAGAAAAAGATGCCAGCAACTGGTATTGTATGAGGAGTTGTAGAAAGCCCTCCCACCCTCCTTGGCTCCAGTGACACACACACACAGAGCCCAGAGTACCCTGTGGTCTGGTATGGAGATCTGTCTGCGATACCACTCTTGTATGAGAATCAATCAACTACACCCCCCATCTCCGTCACACTCCTCCCTCCCTCCTCACCCAAGCCTCTTCTCTTTCACCATCACTGCAGTTGTTTTCTTGTCTTATCCAAGCAATTTTGAGGACAACTGTTCTTTACATTCAAATATGTGAGGTAAAAATCAACATAAATGCATTAAATATTGCAACATGTGCACACATACAATGAGATTTCTTGCAAGTTTAATATTTGAAATGTTCTGTCTGCACGGCCATCCACCTGAACCAGAAGCTTTGTTCTATGGTAAGTTTTAAATAATGTAGGCACATTATGAATCTTTCTTCGCCCAGGGATATAACTGCTGTGGCAGATGCTTCAAGTTAGTTGGTGAGTTATCATCTATTCTACATTGTGGATTCATATTCACAACCTGAAGGCGTTAACACCATGGTATCATTTAAAAATGCATGAAATGTTTTTTTTAATACATAAATCATGTAGTCTTTTGGTAGCTTACATGTTTGAATTAAGGTTCAAACAACTATATATATATATATATATATATACCTAATCCAAAAACAAAAATGAATACATGAGTATAATCTCTTCTTCATTTCCTAATTATCTTACTGATTTCAGTGGGGATCTTCATTCTATCCAATCTACAATAAATCCCTACGCTGGTACCATAGTGTGACAGCTGTGACTAATTCTGATTGTTATAATGTTAAGTAGTGCAAATATCTCCACAAATACTCAAAGCAGTAAGATGTTTGTGATTAGGTTACGTCTCCAGCCGTAAATGGTGCAAGAAAAGAAGACTGGTGAAAACTTGGTTTGAGTTTTTCTCAAAGACTTGACATACACATGAGTAAAAAAGCATCACATGCAGTCTGCTCCATCAGGACTGTGTGGGTGTGGTTTGCTTGGATTTGATGACAGTATCCTGGCAACGTATGCAAACAACATACGGATAACAGATAACAGGTATTATCAGATTCTGATTCAAATATGGCTAAATTGTAAAAAAGCCAAGACAAAAACACAAACAGAAATCTCTTAATTAAAAACATTAACTTTGGCAGTTCAGCAGAACGCAATCACTCAACGCTGATTGAGAAAACATGTTTCCAGGGCCTTTCATTCCTGAAACGCTGAACTCCTTGCCACTCCACATAAACAAAACCAGTTGCCCTTTTTCTTTTCCTGTTCTTGCTCCACCGGGGTGCCTCAAAAGACACCATTGTCCAACCCACTCACCTTGCCAATATGGAGAAATCTCATTACCTGTAATGTCCGACAGGCTTAAACACAATCAGCCCTCAGACCTCTCCATTGTCAAACTCAACCAAAACAGGACTGGGGCTTTAAATAACCCAATTAACCCACTCCCCACGGACAGATTTATGATCCTCATGTCCAGAATGACAGCCTGTTGTTTGCAAGCATTGATCAATCGGCCACTAATCCCAAACACCAAACACCACCACGAGAACGCACACACCTCCAAAGTGCAATCATCTATCATGCGTAGGGCCTCATATCTGAGATTTTTGGGTCGATGTAGGCCGTGCTGGACGTATGAGGTTTCCGATTGAGCTCGGACAACAATGAGGTGAAGATAATCGAGTGTCTTGTTTTCATAAATGCAACAGCTGAGACCCAGAGAGAAGGGTGAAGAGGAGGAGGGTGAAAAGAGCAGGAGATGGGTGAGGCAGGGGAGGAAGAGGGCTAGGAGAGGGAGGAGGAATGGTATAAGGGGACACGAAGGGGAAGGGCAAAATAGTTGTGGCACAAATGAGAGTGCATTGTATATTGTGAAAATGATGTAAACCAGGGCCTTTAAGAATCACCTGTAATGTGAACAGCTACAGCCATCCCTGGCTTACTCTTACTGTCACCTGCTGTCCTGAAAAAGAAGTGAAAAGCACACACAATACATACTAACAACTATGCTCTGCTCCAGATGTTAGATTTGGATGTTAAGAAAGTGCAGAACAACACAATTTCCTCCCCCCATCTTACTTCATCTGAGCACTCGGGGGGAGAGAGACACAAAAGAAGAATCAGCACTTTTGGCTATTGAGTCATGACCATAAACACTGATTCCACACAATTAGAACATCTCCTCAAACGCAGACTACCAGCTTACCTACTGAGCGACGCAGTTGAGACGCAGTTGAGACTCTGCAAGAGAGAGTAGTTGTTGATTAAAAGAAAAAATGTCATTAATAATTATTTCAAACTTCTACATTGTGGATATTGTGCCACAAAGTCTGACAACCAATCAAACCTGCAGGGAAAGAAACATGACAGTGACACAAATTAAAGACAAGCAAAAATCAAAATAAATCAACACATATACTATACATATACTGCATTGCTAGTAGAAATCCTTCAATCACTGTCATAAAACAACCACACAATGGCCTCGCCAGTGAGACATATTCTATAGCAGTCTATAGACATTGTGTAATCAGTGACAGCAAACACAGGCCCAGAAAAGGAGGGCTTTGATGCTGGTGAACTTAACTTGCCTATGAAGATCCACGTCATGTTCTAGACATTTCATTTACATATTGGTATGGCAACACAGCTATTTGAAGTTGTAAAACTTCAACACATCTGATGATGTAATTGCACTCAACACTCGTGACTGCACTGCCACTATGTTACCTCAAGAGGGAGACATTTATGCAACAAGCCAGCAGGTGTAGATGGGGACTGAAAAAAAATGAGGATGTAGAATAACATTGACTTTAAACTGCAAGATCACGGCAGCACTTGCACTTTCATTATTACAATTTGACCATGCTGTAACAATATCGATTTCAATCTGAGCAGAACGTAATCATTTTCTTGCAGTGTTGCGCTCAACCACGTCATAAAACACACACATTAACACCTTCTAGCTCTAAATCATGCCACCAATCACACAGCTCATCAATTAGCACTTTGACAGTGAAACAACAGTGTTAACATTTCCATTTTTTATTCAATCCAAGAGTCACATTAACAAGTTATATCATAGCAGTCCTGAACAGACACATTCAAAGTGGCTTGCAGTAATGACTCTTCCATCATCAAAATGCATTAATAAAATAAAACCTGTTGAGTATAGAAAAGAGACAGGAAGTAAAGCTACAGAGAAAACAGATATTTCAGTTTCTTGGTCCACAGACAATGAGCCATCAGAAAGACATCATCGCTCTGTTAGAGTACATAAGTCTTTCGTCTTAGGCTCGCTGCTGGACAAACTGTGGTAAGCAGGCAGCAGTAGCATAGATACAAGTTTATCTCTCGCAGGTTTACATTTTATCAGATCGATAACAAGTACAAAATAAATGAGATTCACCTCCACTGAGGTTTTTGGAATAAAAGGACAGTGAAACAAGTGTGAAAAGAAAGGGACCAAGTATTTTCATACAGGCCCAATGCCAAATTGTTCTGGATATATATGTGGCTGATGAAATAAGGTATCCTTTAGACCTTCACATGGAAATTTCTGTTTAAAAATAAACAAAAAACTGCATGAGGGGTTACTGTGGCTCAATACATTTCATTAAGGGGCAGGTCTGAAATATCAATGCTTTGTTTCAGTTAAGATTCACAATCAGATTACCTACCTATGTACAAAACAGTATAGTTTACCCTCATACAAACATACATACATACATACATACATACAGGATGAATTGTATAATTAACAACCTGCTGTAAAATCACATCACATGGGAGTACATTTAATACTTAACCATTCCACGGTGCAGTTGTAGTCATTCAAATTAGTTGTTGGCAAGTCTTACATGTATACTAAGTCGTTTAAAGCTACAAAATGCCACCATCCTGAGACAAGGCAGAAACGTAGATCTAAAAAGTGTTTAAGATGTTAAAACTAACCAAACTCTTTCTTACAGTACAAAAACAAAATGTGGGACAAGGGACAGCTTCCTTTAATGTGTGATCCCTAATTTCCTCTGTGCTCAGAATATTGCAGCAAATATATGAATGCAAAAAACTATTCATATTATCAAGATTGAGCTACGATACCTAAGAACTTAACATGCTTTACAGCAACGTGATATTTCTTTAAAGATAATCTAAAGTGCAAGCACACAAGTTTAATTTAAAAAAGGAAAAAGTAGTAAGGGGGGGAATACTAAAAGATTGTGTTTTAACATTTAATTTAGGTATTACTGTATGTGCGTATACAGTCAGGAGAGTTTGTGCGATGCGGCCCGTCATGTGATGGCAGACATTACCTCAGAGCCTGACACACTGGCACACTCACATTTTGCTTATTTCAACCTGCATGCCTTAAATAATAATAATAATAATAATAATAATGAAAAAATGGAGAGAGGGTTCAAAAAAGGATAAAAAATGTACATTTGAAAACCATGATTTCTTCGGGAAAATGTCCACTGGAGATCAGCGCTTTGTGCGGCTTCTGATCGTGACAAGATTGTCTAAACATTCTCTTTTTTTTTTTTTTAGCATAAAAATTCTATAGATTCAAGGCTATCGGCTTCCATAAGAAATCTGCATTTTTGTTTCTAAGCAGTCAACTCCGCAATAATAGTAATAATATAACAATAAAACTGTACACTGTGTAGGAGGAATACATCACAAAACAATTGCAGTATTATACAATGGAAAACAAAACTGCGGCTCATTTTTCACCATCAATACAATCTGCAGAGGAGAGAAGATCACAGATCTTTGTCATGGCAGTGAAAATAAAAATCATTCATATACGTATATCAAAAATTCACAAAATGTCCTGCATTTGGAATATTCAAAATACATATCAGAACTCTTCAAAAGCATACATCTTGAGAAGGCTTAAGAGATGTGAAATATTGCTTCACCTAAAACCATAATGGAAATACAAGTACAGTATGCATGGTCATGAATGTGAGGCTCACTGACATCATGAACTTATAGAATAAAAAAAAAAAACACTTAAGTTGTAAATGTGATCAACAAAAAGTCCACACAATTCAACCATGAATGCACAGATCCCAAGTATAACTGGCTTCTAATGCGTTTCATTTTACTTGTTCAGGAGAGGTATTCCCTTTAATTAATTGTGCTATATCATGACATGTAAAGCACTGTATATTTTGAGAGAAGGTGCAGCATGATCAAATTTTCATTTTATGTTTTCTTTGTAAGTATAAGGGTATTTTGTGTGTTTCAATAGACAATAGATGAAACACAGCAGATTGTTGGAAAATGATTGAAATAAGCATCATTGTGTGTGAAAGTCTTTGCCAATACATCCAAAAGACCGTAATTAATTTCAGTTTGTTAGATGTAGAATATTGGATCCATTACAAAATGTCCGGAGAGAAATACAAATACAACCTTCTTTCCAGTAGCAATCAGGTTAACTGTGTCCTGAAATAATAACTTAAAGACCGCTAAATACTATTTGCTTGATTTGAGATAAAATGTTCTTATCTTAAATTGTAATAATAATAAAGCATAGGCCCACTGGCCTGTGATTATAAACGCATTGCATGACCACAGGCTGCATGTCATTGCCCTAAGAAGTAATCAAACCACATTCAGTGACAAATGTGTCTGCACCAATTAGACCACCATTAGAAAAACAAACAAGGCATAAATATTATCACAGGTGGATATATTCCAATTCCAAAGGTCCCTTGAATGTGATTGAATGCAAAGGAGCTTGGATCTATTTTAAAACGTGATGTGACTACGGGTCCAATATTTAAATAGGACATTCATAAACACCTGAACAGTTGGGAGTTTCAGATGGACTGAGGATATGCTGTGAAAATGATAGGAATTAATAAACATGAAGCAGTGTAAGACAAAAAGGGAAGCAGGATGATCTTCCCTTTAGATTACCCAACTAAGCCACCACTGACTGAAAAGGACAGTTCAAACATGACAGGTGACAATAAATCACTCAATGCGTTTTTGGTCCACGTTGTGTATTTTCAACAATAAATAAGAGACACTTGGATGTGTCAACCTGAAATAAATCTGTGAAGTCCATGTAAATGAGGAATGACTGGCTAGAAGAGTCCTGATGTTGTAAGAAAGAGAGACATGCACATAACCCAGTGAGCGTCAAAAACGATGACATCATACAAGTTACATTTTTCATTTTTGTCACTGAACCCTGAGCTAAATTATATATATCACTGTATATGTAAGAGGCTCATAGCAATTATGACCGTCAACTCAGAGACCCGAGTTCACCTCAAATGTGGCTACTGTAGCTAAACACTTCAGGTAGTCACACAATTGTCACTGGTACCCTCAGTTCTCCCTTCTTTAGAATAATCCATTACTGCTCAAAATAACATGAGCCCATGCATTCTGCACTTTCAGTTTAAAAAAAAAAAAAAATAGGTAGCTACCCTTAAAGAGAGGAAACAGATAAAAGTTACAAATGAAAGAGAATCCAACACTGATTTTACTAAAAATGGTTGAACTTTGCTATCCAGGGCTTGTGTTTTTCTTGCTTACCCTCATGTTAAAAACATGCAGTTAGCAATAAGGAAAAAATATATTGACCTATGATTTATTTTTATTTTTTTTTATTATAAGTGCTTGCCCTTAAAGTGTTCAAGCAGTGTGTCTGAAACCACCATTGTTCTGGCATTTCGACAACCCTAGCTATGAAAAACAAAAAGGAAAAGGACACATATAACAACATAAACTGTTACCAGGCTGAAAGTAACCTCATTAATGTCATGGCAATACTAATAAAAAAAAGGATAAGGTACTTCATTTTTGTAGTTGTGGTTACTGAAATGTAGTCCCTTACTGTTCAAACAAGTTACTAATTAAAAAGTAATTAACAACCCTCTGCCCCCTACCCAACACCCTCTCACCAGGAGAGGTGATAGTTTTCTCCCACTACATTTTTCAAACCCTTTTAGTTGTGTTTCTTGAAAAGTCCATCAATTGTGCTGCCATGTTCTTTGGGGCTGAAGTCAGGACAGATACCGTTAGCTGTTTTGGTGGTGGCAGTGCCTTGCAGGTTCCGGGCAGACTGGCTGGGCTTTGTTTGGTGACCGTGGCAGGGGCTGCTCTGGAGGCCTGCATTTTCTGTGTACAGGTACTCCTCAGCAAAGTCTGGGTGCTGCTCCACAAAGCATCTGAACTTATCTGTGGAAAGATCACAGGAGGGCGCCAGAGACAAAGGCAACATGAGACAAAGGTAAAAAGAAATGGGCAGACACACTGCACCTAAAACTGGTGGCCTGGTGGTTCAATCTACTGCTCCTCATGAAGGTTAATAAGCCAGGAAAGTTGACAAAATGCAAGCACGGTTCAAAACAAAGATTGGATTGAATGATGCTTATGATGCTATGATGCTTATTTTCAGGTTGATACTTGCATTTTGAGTTTGTACTAGAAAATAGACATTTTTCTCATATTGCCCAGGGCTGATGCACCTATATACACCCTGTCTGAAATGCTCTGCACAGGTCTCTTTAAGCCCCCCTCCCGAAAAAGCCCAATATGCACTGATGGGTCAGCGTTTCCAGGTCACCTACATCTGTCTCCTAGTCTGTACCGTACGTCATTGCAGCCGGGGGTATTACAGTGATAGCATTACTTTTTAGTGTAAAAAATCTTCAATAAATAAATAAATAGTCCTATTAGCATGGGACTAGTATTAGCTGGGGACCTCAAGTTATTTGTAATAATTGCAGAGATTGTCTGTGATCTTAATCCAATGCAAATCTGCATGTGTGTGCAATGTCTCTAATTTGTCAAGTAAAAATTACAATGCAAATGACCATATTTCAAATCGGCAAACAGAGGTTGTGTAATAATATTAGTCCCGTGCACACCGGCATCTCTGTGATTCAGGGTTGTATTTTCTGCATTTGTAATTATGAATGAAAGTTTTGTCAGAGCCTTGACATCAAGTGTAGGGGGGAAAGGTCAGTAAATACAGACTTCATCCTGTGCGAATGTGCCTCACAAAACACAAATGTGGGGTGTAATTGCATTCCTGTGCAAATAGGGGTATTCTCTCTCTCTCTCTCTCTCCCTCCCTCCCTCTCCCTCCCCCTCCCTCCCTCCCTCCCTCCATCCATTAATTTCAGTCAATCACTGATTTATTCAGTCTCTCACCAAATGTGATCTTTCCTGTGTTTTCAGGATCGATGGCGGTAAACAGACGTGACACGCTGAGGTAAGTTACTCCCAAAGCAGTCTTCAGGATAACTGCCAACTCCATCTCAGTGATGGCACCGTCCTCCTCTGCCTCAAACATCTGGAGAAGACATAAAGGGGAGAAATCATAGACTGTATAAAAGAAAGGGAACGTTGCCACTCTGACGTAACCCATTGGTTTGTGGTGTGTAAAGCATCAAGCTTAGCATTTTTGCCATTGCCCTCTAGTGTTTTTCGAGTCAGATGTGACCATATTTGGACGAGAGGCTGGAACTTGGGTTAAGTGCTAAGCTAAGCAGTAAAGCCTTGTTTTCACCAAGCATTACGGTTTGGTTCAGTTCATCACACACACTCACACACTCAAACATCGCTAGATACCTTAACAGAGAAGTAATGAAAAACATGACAAAATTAAGCTGTTCTATGCTGGTACCATCCACAACCATTGGCAATGGAAATGCAAAAGTAACCATTCTAATGTGTAATGAAGTGAACCTTACTGCTTGGTGGAAACAAGGTTCTAGAAAAACTGAAGTCCGGAAATGGTGCAGACGTTCCTCTGCCTCATATGTGATGAGGAAATACAAGGAGAGATGGATGGAACAGTGAGGAATAAAAAGGTTTTCAGCTCGTTTCTCAGGGCATAGCTGTCCACAGCTATTATCATCCAGTAATGGTCCCCGCCTACATTTAAGAGTACCGTCTGCAGTGGAAACGCAGAACAGATCTGGTGTTGATACTACACTGAAAGTGTTTGATGTAAACGGAGTTTAAATTGCCAGCTAATGGTAGTGCTAGCTAGGCTGCTTGGCTAGCAAGGTGCATCTGTAATTCACGTTAACATACCAATTGGGACGCTTATTTTGGATATTAAAAAACAAAATGTACTTACCGGGAAAAAAGAACATTTCTTTCAATACAATCGATCACTGAACAAGACATTTTTAGGTGACCAAAATGTTACAATTAACTATAATGAACTGAAAACCCTCTGTGAAACGGTCAAAGTTGTAAGACGAAAACACGGACCAAGGATATTTTAATGCATACAGTGCCAAGGATATGCATTGCTAAGCCTCTATCCTGATGTTTTGATGAAGACTTGAAACTAGCAGTTGAGTCATGCAGATTAGGAGCCAATGAAAATGTTCTTGGGTGGGTTCCCTTTTTCATGAGCCCTAAGGTCACATAACTTAAGAATTGTGAAAATCATATGTTTCGTGATCTCTGTTGATGCTTTTAAAAAGCAGCTGAATACTCCCCTATTTAAGCTGGCCTCTGTCTCATGTTTGATATGTTGTTCTTTTGCTGTTTTTCAGACTTATTCTTAACAATTGTACTCTTGTGAATGTTTTGTAAACATTGCTGTATTAAATAAACATTATTATTTATAATTATTTATATATAAGTAAAGCTTAAAGCACACCATACCTTGAAGGCCAATTTCATCGTTTCCAGAGTTTTGGCAGGTCTGCATACAACAGATAAGGCTATCACATATTCTCTGATATCCATGCAGTTATCTTCATGCTGGGAAAACAAGAGAAAACAAGGCGTTACGAAAGATAAGAGAGTATATGAGCAAGGCTACTTATTTATTTATTTCACTAAAATAGCTGTGGGTGATTGTTGTTAAGGTCATGAACACATTGCTGCAATAAAACCTTTATTGGTTGTTTGGGTAGTATACTGCAATTGTATCCCCAAATGGAAAGCAAGGTGCTGTGATTAGTTTCAAAAATGCATCTGCAATTTAACCCAGCTTCCAGTCTTAATAGTGTTTTTATAGAAGTATTTTGTCAACTGAATGCTTGGAGCTAAAGTATGTCCTAAACTGAAGCACACAGCTTACTACATACAGTAAAATATGTCACATCTATAGTTCTATACTGCAACTATATTAATGTATTGCAGTTCTATATTTGCAGTGAATGCAAGTATGAAATAATGTGATTCACAATGAAAGCTATTTAGCAAGTGGCCACTAAAGACGACTTTAGAACTATCTTGGTTGAGGGGTGAGGGAAAAACCTCCACAGTATTTACCTCATCAAAAAGAGCGAACATGTCTCGCAGCATCTCTGAAACCGGCACATCGAGGCACTGAGCAAAGCCGTCCAAGTCCAGCTTTTGACCTTCCAGCTTCCTGGCTCTGTTCCCATAATCCTGGAGAACCTTCTCAGTGTTCTGGGGTTTCAGCCTAGGAAAGTGAGGGGAATAAACTTTATGTTCATTAATAACATAACCATAGCGTGAACAAGGGAATTAAATAAGCCAATCAAAAACAAAACTAGAATTAAAACAATACACTCAGCAGATACAAAGCAGATTTAATTTTGAGATGGTGCCATGGAGTTGTATCAAGTCCTCATTTTAACTGTAGATTCTGGGGCTGCATTCTTGTGAATTGTTTGCCGAATTTTGTCCAATCTATTTACATTTCATCTATCCCTCTCCTCCTTTTCTCTTTCCTGCACAGTCAGTGTTCCTTGGCACTGCCAACTGGTGGACTGGGGAGGGAGTAGACCAATGTGTGCCTCCCTCAATACACATGGTGCTGCCAGTTGCTCCTTTTCACCTGCCAGAGAGGAGTTTCACCATGTGTGGAGATTACACTATCCCCTACAGATCCCATACCGTGCAGGCACATGACCAGCCAATATAAGTCAATAGCGCAGGGACAAGGACACAATCCCAAACTGCCTTCACCACCTGTGCACACAACCAGTCTCGTTTGCTGAAATGCAAACCATGCCGAAGGCACCGCTGCCAGAAATCTAATCTGGGTCCCTGCTGTGTTTGGTGAATATTTTGCCCCTGTCTCACACGTTTGCCCCTTACTTGGTTCTCTGTGATGGAGCATTGCTTGGGAAGGTTTGAGTGACTCACCCCAGTCTCCTGACAAGCTTGGCAAACTCCAGCAGACAGGTGTCGACTGGCAGTCTCAGCTGGCCTTCTGCCATGGCCAGCTGGCAGTCTTCAAATGAATAGTCTGTGATGGGTACCCCCAGGGCTCTGAGCATGGCACAGACAAGAATGATGGGACATCAGTATTTGAAAATCAATACAAACTTTGCTGAAGGCTCATGAAGGCCAATGCAGTAATCAATATGGCTACTTTGATGTCAAGAACAATGTGTATACTTCTTTTTTTTGGGTGGATGGTTTACATGGATAGCAATGTTGGATGGTACAGAATTTGAATAATGGTTCAGGTGTCATACTAATGCAGCAAACACAGGCCTTCCCTTGCTTGTTGCCTATGTGAAAGAAGTAATTAGTCTATGCAAGTGTCCCTTCTGATTGCTGAGAAAGACAACATGTATGTTACATTTGTTGTTTATATGTGAATAACAAAATACTACTAATACCTAATTTTTTGGGGTTAAACTTTACTTTTTTGTACAGTCAAAGGATGAACTGCCACATATATATCCACAATTATGAACAATAAATTGTAACTTACTTAGCCATGACACGTCTCACGTTGGTAGCATAGAGAGCAGGGTTCCTTTTCTCCTCCTCTGAGGGTGTATAGATGGGAAGGAACTGCAGAAAGAGTTATTCATTTCAGAAAAAAATCAGACATAAGAGATTGTATTATATGGATATTTTATTCTAGGTATGCATAGACAACACATATTCCATTTATTGTGGACAAATGGAAAAAAATGTATTCCCTTGCATTATGTACAAAATATAAAAGACGTGGTGGAATCAATGATGGCCTCCTTTCATACAGCACACATTCAATAATTTGGAATACTGCAAGCGCAGTGATCATTACAGGTAAACCAAGCATGATCTATAGCGACATTAATACATGCAGTATGATGAGATAATGTGACTCTTACCTCGACCACAAACTCGTTGTGCAACTGGCAGAGTGTCAGCCACAAAATTTCAAACCTGAATAATAACATGGCATCATTAACAAGAATAATCAAATAGACACAAACAGCCTTGATTGGTGTCCATGTGACAAATGACTTAACATCAAAAATATCGGTGCGTTTTAAAGGCACCACATCAATTATTTTCAGAAATTTGCTGACTTCAATAAAGTCTTTGCTAAAATACAGTACATCCCTGATAAATAAATGAATAATTAAAGAACAAGATGTATTGAAGCTCAATTTAGGTGTCAATACATATTTAAATGTCGTATTATTTTAAAGTTTCTATGACATGTTTGGAAGAAAATGTCACACAATGTGAATATTATAGAGTTTGTGTGTGTCTTTTAGAGAATTAGTCAAATGTATAGTTCTGCTCAGCTGAGCTGGATGGACAGCCAACGAGATTCAAAGACCCATCATAATGATGGAAGTCAAACCAAAACTGGACATAGTATTGTGAGGATGCTACAGATACAGATAATGAGGGCAGTCTTTTTCCTCCAGCCATAACTACTCTGCTTCCAGTCTATTTGAGATCTCGCTGCAGAGATTCTGGTTCAGACCACAATGTTAATTTCCAAAATAGTAGCCTGCACTTGAGTTGCAGAATGTACTCAATGACAACCTTTACTATGAAACATAATGTGTGTATTCCATGAATCACACATTCTGTTTTAGTTTAACAAAAACAGATTTAAATTTATATATTAACTGAAGCATACCATTTATGAAATGAAGAAACTGTGTACCGCCTACCAAGAGCCTGGGTCTGGCCGAGGTTTCTGCCTAAAAGGGAGTTTTTCCTCGCCACTGTCGCACTGTTGCTTGCTCTGGAGGGAACTACTAGAACTGTTGGGTCCTTGTAAATTATGGAGTGTAGTCTAGACCTGCTCTATCTGTAAAGTGTCTCGAGATAACGTTTGTTATGAATTGATACTATAAATAAAACTGAATTGAACTTACGCTCCAGGTCCTTGCCATGTCCATGTGATTGAGTCCTGTAAAAAAATAAAAAAAATAAAAAAGACATTAAGCAAAGACATTAGATGGATTGAAAAAGTTAATTTAATGCTTATTTGCCAACCAAAAATCAAATTACTGTGTAGTCAGGTTAACGCAAAAAATCTGTCCACATGTACTGTCTTTTCACACCTCTTTACACACTATATATATAAAACATGTAACAAAAACACGGAATATTCATTCACAATTTTTCACATTTAAGCCTTGCACAATGGGCTGACACAAATATTTGTGTTCCGTGCATTTCACCAAAAATGTAAGGTTCCCACAGTCACAAAATCATCAAATCACCATTGTTTTAACTATAACAAACCCACACTTAACTCTACAAACTAGGAACTGGAAAGGCTTGTTATTCCAAGTGCGCAAGACTGTGTAGAAAAGTTACAATGTGGTCGCATTTCCTATGGGTGGCGCCAATAAAACATGTTTTTGTTTCCAGTGTAGATGCTGAGTTTCACTGCACTGGTTTTCATCATTTGATGAATAGTCTAAATGTGTTTATCATATATGTGTTTATTATATGTGATATAAGTCTTAATGGCCAGTTTATTATGATCAGCTTATAATACCTTCCATTTGCCGGTAGAATAATAGACCCAACGCTTGTTTATCTATTTGGCCAGGTTTTGTAATATACCTTTTACAGCAACACCATTTCATTTATAAAAGTATAATGTCCATAGCATAACGTCAACTAATGCACTTGGAATTGAATGGTAGTCTATATGTTACCTTGACAAGAAACTCCTTTATAGGCTATCACCATCAGAAGCAAGTTCAACTGCTATACTTCCCCAGATGTTGTCTTTATGTTTGTTCTCTTTATAAATCTTTTTTTTTTGCGAGACCAAATTGATCAATCAGTCAATGTCCATATGGTTGTGCGACGGTATGAACAGAATTATGACAGTGACATTCGAGAAAATCTACTAATCACATGCGCAAAACTCTATTTTATTGGTTAGCTTGTTTTTATATAGGCTTATAGCGATAAATGGGTAGAATTATTTAATTGACGTGATTTATCCGCACAAATTATTGGCATTTGGTCTGAAAGACTCAAAAACACTTCTTTAATCATATTTGAATAATAACCTTCCTCAGCCACCTTCTATTGTATGTATCACTTGTTATTTTAAATACAAATGTGATCCTTTAAAATCTCGGCTGACAAGGCCAAATACTTAGGTAAACTGGATTAGAAAACTTAGACGTTCCCGTTTTCATGGACATTTCTAAAATCAGGTTACTGCAAAAACCGGGGAATACTTAAGTTACTATAGTACATGCAAGTACAGTGACGTAGCAAAAGAAAAAGTTTATACTTAAGGTATGCGTCAATTATGTGACTCCACTGATTTCAATAACCTGACCACACTTTGCAACTACATTTGTGATTCCTACAACTAACCTCAAATATTGCAGAACATCTGAGCACCACCTCTTTAAGCAGAAGACAGTGTAGGTTTGCTGGATTTCTAAGATTCTCAAACAATTCCATCTCACAATGTCCTCCCTTGGTTTTCCACAGCCTCACTAACAAGCCAGAGCAATGCCTTGTACTTGCCTTCTGAGTCATATCCTGATTAGCCAGATTCCCAGTGAGGCTATCAGAAAGTGGCTTTGAATGCTTCAATGAATTCTTCTCATAACCAGACTTAAACAACTTCAACTGACTCAGCCTATTTGGCCTGCCAGTAGGTATCTACTGAATCAAGGGTCCATTATTCTGCACAAACGAGTTTAGTTGAGAAACTCAGCCTTATCTGTGCATCCAGAACTTAAACAAGGCAAACTTGTATATAATCGTATATAAAGATTTACTTGTATATAATTACTGCAATGTTTTCTTTTAACCGTAATGCAAAGTTAATTTGAATAATAAATTCAATAAAAATAAATGCAAATGCTTCATGAATAATTAAAAAAATACAGTGACTCAAAATTGCTGCTGTGGCCACATGAGTCCCATATGCCCACAGCATGTTGCATCTACATATACTGGAATGGATTACAAAGCCTTTACATACCCATGTGATACCTGTGGACTATAGTCAGCTCTAGTGTGACTTCTGATGGCACCAATCGTGCTTTTAAAGATTAAAGAGGATGTACTAAACATTAAGAACATTAATATAGCAGTACACAAATATTTGCTGTGTAAAGATGTGTGAAGTGAAGGTGAAGGGAAGTAATGGAATCCTGAGCAGAGAACGTCACACTGCCTCTGCGTGTTGTAATCTAAGCTCTGTACTTTGTTTTGATAGCCGGTCCACCGTGCATTAATGTTAGTTCCTGTAAGTGCCTTGTGCAGCGTATCAGACGCCGAGGGCCGTGACGAAGCGTTGGCATTTGACCAGTTGGAGAATGGTCTGTGTGAGCCACGTGGAAGCAATTCCAGTCCACTTTTTGCAGTATTTTGATTAGATAACCTTAATTGATTTCCAATTTAAACTATAATTGTTGACAAGGAAATATTTAGGCACTTATTTTGGTTTTCAAATTTAGATTCAGCCTATTTACCAATAGCCACGGTTTGTGTCCGAAAATGTGTTAAACTTTCCAAAAATTCACACCAAAATCATGCTGTGATTGGGGAGCTGTGTGGAGCTGAGAGAGAAGCCAGAGTTTAAACTTCTCCCTCAAGCTTTATTTAAAAATGTTTACAAAACCAATTCTGTCACTGAATACCTTCCTGCAGAGACTGAAAATATGCGTGCTACCCCTATATACTGTAGATAAACAATATCTTAGACTAACCTGACCCTAAGAGCTTAAAATAATTAAACAATATTACCACAACACCGAGTGTTGACTGAAGGAGGATCTCACAGTACCATATAGGATTCAGCTGAGTTTGCAAATCTTTCTGTACATTCAGAACATTTTCTCCTTCGTGGATACTATATTTAACTGCAATGTCTTTCTTCCCACCATGTGACCGGCAAGAAATTTACCTACCACTGAGTGAGACTCTGTAAGATGCCAAGCGGGCTGCAGGACATGCATAGTACACATACAGACGCACACAATATGGCCCATGCAAATGATCTCAGAACTAACACAAAGCACTGACATTTTAGTACTGCAAGCCCTTTATGTAATTTATTGTTTAAAATACATACTCTTAAGTGTTTAGTTTATATCATAGGCTACTATCTGCTTAAATTAAAGTAAGAAAAGACTATACGATTGTTAACAGGGATCAGTGAGCAGGTGTGGGGCCACCGATTAATCTTTAGGGAACCAGAGTTAGAACAATCCTGTTTGCACTTTATCGCACAGTTCAGATATGAATAAGGACATGTGTGGGATGTCACAATCTATCCTCTACCTGTTTGACAAAGTTTCCATATCAACAGATATTATTTGATTGTGTAAAACAAATATGTGATTGAGATTTTCAACAAAGAACTAGCATATGCATAAACAATCTTACTAGTTTATTGGGGTAATGAATCACCACAGGCTGCACTGGTACCGCTGGGATAAAGGCCCCTGCAGTAGTAAAAAAGACAAAAAGGTTTATTTCAATTTGACGTATCTGCATTCACAATACATTGAGTTAAGAACAAGAACACACCCATCAGAATAGTGCATGTTTGACAAAGTGCACTGAAAAATACATTTTACGTAAAAAACATCAAACCAATGCAGAAATGTAGATGCACTTATTTGGTAATTCAAACACCTGCCATCCATAAGCCATAGATGCAGTCAATCGCCCAGCCTATATGATACCTTTCTGTTATTTGAAAATCGCAAATGTTCTTCTGACATAAAATCAGTCCACAGGTAAATGTCAGGTTAAATTGAGATTTAATAATTCAAACCTCGGGAATGTTGAATATCGACACTGATTCCAGTTCTTATTCCACAACAATTAAGACCACAAATCACACTTAAAGCTAAATTGGACATTAATTTAATCTGAAATTTAAACAAGTCAAAATGCCAACTAGGTTGAGTATGAGTGCATGCCAGCAAGCTGCCAGCATCACTTCAAAGAAAGAAAACGAGGGGAAAGCTGAATAAGAAGTATGATGATGGGAGAGCTTTACCTGGCTTGAAGGTGATTAGGCAGGATCTATTAGTGCATGTTCCCTCTGGAAAAATCATTATCTGTAATAAAAAAGGAATCAAATTACAAAAACAGTGGTCATATCCTAAACAGAATAGTACAAGGCCGAAATATGTGCATTACTTGCATTATATTGCAAGTTGCTATAAGTCAGATGTAACAACGTTGCCTACAATGGTGGATTTTAGTGGTAAAATGTCCATTTCTGTGTAGCTTTGTCCTTTTCCGGGATATTTAGGTCTTTTTCAAGCATTCTCTCACTGTCTTACTATGAAGACGCTCCACATACCTCAATCATGCTACCAAAGAACTGGGGTTACGGTTGTAATCCGTTTTGTACAGATGAAATGTGTTTTTACTAGAAACCGTAATGCATTTGTTTTTAAAAGTGACATGAATTCAAAATGTCAGTAAATCAGTCAAAAGGATAATAGTTGCATGATTTTGTTGTCCTACATTCATTAAAGTGAGTCTGTTTATATTAAAATCAGGTCCTGTTATGGGAATGTGTGCCCACAACCAAAAATACACGTGTGCACACAAATTTCCATCCATTTACCTGAGGCCATTCCCCTCCAGAGTGGGCTCTGCGTTTGATCTCCTCCACAGTCTTCTTCCTGGAGTCCTGGTCTGAACGTGATACAAACACTGGCCTGATGTACTTAATCAAAGCTAGAAGCAAGAAAGCAGACAGAGTAGAGAACGTTATTAATAGAATTTTTTTCTTCTTTTAAATTTTGACATCCAAGCAACTAAAGCACCTCTGCATTATCGGTATCCACTCCATTTAGTGGTGTATTAGTAGAGGGAGAAGGGTAAACTTTTCACTTCACCTGGTAATACAGGCCATGTCTGTATTGTATCAAACAGTAGATATTGTTGCATGATCAGGACTTTAAAACTACCCGATTCAGTAGGACAAACACTTTCCTGTACCAGCTAAGAAAAGCCAGCAAGGAAAGAGCATCACAACTCTTTATCAACCACTACTCTAATGGTGTCCTTAAATAAAGCACTTCAATCCATATCACTCGGCAACAGAGCTGCATAGTGGTAAAGAGTGAAATAATGTGGTTGCACTGAAACATTGCTGTGTTTATGTGGCAATCATTTATCTGTAAAGCACAATTAAATAAAATGCCTGTTTACTAGATACTGTAGATTCCGCAAACCAATGTTGAGGCAGGGAAAACATTAGCCACAAATGTTTACAAGAGGTGTTATTCCAAGCAACATTTCATTAACAACATTGTATAGGATAGCCTAAAACAAAAACAAACAAACAAAAAAATCAGGAAATATTGGGTTTTATAGGGCTTGCTAACAATCATTTTATTCTTTACAGAAAGACTAAGCAGCCAACCTAACACCATCTTATGTGGAAAAAGTCATTAAAACAGTCTTATATAGCTGCTGTATCTTCTGCACTTAACAAAGGATCATTACAGATTGATTACAGGCTAGGAACAAGGTAGATTTAGCTACAATGTTGACAATCCGGTCAGGGTCTTGGTGGCAGACGGGGTGATTTCAGAAATCCAAGTGACACCGCAAAACAAACAATAGCAGCGATGGAGTCTGCTGCTGATGATCACATATTAAGAATTTCAAACTGAGTAGTAAATGTAGTCATCCTGTCACCCTCTACTGCAAAATAAGTCAAGCCTCAACAAACTAAAGCTAAATTCAGCCAAAGTGTGGGGCTGGGTGATAACTTAATGCCAACTGTTTCAGTAAACCTCTATTACAATTAGGTGATCGTATGATGTTATTGTTTTACAAAATGTAATGAGATCAGCATTTGCACTTTGTTTTAGATGTGTATAACAATTTAAAGCATATTTAAAACAATTCAAATATTTAATGATTATTTAAAAAAAAAAATTCTCCACTCGCTCCATCCTGGGCAGTCTCAGATGTTCCCCGGTCCCAGTGTGGGGTTTACAGCCCCGAGTGCTCTGATAACCACTGCTGCCTTCACTTTCTACATCTTCTCTAGCTATAGAGTTCTCTGCATCAGCCGTATGCTTGGCCAGCAAGTAGTGTTTGAGACTCGCCATACCCAGCTACCCAGGCACCCATTAGTAGTTATACATAGTTTTTACACAATTATATTATCACAATTGATACCCAGACATCACCAAAAAAATATCAATATTGCTAAGTTAAATTAAGTTACCACCCAGTCAAACTGTATGTGCCTCACAAAGCCAAATCAAACTATTTTAAAACAAAAAAACTTTTTCTGCAACAACCTGAGTGCTGAAGGTTTGAAATAAACTGACGGTCCACTCACCACTACTTCCATTTGTCTAAAGAGCAATGTGACAGCCTAACAGAGTGACAACATGAGTCTCTTTTTCACTTCCCATAGCATAGCCACTTGATTGTGTTGAACCAAAAGAAACCTTAAAAAAAAAAAAGGTCAGACAGTAATGCAATGACCATATTGGTAAATTATGAGAGGAGAACGCTACTAAAATACAGTGTATCTGCATAGTGCAAAATATGCAGGGCAAAGATTGAAGGCATTTTCAGCATTTGTCATCTGTTTAGCATAGCTGGATTACAAAGGAATAAAGTAGAATATGTATAATATAGTGACCCGTGATCAGACCAACACTTGGTTTGAACATTCTAGGTTAATTATGCAGAGGTTTTTTAGATGCTGGAACCATTCTCCTGTACATCCTATCTTCATCAATAAAAGAGAAGAATTAGGAAAATCAAAGTCTTTGGTAGTTCTTAGAAAGAGTCAAACAAAAAGAGAGAAACACAACAAGTTAAGGAGAGTGGGGGTTACATAAAAGGAAACGAGAAGAGAGGGAGGCCATGAGAAGCAGAAATTGATTCCAACTGAGCTGTCTGCCAACAGGAAGGGATTAAAGCTCTAGGTGTTACCCTGAGAGACGCACGTCACTCTGGCAGATCAGGTCTTAATGCTTATTCTGGAATCCACTTGTTGGCCAGACACTTGTGCCTGGTTTCTACTGTAAGGCCAGCTTGACTAGTCAAATTGAAGTTGTACAGGTAACCCTTTAAATAAATTTTCCCCATTATTATGCAACCTTCCTATGATTCCCAGCCACAGCCTTACACTCTGTTTCTACCTGTAATGTAAACGCCGTGCCCTAATATCTCACAATACCTTGTGTAGCTCACTCCTGCTAACTTTATTGTTTATCAGACGTGACGTGAAAAAAAGCATTTTGTCCCCAAATGCGGGTAGGCCAAGGTGAGAAGGGTGAGATTTGCTAACGATAGCCAACGCATTTATTGAAAATAAATTTGACAAGTATTTTCAGCAATTGATTTTTTTTTACTATTACAATTATATTCAACATCTAGAATTAGTTCCAACAGCTGTACACTCAATCCTGCAATACAAGCATATAGAGGTGGCGATATTAAAACGTGAGGATATTTCTAGTCCAGGTGAAAAGTTGCTTTGCAATACCAGTACACAGTACATAGCAGAAGCCAGAAATTGACACCAAAGCCTTAAATTTATTTTAAATAATTTTAAACAAAGAAATGTGTCTTAAAATGGTCATAATTTGATCCTAGAAATCTACTTCCTTGTTGAGCAGAAAAAAGCATCTGTAATCGCAAGAGGGTTAGATTGTTATTCAACTGCCTGGTTCAACTGTCTTTTCAGTTGCAGGAGACATAGTTAGTGACCAAAGGTCTCAGCTACTGTCAGGACATGTGGACACGCGCATATTCCTGAAAAAGAACATGGTTGTATCTTAGGCTGAGCAGTGCATCATGCTTAATAGATACTATTGGTCTGTCTCTGTTTTGATTGAGGGAGTACTACTTTGATTATGGTTTGCACTTAAAAATAAAGACTAAAAAGTCATTAATTTTTGTTATTTTTACTGTTTTTATTTTTAATTTTTAATATGAGGAAACTAAAGTAGTTCAGTAAGAAGGTCACACACAGCTTCAATTAAAAGTTAGAAGCTTACGCTGCAGCAATTAGGTCTGAAGAGGTTAGATAGATTTTATCGTCATTTAACTGTACATACAGAGTGTACATATGAAAGGAATTTCTTTCCACTGTGAGAGAGTGACTGATTAGCCTCAGAACGAGAAGCAACTCCACAGTGGGAAATCTATAGCAGGGGTTAGGGTTAGTAGGGGGAAATGCATAATTCTGTGTGTGTACTAGCTGCAACTGAGCAAGGCAACTTGAACTCTGCATGTGGCCTCGTTTGATTCACAGACAGCAACTCCAATTAGCTGGCTGAATGGTCAGGGGTGATACAACAACAACTGATATGTCATCATACAGTCTCCCTTTAACAGTTTGGTGGCAACAGCGGCAAGTGGATGCTTTTATGAGAGATACCATTTCCTCTAACATTATGCAGAGACCATGAAGTTCTGGTAGGATTTCATTCATTCATCATTTATTTTGACTCCTAAGATCATTGAGGGACGGCTCTTATTTGCAATGACATTGAGTAATTACAACAACAACACAGAAGAGAAAACACCATCATAAGAAAGACAAAAATACTTTAAAACTTTCTGAATTGATAAATAAAATTTGATAAATGAATTATGATAATATGGATACAAAAGAAAGTACAATTATACTTGCAAGTACAAGTAAAACAAGTTTTCAAGTTTAAAACCAGATTTCTAAATTGTTCAAAAGGCACAAGTGAGTTGATTTTAAGGAAGTACTGTAATTTGTTCCAAAGATAAAAGCAACTTTTCAAGTTTAGGCCGAGCTCGGAAAACATGAAGCAAAAACCAGTCAGCAGAGCAAGTCTGATAATGTCCCTCTGAAGGACAGAGAAGTTCTGTAAGGTAAGATGGCAGATGTCCAACAAGAGACTTATAGATAAACAGATACCAGTGAGTAGCACGTCTCTCTAGGAGAGAGGACTACCCAACACTTTCATACAGTATAAAATACGATGATGTGTACCGGTTATGAATCTCAAGGCAGAGTGATAGTCCAGAGATTTAAGAGTTGAACAGGATGCACGTCTATAAATCACATCACCATTTTCATGAATGAGGCCATTCATTAAAAAATGAAACATTCCCCCCCCTTAAAATAATTCATAGGTATTTTTGGCAATTATGCCTGACAGGCTACAACATTTGCTGAAACATTTACTCTTTAGATCCATGTCATTCAGTATTGTAAGGATGACGTGAGTAACTATAGTTATTTTCCTTCTGCAGATTGATTGTGATCTCTTAAAACTGGAGAAGAACATTTCATATCTGCTTCCTCATGCCATGGATGTTTGAGTTTAACAATGTCATTTGGACTATGCCGGTTGGTACAGAGTTGACAACTTAATGGTCCTGTTTTTGAAATTCCTTCTGCTTCCACCAAAACAAGACATGCATGTATTTTGTGTGTATTTCCAGGTATACCACTACTGTGAACATTAGCCAAGCTGCACTTGGCCTCAAGTCCTGTAAATCATTTCTGCAAAGTAGATTGGGAAATCCCCTCTGTTTACTGATACAGGAAAAAATTCACAGAAACAGTTCTGACCTGCCCTTTACAAAAGATGCACACACTGTCCATTTAAATGAAACCCATATCTGGCTGGACAAGTTTAGGTAATATCAGTGCCTATGCATAGAGATTCTGTACTTTGTGCATTAATGCGGTCATGAAGAATCAGGTCACTTTTATCAGATTGTTCTCTCGCTCACAATGAAGGTCATAGTCATAGAGGTAATGATGACAGTAAAATATGCATTTGGTACTTACTACCCCAGAGAGGTATATCCTTGCTCTCGGCCTTCATGACAATTGAGGCCATTGTCATTGTGACTGGGATGGCGTCAAAGTAAGACGAGTGGGGTGCCAGGGTGAGGATGGGTGCTTCTGCAGGCAATGCCCTTCGCCCTTTCACAGTCATCCAATGGAAACCGCCAGCAAACCACATGACCCGCATGATGATCTTCAGAATGATGTCCACCAGTCTGAAAACAGCATGCATGTGTAAGGGGCACATTTCATTTCAACAGCAAATGGGAATAAAATTGCCAACACTGGTATGTTATGTATGATAGATACATACGTCCAAGCTAATGATATGACAACAATAAGATTAATAGTGGGTAGTTTTAAGAGTTAATTTCTAGTATAAAATAATCAGTGAGTAGTGACAAGAGTGAAAACTGCAAGAAAAAACACTTACTACTCCGCAAGGCACTTTTCCACTGAATATGTAAAATTCGTATAAGTTAGTTAACCCAATGACTCTTTTCTGTCTCTCCCGCTCCTCTTTCTTTGCGGCCGAGTCACAAGCTAAACGGTCATCACTCTAGACTAATCGATGTCCAGGCCAGGATCTTGGATTTGCCAAGAATGCCATTAAATACCGTAGCTGCAACACTAAAAAAGATCTCATTATCACCATTTCCATATGAAATGTTTTGAAACAATTAAGTAGGATTGACACCCTAATAACTTGTCTACATTTTTCACTCAGTGTTGTTAAATGCTGGTTGCACACTTAAGCCCAACAGGACATACTATAAATTGACACCCTAAACTATTCCTATTCATATCCGCATATTATTTGCTAACCACTTGTGTCTTTTTCTGCATTTCACTTATCTTTTTCTTCCCTACTTGACCTTGACCCAGTTTAAAATATATATTTCTTCTTACTTAGCCCTCTCAGCAACCCACCCACACATTTAAATTACAAGCATCGTCTACAGTATACCTTAGTCTCCTATTAAAATATGGCATTATTCACCAGCATGTTCATTAACCTTTCAAATGGCCTTTTAGTCTTTAGTTTGAAACAAGTGTTCAAGATGAGAAGACTGGTAGCTGCTGTGGGAGTTTCTTGGACAAAATATTACACAATTAGGCAGTATAGAGTAGGGCTGCACATTTTGGAGAACAAGTCATATTGCAATTGGCAATACTGTGATTGCAATTACAACGTAATGGTATTGCCGATTTACTTGCTTGATTATCAAAGTGAAATGTACAAAATACAAAAAAAAAACTGATTTCTCAACTTGGACATACAAATATACAAGATAGTTTGTGAATTTTTTTTTTTTTTTTACTTAACACCTGAAGTGTGATGCCAGACATCTCAGCTGCATTGTACAATGACAGGTGTAAAGGTTTACGAGAAAGATTTAGTTTTACCGTTTAAAGTAAAGTTCAGCATTACATGGCCAGCTGCCCATCGCATTCTACTGCTACTGATGTGGTGTATTCTTTGTAAGAATTATAGTCTTTCCTAAAATATAAAATTCCTCTTCAAACAGACAGACAGACACAAATGCATAACAAAGCACCCACCTCCTCCAGAGGCACTGGGGTTCAACGGTGGCCTCTGAGCGCCCTACTGAGGCCAGGAAGGCAAAAGGCCAGGCCAGCAGCATCATGAATGCAGCTATGAGGAGACGGATGGGGAAGAGTGTGACTGTCATGAATGCAATCTGTAAGAGATTGAAGAAGAGAAAAAGAAGGAAAAGTGTTAAAGAAACATATCCAACAATACACGTTTTTTATTTTACCCAGTCATAAAAGGAGAACTCTGGTCAATTTCAACACGCAACTTGTTTGGAAATGTGGAGTGCTGTCAATAAAGAGAAAAACAAAAACAATCGGTGCGGCCTACACCGTTTTGTCCTCTTGCTAGAGTTAGCACCCAACAGGCTTAAACAGGGCAAGTTTTAAACTTGTTTTAGCCTCGTAACATGTTCAAAATGTCATTACAAGTGCCTAGCCATGTGCGGTCATTCCTTCCAAGGGAACACAGCAACTGACTGCAGTACAGCTGCAGGTCAAGAGCTATCTCACATAGGTAACTAAGCAATAAGGGGCGCTTGAACTTTTGACCTGCTGCAGCCGGCTGCTCTGCTCTCCTGGCTCCACTGTGGTGTCAGCTTACAGCCCGTTTCTACATAGTCATTACTAAGGAAACATGTAAAATCATGTTTAAAACTTGCCCTGTTTAAGCCTGTTGGGTGCTAACTCTAGCAGGAGGACAAAACGCTGTAGGCCGCACCGATTGTTTTTGTTTTTCTCTCTATTGACAGCACTCCAAATTTCCAAACAACAGAGCCATGTGTTGGATTCGACCGGAATTCTCCTTTTACTATGAAGCTACAAATCACCAAATTTACTAAACGTTGACTCTGAAAAAAGACAAGTCAAAAAAGGGAGAAACGTCTTGGTGCCTTGGAGAAACAGGGGTCAACATTTAACTTACACAACTTGTGCAGTATAATCTAAGTCTTGTTTATCCAACCGAAAGCTCAGTACTTTCCAAACACATGCTTTTTGACTAAAACCTTACTATTTGCATCACTTCAGCATGAACAGTCTCCCGATTGCGCACAACTGGTCTAGACTTGCCCATATGAGTAGTGCGCCTGCACAAGCTTCCTTACAGTAGCGGATGAGTAGCAAAAGTGTTGTAAATCTTTAGGTTTTATTAAAAACGTGTTTGGGAAGTACTGAGCACACTGCTGAATAAACAAGACATGGATTATACTGCACAAGTTGAATGGCCGTTTATAAAGGTTTTACATTATTGAGCATTTACGGAGGCATGCAATAAAAGAGTAGACAATGACGTTTTCTTCACAAATTTGAAGCAACCGCTTGTTGACTGATTGATATACCAATCATCATTTTGAGGGTGAAATATTCCTTTATAAAAGCATAATAAAAAAAAGCCCATCAGTAAACAATGATGCTTAGTCTAATGAGAAGCAATTAACTATCAGCATCTGGTGTAAAGATAAAAATATGTGCATATTTTAATTCCCAACATATAATGAAGCCGAGAGGCTTTTTCCCTTATGTACTGTGTAGGACAGGCTCCTACACAGTACAGAGGGCAGCAGCAGGCCTGCAGCATGGCCACTGATTACAGTGGTCAACAGCAGCTATCCTGCATGAAGAGCTGGGTGTGATAGCCTACATGCACTAGACAATTTATATCAGATGGGGTGTCTGACCTCAGGTCACAATATGGCCCTTATGCTATTTGTGCTTCATAGAGCATATGTTCTTCAATCTTAAGGACTCTGACAAAACCTTGCATTGTTTGGGTCTAACAGTGAGTGTTTGCTTTACACCTTTTTATGGCTCACTGCTAGCCGTGTGTATCTTCTGTCAATATTTGTCTTGATAGAAGCCACTACTGGTAAGCATGAAGCCTATCTGCATCTTATCAGGGGAGAGTGCTTGTCTGACAGTGTGGTCAGTTTAACTTAAATCAATTGAAGCTTGCTTGTTAAACTACTGACAATGAGCACCAAACAAACAGACTAATTGAAGAGTAGTTAGTACTCTTAAAGTCTTAAAGCTCGATAAGAGAAACTGTCATAATCACAATTATTTTGGTCAATACTGAAATCAGGATTATTTAATACGAAATTTTCCTTCATCCTTTTTTTTTCTTTATTCAGAACACAAAGACAAAAGAACTTACTTGCAAAAGGTAATGTGCTAAAATTGTAATAACAATTAAAAATATGGATCATTGCACAGCCCTATGTTAAATTAAAGTTCCCATGACATGGTGCTCTTTGGATGCTTTTATATAAACCTTAGGGGTCCCCTAATACCATATCTGAACAGTCTTTCCCAAAATTCAGCCTTGGTGCAGAATTACAGCCACTAGAGCCAGTCCCACAATGAGCTTTCCTTAGGATGTGCCATTTCTGAGTCTGTGGATTTGAGGAGGAGAGACATGCTATACTACATGGCCCCAAACTGATTTCCTGTCGCAGTGTATATGAATGACATCATCTGACAGGAAGTTGACAAGGGGCCAGGCTGCTGCCTGGCAATGGAATTACATTTTTTTTAGAAGGAACATTTTTCTTCATAAACAAAAGTTCTTAGGTTCTCAACCGTTATTCCCTCTTTTTGTAGAAGTTAAGTCACTTCTTAAATCACTTAATTTGATCAATAAGAAAAAAATGCAACAAATGTATAAACTGTTATAAGAGTGTTTGATGAGCTTCCGTAACACTAAATTAGTTATTTAGCGTTTATTTAATATTATAAATTGAATTTACACATTTATAGTGTGATGTGTATACTCTCATAATTGTATATTTTTACAATATAATTTAGTTTTCATCACTCAAAAATAAAAATTAATTAAATTAGAAAAAGGTCTTTATGACTGGAATTGTCTACAGTATATGACATCACAGCATTCTATATCACATCAAAATAACTAATGGCCAATCAGCTGTGAGTTCACAATGATGTCATGAGTGAGGTCACAAAACATCCCTAGAGGAGTTTATAAATAGAAACCATGTTGAGTCTTTAATCAGAGCCTCTGTCGGAGGGCCCCCCTGTCTGAAGGCAGAGACCGGGCGCTGCGAAAGTAGTTGGTCTACGTAGGGCCCCCCTGTCTGAAGGCAGAGTCCGGGCGCTGCAAAAGCAGTTGTTCTACGGAGGGCCCCCCTCTTTGGAGGGCCCCCCTGTCTGAAGGCAGAGACGCGCTGCAAAAGCAGTTGGTCTACGGAGGGCCCCCCTGTCTGAAGGCAGAGACCTGGCGCTGCGAAAGCAGTTGGTCTACGGAGGGCCCCCCTGTCTGAAGGCAGAGACCTGGCGCTGCGAAAGCAGTTGGTCTACGGAGGGCCCCCCTGTCTGAAGGCAGAGACCTGGCGCTGCGAAAGCAGTTGGTCTACGGAGGGCCCCCTGTCTGAAGGCAGAGACCTGGCGCTGCGAAAGCAGTTGGTCTACCGAGGGCCCCCCTGTCTGAAGGCAGAGACCTGGCGCTGCGAAAGCAGTTGGTCTACCGAGGGCCCCCCTGTCTGAAGGCAGAGACCTGGCGCTGCGAAAGCAGTTGGTCTACCGAGGGCCCCCCTGTCTGAAGGCAGAGACCTGGCGCTGCGAAAGCAGTTGGTCTACCGAGGGCCCCCCTGTCTGAAGGCAGAGACCTGGCGCTGCGAAAGCAGTTGGTCTACGGAGGGCCCCCCTGTCTGAAGGCAGAGACCTGGCGCTGCGAAAGCAGTTGGTCTACGGAGGGCCCCCCTGTCTGAAGGCAGAGACCTGGCGTTGCGAAAGCAGTTGGTCTACCGAGGGCCCCCCTGTCTGAAGGCAGAGACCTGGCGCTGCGAAAGCAGTTGGTCTACCGAAGGCCCCCCTGTCTGAAGGCAGAGACCGGGCGCTGCGAAAGCAGTTGGTCTACGTAGGGCCCCCCTGTCTGAAGGCAGAGTCCGGGCGCTGCGAAAGCAGTTGGTCTACGTAGGGCCCCCCTGTCTGAAGGCAGAGTCCGGGCGCTGCAAAAGCAGTTGTTCTACGGAGGGCCCCCTCTTGGAGGGCCCCCCTGTCTGAAGGCAGAGACGCGCTGCAAAAGCAGTTGGTCTACGGAGGGCCCCCCTGTCTGAAGGCAGAGACCTGGCGCTGCGAAAGCAGTTGGTCTACGGAGGGCCCCCCTGTCTGAAGGCAGAGACCTGGCGCTGCGAAAGCAGTTGGTCTACGGAGGGCCCCCCTGTCTGAAGGCAGAGACCTGGCGCTGCGAAAGCAGTTGGTCTACGGAGGGCCCCCCTGTCTGAAGGCAGAGACCTGGCGCTGCGAAAGCAGTTGGTCTACGGAGGGCCCCCTGTCTGAAGGCAGAGACCTGGCGCTGAAAGCAGTTGGTCTACGGAGGGCCCCCCTGTCTGAAGGCAGAGACCTGGCGCTGCGAAAGCAGTTGGTCTACGGAGGGCCCCCCTGTCTGAAGGCAGAGACCTGGCGCTGCGAAAGCAGTTGGTCTACGGAGGGCCCCGCTGTCTGAAGGCAGAGACCTGGCGCTGCGAAAGCAGTTGGTCTACGGAGGGCCCCGCTGTCTGAAGGCAGAGACCTGGCGCTGCGAAAGCAGTTGGTCTACGGAGGGCCCCGCTGTCTGAAGGCAGAGACCTGGCGCTGCGAAAGCAGTTGGTCTACGGAGGGCCCCCCTGTCTGAAGGCAGAGACCTGGCGCTGCGAAAGCAGTTGGTCTACGGAGGGCCCCCTGTCTGAAGGCAGAGACCTGGCGCTGCGAAAGCAGTTGGTCTACGGAGGGCCCCCTGTCTGAAGGCAGAGACCTGGCGCTGCGAAAGCAGTTGGTCTACCGAGGGCCCCCCTGTCTGAAGGCAGAGACCTGGCGCTGCGAAAGCAGTTGGTCTACCGAGGGCCCCCCTGTCTGAAGGCAGAGACCTGGCGCTGCGAAAGCAGTTGGTCTACCGAGGGCCCCCCTGTCTGAAGGCAGAGACCTGGCGCTGCGAAAGCAGTTGGTCTACCGAGGGCCCCCCTGTCTGAAGGCAGAGACCTGGCGCTGCGAAAGCAGTTGGTCTACCGAGGGCCCCCCTGTCTGAAGGCAGAGACCTGGCGCTGCGAAAGCAGTTGGTCTACCGAGGGCCCCCCTGTCTGAAGGCATAGACCTGGCGCTGCGAAAGCAGTTGGTCTACCGAGGGCCCCCCTGTCTGAAGGCAGAGACCTGGCGCTGCGAAAGCAGTTGGTCTACCGAGGACCCCCTGTCTGAAGGCAGAGACCTGGCGCTGCGAAAGCAGTTGGTCTACCGAGGGCCCCCCTGTCTGAAGGCAGAGACCTGGCGCTGCGAAAGCAGTTGGTCTACCGAGGGCCCCCCTGTCTGAAGGCAGAGACCTGGCGCTGCGAAAGCAGTTGGTCTACCGAAGGCCCCCCTGTCTGAAGGCAGAGACCGGGCGCTGCGAAAGCAGTTGTTCTACGGAGGGCCCCCCTCTTTGGAGGGCCCCCCTGTCTGAAGGCAGAGACGCGCTGCAAAAGCAGTTGGTCTACGGAGGGCCCCCCTGTCTGAAGGCAGAGACCTGGCGCTGCGAAAGCAGTTGGTCTACGGAGGGCCCCCCTGTCTGAAGGCAGAGACCTGGCGCTGCGAAAGCAGTTGGTCTACCGAGGGCCCCCCTGTCTGAAGGCATAGACCTGGCGCTGCGAAAGCAGTTGGTCTACCGAGGGCCCCCCTGTCTGAAGGCAGAGACCTGGCGCTGCGAAAGCAGTTGGTCTACCGAGGGACCCCCTGTCTGAAGGCAGAGACCTGGCGCTGCGAAAGCAGTTGGTCTACCGAGGGCCCCCCTGTCTGAAGGCAGAGACCTGGCGCTGCGAAAGCAGTTGGTCTACCGAGGGCCCCCCTGTCTGAAGGCAGAGACCTGGCGCTGCGAAAGCAGTTGGTCTACCGAAGGCCCCCCTGTCTGAAGGCAGAGACCGGGCGCTGCGAAAGCAGTTGTTCTACGGAGGGCCCCCCTCTTTGGAGGGCCCCCCTGTCTGAAGGCAGAGACGCGCTGCAAAAGCAGTTGGTCTACGGAGGGCCCCCCTGTCTGAAGGCAGAGACCTGGCGCTGCGAAAGCAGTTGGTCTACGGAGGGCCCCCCTGTCTGAAGGCAGAGACCTGGCGCTGCGAAAGCAGTTGGTCTACGGAGGGCCCCCCTGTCTGAAGGCAGAGACCTGGCGCTGCGAAAGCAGTTGGTCTACGGAGGGCCCCCCTGTCTGAAGGCAGAGACCTGGCGTTGCGAAAGCAGTTGGTCTACCGAGGGCCCCCCTGTCTGAAGGCAGAGACCTGGCGCTGCGAAAGCAGTTGGTCTACCGAGGGCCCCCCTGTCTGAAGGCAGAGACCTGGCGCTGCGAAAGCAGTTGGTCTACCGAAGGCCCCCCTGTCTGAAGGCAGAGACCGGGCGCTGCGAAAGCAGTTGGTCTACGTAGGGCCCCCCTGTCTGAAGGCAGAGTCCGGGCGCTGCAAAAGCAGTTGTTCTACGGAGGGCCCCCCTCTTTGGAGGGCCCCCCTGTCTGAAGGCAGAGACGCGCTGCAAAAGCAGTTGGTCTACGGAGGGCCCCCCTGTCTGAAGGCAGAGACCTGGCGCTGCGAAAGCAGTTGGTCTACGGAGGGCCCCCCTGTCTGAAGGCAGAGACCTGGCGCTGCGAAAGCAGTTGGTCTACGGAGGGCCCCCTGTCTGAAGGCAGAGACCTGGCGCTGCGAAAGCAGTTGGTCTACGGAGGGCCCCCCTGTCTGAAGGCAGAGACCTGGCGCTGCGAAAGCAGTTGGTCTACGGAGGGCCCCCCTGTCTGAAGGCAGAGACCTGGCGCTGCGAAAGCAGTTGGTCTACGGAGGGCCCCGCTGTCTGAAGGCAGAGACCTGGCGCTGCGAAAGCAGTTGGTCTACGGAGGGCCCCCCTGTCTGAAGGCAGAGACCTGGCGCTGCGAAAGCAGTTGGTCTACGGAGGGCCCCCTGTCTGAAGGCAGAGACCTGGCGCTGCGAAAGCAGTTGGTCTACCGAGGGCCCCTCTGTCTGAAGGCAGAGACCTGGCGCTGCGAAAGCAGTTGGTCTACCGAGGGCCCCCCTGTCTGAAGGCAGAGACCTGGCGCTGCGAAGCAGTTGGTCTACCGAGGGCCCCCTGTCTGAAGGCAGAGACCTGGCGCTGCGAAAGCAGTTGGTCTACCGAGGGCCCCCCTGTCTGAAGGCAGAGACCTGGCGCTGCGAAAGCAGTTGGTCTACCGAGGGCCCCCCTGTCTGAAGGCAGAGACCTGGCGCTGCGAAAGCAGTTGGTCTACCGAGGGCCCCCCTGTCTGAAGGCAGAGACCTGGCGCTGCGAAAGCAGTTGGTCTACGGAGGGCCCCCCTGTCTGAAGGCAGAGACCTGGCGCTGCGAAAGCAGTTGGTCTACGGAGGGCCCCCCTGTCTGAAGGCAGAGACCTGGCGCTGCGAAAGCAGTTGGTCTACCGAGGGCCCCCCTGTCTGAAGGCAGAGACCTGGCGCTGCGAAAGCAGTTGGTCTACCGAGGGCCCCCCTGTCTGAAGGCAGAGACCTGGCGCTGCGAAAGCAGTTGGTCTACCGAGGGCCCCCCTGTCTGAAGGCAGAGACCTGGCGCTGCGAAAGCAGTTGGTCTACGGAGGGCCCCCCTGTCTGAAGGCAGAGACCTGGCGCTGCGAAAGCAGTTGGTCTACGGAGGGCCCCCCTGTCTGAAGGCAGAGTCCTGGCGCTGCGAAAGCAGTTTGTCAGTGGAGGGCAGTGGGGAAAAGGGCTTTATGACTGGAATTGTCTACAGTATATGACATCACAGCATTCTATATCACATCAAAATAACTAATGGCCAATCAGCTGTGAGTTCACAATGATGTCATGAGTGAGGTCACAAAACATCCCTAGAGGAGTTTATAAATAGAAACCATGTTGAGTCTTTAATCAGAGCCTCTGTCGGAGGGCCCCCCTGTCTGAAGGCAGAGACCGGGCGCTGCGAAAGTAGTTGGTCTACGTAGGGCCCCCCTGTCTGAAGGCAGAGTCCGGGCGCTGCAAAAGCAGTTGGTCTACGGAGGGCCCCCCTCTTTGGAGGGCCCCCCTGTCTGAAGGCAGAGACGCGCTGCGAAAGCAGTTGGTCTACGGAGGGCCCCCCTATCTGAAGGCAGAGACCTGGCGCTGCGAAAGCAGTTGGTCTACGGAGGGCCCCCCTGTCTGAAGGCAGAGACCTGGCGCTGCGAAAGCAGTTGGTCTACGGAGGGCCCCCCTGTCTGAAGGCAGAGACCTGGCGCTGCGAAAGCAGTTGGTCTACGGAGGGCCCCCCTGTCTGAAGGCAGAGACCTGGCGCTGCGAAAGCAGTTGGTCTACGGAGGGCCCCCCTGTCTGAAGGCAGAGACCTGGCGCTGCGAAAGCAGTTGGTCTACCGAGGGCCCCCCTGTCTGAAGGCAGAGACCTGGCGCTGCGAAAGCAGTTGGTCTACCGAGGGCCCCCCTGTCTGAAGGCAGAGACCTGGCGCTGCGAAAGCAGTTGGTCTACCGAGGGCCCCCCTGTCTGAAGGCAGAGACCTGGCGCTGCGAAAGCAGTTGGTCTACCGAGGGCCCCCCTGTCTGAAGGCAGAGACCTGGCGCTGCGAAAGCAGTTGGTCTACGGAGGGCCCCCCTGTCTGAAGGCAGAGACCTGGCGCTGCGAAAGCAGTTGGTCTACGGAGGGGCAGAGACCTGGCGCTGCGAAAGCAGTTGGTCTACGGAGGGCCCCCCTGTCTGAAGGCAGAGACCTGGCGCTGCGAAAGCAGTTGGTCTACGGAGGGCCCCCCTGTCTGAAGGCAGAGACCTGGCGCTGCGAAGCAGCAGTTGGTCTACGGAGGGCCCCTGTCTGAAGGCAGAGACCTGGCGCGAAAGCAGTTGGTCTACGGAGGGCCCCCTGTCTGAAGGCAGAGACCTGGCGTTGCGAAAGCAGTTGGTCTACCGAGGGCCCCCCTGTCTGAAGGCAGAGACCTGGCGCTGCGAAAGCAGTTGGTCTACCGAGGGCCCCCCTGTCTGAAGGCAGAGACCTGGCGCTGCGAAAGCAGTTGGTCTACCGAGGGCCCCTGTCTGAAGGCAGAGACCTGGCGCTGCGAAAGCAGTTGGTCTACCGAGGGCCCCTGTCTGAAGGTAGAGACCTGGCGCTGCGAAAGCAGTTGGTCTGGAGGGCCCCCTGTCTGAAGGCAGAGACCTGGCGCTGCGAAAGCAGTTGGTCTACGGAGGGCCCCCCTGTCTGAAGGCAGAGACCTGGCGCTGCGAAAGCAGTTGGTCTACGGAGGGCCCCCCTGTCTGAAGGCAGAGACCTGGCGCTGCGAAAGCAGTTGGTCTACGGAGGGCCCCCCTGTCTGAAGGAAGAGACCTGGCGCTGCGAAAGCAGTTGGTCTACCGAGGGCCCCCCTGTCTGAAGGCAGAGACCTGGCGATGCGAAAGCAGTTGGTCTACCGAGGGCCCCCCTGTCTGAAGGCAGAGACCTGGCGCTGCGAAAGCAGTTGGTCTACGGAGGGCCCCCCTGTCTGAAGGCAGAGACCTGGCGCTGCGAAAGCAGTTGGTCTACGGAGGGCCCCCCTGTCTGAAGGCAGAGACCTGGCGCTGCGAAAGCAGTTGGTCTACGGAGGGCCCCCCTGTCTGAAGGCAGAGACCTGGCGCTGCGAAAGCAGTTGGTCTACGGAGGGCCCCCCTGTCTGAAGGCAGAGTCCTGGCGCTGCGAAAGCAGTTTGTCAGTGGAGGGCAGTGGGGAAAAGGGCTTTATGACTGGAATTGTCTACAGTATATGACATCACAGCATTCTATATCACATCAAAATAACTAATGGCCAATCAGCTGTGAGTTCACAATGATGTCATGAGTGAGGTCACAAAACATCCCTAGAGGAGTTTATAAATAGAAACCATGTTGAGTCTTTAATCAGAGCCTCTGTCGGAGGGCCCCCCTGTCTGAAGGCAGAGACCGGGCGCTGCGAAAGTAGTTGGTCTACGTAGGGCCCCCCTGTCTGAAGGCAGAGTCCGGGCGCTGCAAAAGCAGTTGGTCTACGGAGGGCCCCCTTCTTTGGAGGGCAGCCTGTCTGAAGGCAGAGACGCGCTGCGAAAGCAGTTGGTCTACGGAGGGCCCCCCTGTCTGAAGGCAGAGACCTGGCGCTGCGAAAGCAGTTGGTCTACGGAGGGCCCCCCTGTCTGAAGGCAGAGACCTGGCGCTGCGAAAGCAGTTGGTCTACCGAGGGCCCCCCTGTCTGAAGGCAGAGACCTGGCGCTGCGAAAGCAGTTGGTCTACGGAGGGCCCCCTTGTCTGAAGGCAGAGACCTGGCGCTGCGAAAGCAGTTGGTCTACGGAGGGCCCCCCTGTCTGAAGGCAGAGACCTGGCGCTGCGAAAGCAGTTGGTCTACGGAGGGCCCCCCTGTCTGAAGGCAGAGTTCTGGCGCTGCGAAAGCAGTTTGTCAGTGGAGGGCAGTGGGGAAAAGGGCTTTATGACTGGAATTGTCTACAGTATATGACATAACAGCATTCTATATCACATCAAAATAACTAATGGCCAATCAGCTGTGAGTTCACAATGATGTCATGAGTGAGGTCACAAAACATCCCTAGAGGAGTTTATAAATAGAAACCATGTTGAGTCCTTAATCAGAGCCTCTTTGGAGGGCCCCCCTGTCTGAAAGCAGAGACGATCTGCGAAAGCAGTTGGTCTACGGAGGGCCCCCCTGTCTGAAGGCAGAGACCTGGCGCTGCAAAAGCAGTTGGTCTACGGAGGGCCCCCCTGTCTGAAGGCAGAGACCTGGCGCTGCGAAAGCAGTTGGTCTACGGAGGGCCCCCCTGTCTGAAGGCAGAGACCTGGCGCTGCGAAAGCAGTTGGTCTACGGAGGGCCCCCCTGTCTGAAGGCAGAGACCTGGCGCTGCGAAAGCAGTTGGTCTACGGAGGGCCCCCCTGTCTGAAGGCAGAGACCTGGCGCTGCGAAAGCAGTTGGTCTACGGAGGGCCCCCCTGTCTGAAGGCAGAGACCTGGCGCTGCGAAAGCAGTTGGTCTACGGAGGGCCCCCCTGTCTGAAGGCAGAGACCTGGCGCTGCGAAAGCAGTTGGTCTACGGAGGGCCCCCCTGTCTGAAGGCAGAGACCGGGCGCTGCAAAAGCAGTTGGTCTACGGAGGGCCCCCCTGTCTGAAGGCAGAGACCGGGCGCTGCAAAAGCAGTTGGTCTACGGAGGGCCCCCCTGTCTGAAGGCAGAGACCGGGCGCTGCAAAAGCAGTTGGTCTACGGAGGGCCCCTGTCTGAAGGCAGAGACCGGGCGCTGCAAAAGCAGTTGGTCGTTGGAGGGCCCCCTTCTTTGGAGGGCCCCCCTGCGAAAGCAGTTTGTCAGTGGAGGGCAGTGGGGAAAAGGGCTTTATGACTGGAATTGTCTACAGTATATGACATCACAGCATTCTATATCACATCAAAATAACTAATGGCCAATCAGCTGTGAGTTCACAATGATGTCATGAGTGAGGTCACAAAACATCCCTAGAGGAGTTTATAAATAGAAACCATGTTGAGTCTTTAATCAGAGCCTCTGTCGGAGGGCCCCCCTGTCTGAAGGCAGAGACCGGGCGCTGCGAAAGTAGTTGGTCTACGTAGGGCCCCCCTGTCTGAAGGCAGAGTCCGGTCGCTGCAAAAGCAGTTGGTCTACGGAGGGCCCCCCTCTTTGGAGGGCCCCCCTGTCTGAAGGCAGAGACGCGCTGCGAAAGCAGTTGGTCTACGGAGGGCCCCCCTGTCTGAAGGCAGAGACCTGGCGCTGCAAAAGCAGTTGGTCTACCGAGGGCCCCCCTGTCTGAAGGCAGAGACCTGGCGCTGCGAAAGCAGTTGGTCTACGGAGGGCCCCCCTGTCTGAAGGCAGAGACCTGGCGCTGCGAAAGCAGTTGGTCTACGGAGGGCCCCCCTGTCTGAAGGCAGAGACCTGGCGCTGCGAAAGCAGTTGGTCTACGGAGGGCCCCCTGTCTGAAGGCAGAGACCTGGCGCTAAAGCAGTTGGTCACGGAGGGCCCTGTCTGAAGGCAGAGACCTGGCGCTGCGAAAGCAGTTGGTCTACGGAGGGCCCCCCTGTCTGAAGGCAGAGACCTGGCGCTGCGAAAGCAGTTGGTCTATGGAGGGCCCCCGTCTGAAGGCAGAGACCTGGCGCTGCAAAAGCAGTTGGTCTACGGAGGGCCCCCCTGTCTGAAGGCAGAGACCTGGCGCTGCGAAAGCAGTTGGTCTACGGAGGGGCCCCCTGTCTGAAGGCAGAGGGCCCCCCTGTCTGAAGCCAGAGACCTGGCGCTGCGAAAGCAGTTGGTCTACGGAGGGCCCCCCGGTCTGAAGGCAGAGACCTGGCGCTGCGAAAGCAGTTGGTCTACGGAGGGCCCCCCTGTCTGAAGGCAGAGACCTGGCGCTGCGAAAGCAGTTGGTCACGGAGGGCCCCCTGTCTGAAGGCAGAGACCTGGCGCTGCGAAAGCAGTTGGTCTACGGAGGGCCCCCCTGTCTGAAGGCAGAGACCTGGCGCTGCGAAAGCAGTTGGTCTACGGAGGGCCCCCCTGTCTGAAGGCAGAGACCTGGCGCTAAAGCAGTTGGTCTACGGAGGGCCCCTGTCTGAAGGCAGAGACCTGGCGCTGCGAAAGCAGTTGGTCTACGGAGGGCCCCCCTGTCTGAAGGCAGAGACCTGGCGCTGCGAAAGCAGTTGGTCTACGGAGGGCCCCCCTGTCTGAAGGCAGAGACCTGGCGCTGCGAAAGCAGTTGGTCTACGGAGGGCCCCCCTGTCTGAAGGCAGAGACCTGGCGCTGCGAAAGCAGTTGGTCTACGGAGGGCCCCCTGTCTGAAGGCAGAGACCTGGCGCTGCGAAAGCAGTGGTCTACGGAGGGCCCCCCTGTCTGAAGGCAGAGACCTGGCGCTGCGAAAGCAGTTGGTCTACGGAGGGCCCCCCTGTCTGAAGGCAGAGACCTGGCGCTGCGAAAGCAGTTGGTCTACGGAGGGCCCCCCTGTCTGAAGGCAGAGACCTGGCGCTGCGAAAGCAGTTGGTCTACGGAGGGCCCCCCTGTCTGAAGGCAGAGACCGGGCGCTGCAAAAGCAGTTGGTCTACGGAGGGCCCCCCTGTCTGAAGGCAGAGACCGGGCGCTGCAAAAGCAGTTGGTCTACGGAGGGCCCCCCTGTCTGAAGGCAGAGACCGGGCGCTGCAAAAGCAGTTGGTCGTTGGAGGGCCCCCTCTTTGGAGGGCCCCCCTGCGAAAGCAGTTTGTCAGTGGAGGGCAGTGGGGAAAAGGGCTTTATGACTGGAATTGTCTACAGTATATGACATCACAGCATTCTATATCACATCAAAATAACTAATGGCCAATCAGCTGTGAGTTCACAATGATGTCATGAGTGAGGTCACAAAACATCCCTAGAGGAGTTTATAAATAGAAACCATGTTGAGTCTTTAATCAGAGCCTCTGTCGGAGGGCCCCCCTGTCTGAAGGCAGAGACCGGGCGCTGCGAAAGTAGTTGGTCTACGTAGGGCCCCCCTGTCTGAAGGCAGAGTCCGGGCGCTGCAAAAGCAGTTGGTCTACGGAGGGCCCCCCTCTTTGGAGGGCCCCCCTGTCTGAAGGCAGAGACCTGGCGCTGCGAAAGCAGTTGGTCTACGGAGGGCCCCCCGGTCTGAAGGAAGAGACTGGGCGCTGCGAAAGCAGTTGGTCTTTGGAGGGCCCCCCTGTCTGAAGGCAGAGACGGGGCGCTGAGAAAGCAGTTGGTCTTTGGAGGCCCCCCTCTGTCTGAAGGCAGAGACCGGGCGCTGCGAAAGCAGTTGGTCTATGGAGGGCCCCCCTGTCTGAAGGCAGAGACCTGGCGCTGCGAAAGCAGTTGGTCTATGGAGGGCCCCCCTGTCTGAAGGCAGAGACCGGGCGCTGCGAAAGCAGTTGGTCTATGGAGGGCCCCCCTGTCTGAAGGCAGAGACCTGGCGTTGCGAAAGCAGTTGGTCTATGGAGTGCCCCCTTGTCTGAAGGCAGAGACCGGGCGCTGCGAAAGCAGTTGGTCTATGGAGGGCCCCCCTGTCTGAAGGCAGAGACCTGGCGTTGCGAAAGCAGTTGGTCTATGGAGGGCCCCCCTGTCTGAAGGCAGAGACCGGGCGCTGCGAAAGCAGTTGGTCTTTGGAGGGCCCCCGTTAGCCAATTAGCCAAAAGGCTATTTTTCATCCGTTGACCCTGGACAGATCTTGTCAAATGTTGGGTCTTTGTAAATTATAGAGTGTGGTCCAGACCTACTCTATTTGTAAAGTGTCCTGAGATAACTTCTGTTATGATTTGACACTATAAATAAAACATAATTCTATCAGATACATTATTTAAAAAGGATCTGGTGAATGCATTAAAAAAACGTCTGTTTTTCTAAGCTGGTGCGGTATTACATTCAGTTTATCGCACCGTTGTGACGAAAAGAGAGCTGAGCCAGAAGGCAAAGCTTTTGATCTACCGGGCAATTTTCGTTCCTACCCTCACCTATGGTCATGAAGGCTGGGTCATGACCGAAAGAACGAGGTCCAGGGTACAAGCGGCCGAAATGGGTTTCCTCAGGAGGGTGGCTGGCGTCTCCCTTAGAGATAGGGTGAGAAGCTCAGTCATCCGAGAGGAGCTCGAGTAGAGCCGCTGCTCCTGCCGCGAAAGGAGCCAGTTGAGGTGGTTCGGGCATCTGGTAAGGATGCCTCCAGGGCGCCTCCCTAGGGAGGTGTTCCAGGCACGTCCAGCTGGGAGGAGGCCTCGGGGAAGACCCAGGACTAGGTGGAGAGATTATATCTCCAACCTGGCCTGGGAACGCCTCGGGATCCCCCAGTCGGAGCTGGTTGATGTGGCTCGGGAAAGGGAAGTTTGGGGTCCCCTACTGGAGCTGCTGCCCCCGCGACCCGATACCGGATAAGCGGATGAAGATGGACGGATGGATGGATTTCTAAGCTGTAGGTTTGCCACTTACGTTCCAGCCAAAATGGCGGCATTAACAGTCAAGTCATATGAGCCCTGGGCCTTTTTTACAGATGTAAACATAACGTATTCGTAAACATAAACATGCTATACTATATGTCCCAAAGTTGATTTCCTGTCGCAGTGGGGAAAAGGTCTTTAAGACTGGAATTGTCTACAGTATATGACATCACGGCATTCTATATCACATCAAAATAACTAAAGCAAAAGCAGTTGGTCTATGGAGGGCCCCCCTTTCTTAAGGCAGAGACCGGGCGCTGCGAAAGCAGTTGGTCTTAGGAGGCCCCCCTGTCTGAAGGCAGAGACCGGGCGCTGCGAAAGCAGTTGGTCTTTGAGGGCCCCCCTGTCTGAAAGCAGAGACCGGGCGCTGAGAAAGCAGTTGGTCTATGGAGGGCCCCCCCTCTTTGAAGGGCCCCCCTGTCTGAAGGAAGAGACCGGGCGCTGCGAAAGCAGTTGGTCTATGGAGGGCCCCCCTGTCTGAAGGCAGAGACCGGGCCCCCCTGTCTGAAGGCAGAGACCAGGCGCTGCGAAAGCAGTTGGTCTTTGGAGGGCCCCCCTGTCTGAAGGCAGAGACAGGGCGCTGCGAAAGCAGTTGCTCTTTGGAGGGCCCCCCTGTCTGAAGGAAGAGACCGAGCGCTGCGAAAGCAGTTGGTCTATGGAGGGCCTCTAAAAGGAAATAACCCTTGTTTCTCTATTTTCCAGATCCCCGTAAGATTCATGTATTAATTATACATGTCTACTGGACACAGGTCTATTTGTATACAAAGAGAAAGTATACAATTTTGCACAATAAAAAAGGACAAACAATGGTACTTCTTTACTATAAAAAGGGGTTGCTGGGAGTGCTTGAGAGCGATTGTATACTGCACTTGTTAAAAGATTTATTCAGACCCTGAGCATGACAATGCATAAATGTCACTTAGAATTAAAATAAATGCAAAGCTATAAAAGCAGTGTTTTCTTTTTAAGAGATAGAATACATTTAGGCAATGTACTGAAAGGCATCTTAAACATTTATCTGGACTGATGCAACTTGGGAATTCTATTGTAGCTACCACGTATGGCCTACATTGTAACAATACTGTAAAAAGGTACAAGATTAACTTGAGCTTCCGTAATTGCAGTTGTGAACCAGATGTTACCAGTCTGTTATTATCACTGCACTGATGAACAAGACCCTTCTAGGTTGAAACCAGAAAATCTTTAACCATTAATATGCAACCAAAAGTTAGGAGAGTAGACTCCATGTGTCTGTATTTGTTTTAAAATGTCTCATTATTTTGATTTTAAACATATTGCAATATTCTGAGATGTATAGCGTCCGTGTATCGATACAGTGTTGCCAAGGTAAATATTGCGATACTATACTGTATCGATTTCTTCCCAAAACCCTACTTTCTAAAAAGCTTTAACTGTAACTAGCCAGATTTGAAAGGAGCCGGTGAATGAGCATCTCCTCGGGGCTCTGAGTAATTCACCCAATATTATCATACTGAATGTGTAAAAAAAAACATGGCTACTGTTAGCAATGCGGCATCGTTGTTTCCAAGCAGACCGAGAGGCAGTGATAGGTAGCAGAGCCTGACCAATAAAGGATTTTTAAGGCTGATACAGTTACAAATATTTGGCTATTTAAAAATCCGATGCAGTCTTCTCACTAATATATGATAATAAATTTGTTTTTTGTCATTAAAGCTCTGATAAATGAAATGTATTAAAATACAAACTTAAGAAATTAAACTTAAAGTCCTTTGAACAAAAACACATGAACAAAAAAATATACGGCAATGCTCATAACATGGTTGACCGTCCGTTTTTAGTTTTTAAATATTCATTTATCAGAATCATTTTTCATTATAAAATGTTTCTGATGAATGAAAAAATGGCGATACCGATTGATCGGGAAATGCCTAATATGGACGCGCGGATATATCGGTCGGGCTCTAATAGGTAGGCGTTTTAAGGGATTACAGCAGCTACAGATGACCTACAAAGTATCTGTTTTGCTCCTATTTCAGAGCCCATATGTTATTTTTTTAGCAATAAATATGTTATTTATTGCTTAAAGACCATTACAAACAACGTATAAAAAGTGCATAATGGAAATAGTTATCAACCCTGCCTTTAGGGAGAAGCTATAACACACTTTTTAGTTTCACAAATCATTGGTAGGGCTGTCAATAAATATTCTAAATGTGAATTAAAAAAAAAAACAGCAACCAACAGTTGAAAATATGGAAATGAATAAGAGACTGGACAAAAAAGAAATAAAAAGCACCACTACCACAGCTGTCTGCCTCGCGCACTCTTGCGTGGGCTTGAGCAGCTGCCCCCTAAACATTCAGCTCTCTGTCTGTGTAACATCTTATTGAGCCAAACCTCTGAATCCAGAGAACTCACAGTGAGCGAGTGGGCGTGCTGATGACGTTTCTATCAATCAGAAGGCACTACAGGAAGTAAACAAACAACGAGGGTGAAGAAGAACACGACACAAAGACGGTAATATAAATGTTGAAATTGATATACCTATAAAACGTAATTAGCCTATGTCTCCCATTGTATTGGTTTGCTCTCTTATGGACATAATGCACAAATAGATATTCAAGTATATTCCTGTATATTTCTTCAGTACAAATATTCCTTAAAATGAATTCCTACAAAAGGAATATTTGAACTGCATTATGAAATTGAGAAAACTGCGCATTAAAACTGATGCATGTGTGTGACCACTCTTGTGGAGGAACACATCAGTTACCCACTTCTGATGCCAATGCATTGAAATACTGATCTAGTGTGGGAATAAGGTATTGACTCAATGCTTTTGGCAGAATCAAAATTGATTTAGGTCTATGTGGGGCTCCCCAATCAATCACAAATAAGAAAATTTCCCCGTTGTGGGATAAAGTATTGGGTTTACTATATCTAATAAAGAAACCGGGAGTTCCCAGCTTCATCAGAGTCTCCTGAAGTTGCCGCGCGGGCGCACTGCGTAGCCTACAGTGTGTTTCTTGAAGTTGGAATCCCGTCGCAAGGAGGAGATGACAGCGTTCAGGACATTTATCAACCTTGTAAAAAAAAAAAAAAAAAAAAGGCCACAGTAACATTTGCTCTCTCTCCTGAGATGATTGACGAGAGTCATCGCTTTGATTTCCTGCCATCACTCGAGCTCAGACAGGAGAAGGGGACTGAATGTGCAGCCCAGAGCGAGAGCTAAAACTATTCTGTAGCTTGCTAAACTGTCATGGGTTTTACTGCCTCATTATCTGTGTAATTGTTAAAGCTATGTTTATTCATATTTCAATAAGTATTCTGCTATGATGTGGATTAAGTTTGGCCTGTGTTACGACGTAACGGGGCATTTATTTGGAGAGTGAGAGAGAGATATTATCACCTTGATAATACTGCCGTTGCGTTTTTTTTTTTTTATTGCATAGCTGATAGATGTGCAGATTGTTTAATATGGTAATACTTAATATTACCAGCCACGTGTTGATACTCAGGCTGTGTCAGGGCAATATGCAAGCAACGTGCAATCGCCAGTAAACATACCAGCACTGTGGAGCCACGTGCTTAGCTATTAAAAGGTGTATTGCACTCTTTGCTCTGTTATGGATGTGTGTGCTGTAATAGGTGTGACACAGTCTCAGTTTGTGTTACTGAGCAATATGTTACAGGTTAATTATTACAGAGAAATTAATGTAAACATTTAGTTTTGGTAAATAATCAGATGCTTAGTAATGTGCATTATTTTGTTATTATTATTATTATTATTATTATTATTATTATTATAATACATTATTATTTTTATTATTTCAGAACCACATTCAACATGTAACATCAAATACAACTTCATAGTTAACTTCCTGTTGGCGTTGTAAATAAATCTTCCTGATCTCAAAGTCAGACATCTCTGGTTCAAGTTCTTACCTGACACCCTACAGAGGGTCGGTGTTTCAGTAGCCACTTTTACAAGCCTATTGCCTATATTTTGTAATATAATAAACACTGTTACACTTTTTAAACTATGTCAGCTTGTGTAGGCCTATCCGTGCTTTCTGAACATATTGAACACACTTGTAAAAATACCGTGATAATACCGAAAACCGTGAGAATTTTGGTCACTATAACTGAAGTTAAATTTTCATACCGTTACATCCCTACTGTACGGATAGACGACTAATCTAATGGTAATTTAGCTAGCTAGCACACCCCTGTCTGTCTGCCTCAGTCTCCCGGCGCTGCGAGGCTTCAGTCGGGATGAGAGCTGACAACAGCCCCGGGGACACATCCACAGTCAGCCCCCAGCCAGATAGCAGCCATTCACTATCATTACAGCTACGGCCCGGGGAGACATCCACAGCCAGCCCCCAGCCAGATAGCAGCCATCCCGGTCAGCACTTAACTCCGGTGCTAAGGACGCTAACGGCACCAGAGTCAGAATAGCGGCCATTTGTAGTGTTACCGGTGTGTCCCACCCCCCTTCGCTTTTAGCCATCTTGACAGTTAGCTAAATTTACAAGGTCACGATTCTGCCATCTCACTCCGCGACACAGGTTCTTGGATGTGAGTTTTGCGATTTCGGTTTCATATTGCATATCGTTACAGCCCTAGGAATCTCACACAAACTTTCATTGAGGCGCTACTACTGGAACACTGGTGCAACAATCCTTTGTCATCTCATGCCATTGAGTGACAGTATGTCACTTAGCACTGTCATTTGACAATAGACTAAGGGGCACATACAACAATTATTTTCTCTTTGGATCCATAACAGAATTCTGTGGGCTAATGAGTCCGTCAACTGGTAAACAGAACTATCACTTTTTGCTATTGTCTTCAGTGTTTCACTTTCATGTTGCTGCCGATGCAAAGGCCGGATCAGTGCAATATGCTGAAGACAGTTCTCAGTTCTAGGAAACACATTTACATAACTCCATGATCTACTTTTGCTTCAGCACTTAGCATTTGCAAAAAACATTTAATGTAAAGTTACAATATATGTAGACATGCATACTGCTGAAAAACTATGTTGCCAAGAACATAACAAATAAATGCCACTGTAGGGGAAAATGAGGGGGCTGTGTTTAATATTTGGCCATTTATTTTAGGCACAGTCATCAAAATCAAACATTAACTTTCACAACCATAGATTTTGAAATCGTTCTCAAAATATTAACTAAGTGTATTGCTCTCTTGGTAACTTCCTTGATTTTAATCACGTTAGCATCACAGGAGGAACCAGAAAAACCTGCTTAATCCCTGGTCTCTGTTCCGCCTGACATTTTCCCTTTTTCACCTCAGTCTCAAAAGTGCCAGAAAGAAAAGAAACGTGTGAACCTCCCTATGTCACTATTCTTGCTTGTAACAAGATACTCGTTATGCCTGCTACGCCAGAGTAGCGCCATTCATAAAACTGAGGCTCTACCATTGGACTGAACTCAGTTACTGAAAATACCTCACAGCTGTTCTCAATTCCACATGGTTTACTACTAATCTATACTCTACGTCCCAATCTACATGGTAACAATTTAGGCAGGTAATCTACGAGAAATGTACGTGCTGCTGAACGTCAATCAAACTGCAACTTTGGAAAGCTGCCAATTTCAAAATCGGAAGCTTTACAAAAAGAAGGTTTTGCAACTGCAAACAACAATGCACTTCAATTAAACAATTTCAGAATGCATGCTGGCATTTTTGTTTTAATTTTCTCTGGTATAATTGAACTAAAACATATTCAACATGGTAAGAGCTAGTACATAGTGTTTCAACAGGGACACATCTTCATAATCCCTTCAAAAAATGTCTCTCAAACTTCATCTGGATTCCTATGTTGCTGTACAAATGTATGTCTCATTGAACCAGGACATATGATTTAATGCACAAATCTATAAAATATAAAAAATAAGAGGTAAACTAGGGACTAAGGTCCCATGTGTGCCTCCGAAGTAGCCCCAGATCGAAAGAGCAAGATAATCTAATGCTCACAAAAATAGGCTACATGAGTGGAGGTTTCCTTCATCTGAGCGTAAGTGCAACAAGAAAATAGGTCAAGTGTGTAGAGCTGATTAATTAACAATTAATCATTTAATCGATTAGTTGTCAACTCTTAAATTAATCGCCAACTATTTTAAAATTCTCTGATCCCAGCCTCTTAAAATGTGAATATTTTCTATCCTCTCTCCTGTAAACAGTAAACTGAATATCTTTGTTGTGGACAAAACAAGACATTTGAGGACATCATCTTGGGCTTTTGGAGACAATGATCCACATTTTCTGACATTTTATAGACCAAACAATTAATCGAGAAATAATTAGATTAAACAACTATGAAAATAATCTTTAGTTGCAGTTGTATGAATTGTTGTCTTATTATGTCACTACAGGCTGTATTCCAACTAAACAATTTTTAGCAATAAAGCTCAAATATAATACAACCAGTGTCTGGAGGCCTACATGTCAACACCTTATGCAGAGAAGGATGGAAGCGATTATCAATACCAACAACGGATAGCCGGGCTACATATCTGCTCTGTGTGCTGAAAAACTGTTTAAAAAAATAAATAAAAAAATCTATACATATCTATCTATCTATCTATCTATCTATCTATCTATCTATCTATCGACTAATAGCAACTGTCTATGTTACTAACATCTGGGGAAAATATATCTATGTTATATAAAGATGGAGAATTATGAACATGACTGTCAGTTTCCCATCCCATTCTCCACCATCCACACGTGCTGGTTGCTGCTTGTGTGGGTCACACCGTGATATGCAACGAAGCATGCAGAAAATGTAAGGGAAGCCACACGGTCGTCCGTGTTAACAATCAATGGCATATTTAAAATGAAAAAAAAAAGATGAAATCTTGGCCAAAGCTACCGCACAACATGCTCGTTTCTGATAGCTAACGTCATGGCAACAGTTAAAGAGCAACAAGCTACTGTAGGCCCATCCTGTAACAGTGTGCTGTGGAGATAGGTCTTGCAATGCGAGACAACAGTTAACGTTCCAGGCGGCCATGCTCAAATAGCTGTATTTCATTCTGGATTTTCATGTAATATATCCATGTGTCAAGTGCATGCCGTTGCTGCAGCTAAGTTAAACGTCTTTTATTTATTTTTTTAAATACCCTCAAACCCTTTCCAGCAGCATTAAGGTAAGGCAGCAAGTCAACAAGACAGGAGGGAGAAAGCAACATGTAGCTAGAGGCTACTGTTAGCTGGTTAGCTAACACTAGCTCAGGTGACTACAATGCAATCAGGAAAAAAAATGACAAGTTAAATGATGATGACAGCCTCTTCACTGTGTCACATTGAAGTGTTAATATTCTACCAACGACTAAAGCAACATGCTAACATTTCTGAACATGAATAAATAATTTGCCTGCAAACATAATTTTACCTTTGCCTTTTCCATGGGGGTGAATTTCAAGACGTGCACAAAAGGGTTTCTGAACGGAGGAGCTTGGTCCATCTTCTTCCCATCTCCTTCCACCGCACATTGTCGGTTACTCGGTAACCTCATTCTTACAAGAAATCACGTTGGTCGAGGTTGCAGCTATATTCTTAATATTCCAAACAGAAAAGTGATTTTGCCTTACTCCTCGCGCAAAAGGCAGATTTCCTTATCCGTCTTGCACGGTGGCTAATTGTGGTGGCACTGCGGGGTTATTACCGTTATCTTCTTTTCCCGGGCAGCATGAAGAGATAATGGTTAGCTCAAGGATTAGCTGGGGAGATTTAAAGTCGCCGATTTCTGCCTACAGTGCGCAGGTGTTTCCCAACCAGTCCGCTAGCTAGCTCTGAATGCTAAACGCAGCCACGATTCTGCTCTTCTGACAGGGCGCATGCGCAGCAAATCCTGCCCAGAATGATGTGATGCTGCCTTCAGAACTGTGCAAAATATCGTAATTTCAACATGCAACATTGAGTTGTTTATACTTCTCTACTATTGGCCGAGGGCATGGACAGAATATAAGCAACTTGTGTACAAAATAGGCGTATGCAGCCTAATTGTAGCGCACTGAAATGTGGTACAGCCTACAAACGGACAGAGTCGTGCTTGTGTTGAAACGTGGATGTATTTTTTAATTAAAAGTTGCAAAATGAAGATGGACGTGTTTCTGTTCAGTTCAACCCGAGGGTGCAACATAACCAAAACAAATAGCCTTACAAGGCGTATGTTCTAAATATTTAAGACTGCTGTTACTGTGTGCGTTTATTATATTATCAAAAAACAACATTTGGATTCAAATCTCCTAGTCTCAATGGAAATCAATCAATCAGAGATGTATCTCTCAGAAATCTCTCAGAGATCTATCTATCTAGATAACATAAGAAGCATTTTCATTGCCTTTTCATTGTAATATAATTGTCATTATATTACAATGAATACAACACAGATAAGAGTGCTTAAAAACTGCATTGCACACATCCCTATATAACATTAAAAACAACAACAATCATCAGAAAGCAAGGGCAGGTAGTTTGTGATAATAAATATATTGCACAGATCAGTTTAATGAATTGTAAAAACGCTAAACAATTTGAATATGGGGTAAAAAGTCTGAATGTCCTTAAATTGTTAATTCATCTGGTGGTTCGTGTTTTGATGGACCTGTAGCGTCTCCCTGGAGACATTAAATCAGAGCTCTATCAGAGATCTCTCTGTCAGAGATCTAGGCTTGTACCTGTATCTATTATATACCAGAGCACTCTGGTGGCTAAGTCTATAATGTGTAGGCAGTACCGCTGCTTAGAGCAAAAGCAAATGTGTGTGTGTGTGTGTGTGTGTGTGTGTGTGTGTGTGTGTGTGTGTGTGTGTGTGTGTGTGTGTGTGTGTGTGTGTGTGTGCGTGTGTGTGTGCGTGTGTTAGTCAGATAAGTGACCGAGTGGGTGTAATGATCTGAGTGCAGTCATTGGCTTTGTGAAATGACTCACAGCAGCCAGATATTACATGACATTCATAAATATTGTATTCAATTCCACATATGAGGGCTGTGTTACTTCGACCAGTTGCATGTATGTTTCACAGCAAACATAGCCATATGTATTTAATCCTACGAAAGATTATATATATTAACATTTTTAAACTTATCAGTTAAAGAGGCGTGATACCTTTTGGCTGATGGTTTCCTTTACTATTGTCAGTTGTTTCTATGTATTGGGTCTTCAAAGCTGATTATATGCTTCCCTCTAGTGGTGAAACCCTCACAGTACATTCAGAATGAAAAAAAACCCCACTAAATCATAACCACACACACACACACACACACACACACACACACACACACACACACACGCCCCCACACAAATCAGCTCTTGTGGACCATACAATCCACTTTACAATACATTTTCATACACTCCACAGCAATTGTAGTCTGCTAATAATAACCTTTTTGTTTGTCCTAAGCAGAGAAGGGAATACTGCCACTTTATAAGCAGCCGTAGCCATCAAAGTAGCCTATAGATACTGAAAAAAGTAAGAGAAATAAATAAAGTAATATCCATAATAATAATTTAATATATTCCATGGGCAGCCCCCTCACTCTGACATCTCTCCTTTTAGTGCATGTGTAGGTAAATGTGCTGTATTTTTCTAGTCGTAACGACTACATTCACCGTTCTCACACACACAAGGTGCCACCTGCTCATTAGATAAACATGCACACACACTCCGATCTGTGTCTTGCCAAAGGACACTTCGACATGCTGTATGGCCAGGGATTGAACCACCAACCTTCCAATTGGCAGGTAACCGCTCTACCGCTGAGCCACAGCCGCCCCGTACTGAGCATGTGTGTGTGTAATTCAGGCCTGGGTGTAATGTGTGTAATAACAACAGAGTGTAAATTGTAATTTCCCCTTGTAGGATTAATAGTATACATTATTATCATTATAATTTTTATTATTTTTGACTATTATTATTATTATTATTATTATTATTATTATTATTATGATAACAACATACTAAGACCAAACTTAATCAAACTTAAGATGAAACTATAAGTTTTAATATATAGAGATGGCTTATATGTGACTTGCAAATACACTTTTTATGTGTATGGTACATGATGCTGGGATGAAGTGTTGCTAGACATAAAGCTCTACTGGGGCACAGGCCCTCCAAAATAATTTTGAATGCCTGAAACATACTGCCATTGCTTGGCTACTATTACTGCCATTTCAATTCTGCTGCTGAAATTAAAATGGCTTCATTGCTTTTTTGCAATAATAGCAATGAACTCAAAATGCATAGGCTACGAATTGCACTTTATGATGCAAGGTAAATATCTCCAAGAAGGCAAGACATTTCAGACATCTTTAAAGTCACCGACTGACAGACGACCTAGTTATTGCAAGATTAAAGAAGTACATATTAAAATACACAATATCCCCAAAACATCTCTGTATCTGCTTGAATAATTGTATTTATTTAATTATCTTGCCCAAATCTACATTTTACAAGATTACATTTGACACATCATGTTATAATTTAACTTTTACCGCTAATAGTAATTTAAACAGAATATACCTTGAACGCATCTGCATGTCACCTCTGCTAACATTAGCTGTTAATACCGTTATTTAGCTAGACAAGCAAAACTGTGCTGCCTCAAAGCAGCTAAAGGTATAGCTCGCCTTTAGTTTTTGGTCTAAATAAATCCTTAATTCACCGCGTTAGATGTGAAAAATATGCTGTCCTTACACAATGGTTTAACACATGATAATTCACTGGGGCACAGCAGATCAACACTGGGGCAAGCGCCCCATTAAAAGGAGTCCAGCGATGCCTATGGATGATTTCCATCCTCAACATAAAAGTAGCCTATGGGCTCAACGATAATCAGAAAGGTATTTCAGAACAATGTGCACCAAAAGAAAAACAAGCAAAATTCATTCTCTGCTTTTAACCCATCCCTCAGGGGAGCAGTGGGCAGCCATTTACAGCGCCCGGGACCGACTCTAGAGCTGAGCCAGTGCCTCAATGGGCACTGACTGGAGAACCTAGTACATGTTTCTGATGGTGGGGGAAATCCACGCAAACATGGGAAGAACATACACACTCCACACAGAAAGGCCCTGACCAACCTGGATTAGAATCCAGAGTATTCTTGTTGTGAGGCCACAGTGCTAACCATTGTTGTCATTATCTGTTGATTCTTTAAAATGAATCTAAGTCTCAATCATAACATCCTTCTTTAATGTTACACTTTTACAAGTTTGGTTCTCATTGGAATATGTGAGGGTGAAAGATGTTTTAAAAGTATAATGTGAGACTGCAACAGATCAGGGTTGAACATTGTTTCTTAGAAATATATATACATATACATATATATATATATATATATATATATATATATATATATATATATATATATATATATATATATATATATATATATATATATATATATATATATATATATATAGTATATACACAAACAGGACCGAATAGGTGTAGGCTGAAGCCTGAGCTTATTACACCTACCCTTAAAAAAAGAATAGAAAAAGCAAACTTGAAAAAAAGTTCTGTCTGGACAAGATGTCATTAAAACTCACTGCGATATGATAAAATACATTTATTTCAGAGTAAAGCTGTTGTTGGCCAATTTTGGAACGGACCACAAAAGCCCGGCTGTCACATTTTATTTATTTTATATTGTACATTGTACGAGTATGTGATGAAGTGCTCATTATACAGAACAACTTCAAATCAAAGCCTGACATTTTGGATATAAACGTTTTTTGAAGACAGAGAAAATCAAAAAGCAGCACGCTGCACATATTTTTACAAAACAGTACTTTACTGCGTAGACGCTGATTTGTGTGTGCACAGCAGTTTCTAAAGTCCTTCTTTCACAAACATATTGACTGGACTACATGTTCATATAGGTACTCAAGCATGTGGTGTGAAATAAGGCGCTGTATTTTGGAAGCTGTACTTTATTTATCACGCTTAATTTTTCCTTGTCCTCTCAGCAATCTGGTTATTGCTTACGTTTTTTTTATAATTGCAAGTATGTCATATCAGCCAGTCAAACATATACAAGTGGACAAACACACAGCATGCATATTTTTCTGGCACAGATGCACAAGCACCATTCGACTTTATATTTTAATTTGGGTGTGGAACGTGTAGTTTAAGTGCCCTGTGGGCTGACCATATCAGGTCGTGACATTTGCATTTGACAGGAATCACATCAGAAAGGGTTAATACTGGGGAAGATGGAGGGATAGAAGGGGGGGAATTGTGGAAAAGGTTTCCCCCATTCCTCCTACATCACTCTCCCTCTCCCTCTCTCTTTCCCTTCCTCAGTCCCATAGCTGAGGTGCTTAAATTAAAAAGGAAGAAATGCAATTTAAAGACATGGGGTAAACAATCACAAAACACTTGTTTCTGCAGGAGACACAATTTCCTGGTGCCTTGTCCAATTTCTTATGGCCTGGAGGGCTGCTGCATGCATTTTAACACCTGGTTCTACACCGCTGATTAAAATTGGAATGCCAGAGTTGAATCAATCCATATGACATTTTGGAAATACACAAGTATCAGGTCATTTTATATATACAGCATTTTTTGCTGTTGTTTCATTGAGAAAGAGAAAGGTGCAAGGTGGTGACTCACACCGGGTGTCACTGCTATGCCTTCCAACTGTTTAAATGAGAATTTCAAGTTTCAATATCCCAAACAAGTAGGAATATGTCACTATCATTGTTGTAGATAGTAATTACTCAAAAGCCACACGTATGGTGTACTGCAAAAGCGAAAATGGGACAATAATCAATGTATTTACTGTATGTGGTTTTTATCAACATTACTACAGGGATCATCATTGAAAGTGGCCTTAGATGTATTGCTTTAGATATTCATAAAAATATTGGTGTACATCCACCTCCAAAGGGGCATGTGAATGATGGCTGGCACTTTGGGTGCCCACCATCACTGCCAATGTGCCTGTAAACCCAGATCCAAAACTGAAAGCGCTTCCTGCACCTGCCAAATACAGTTGCAGTTTCAGCCAAATCAGCTCATGAAATTTAAAGACCAAATGTGTCTTGCTGAAACAAAAGAAAGTGGAGGCAGAGCACAGGAAGAAAGCATAAAGCACATATGTGCAGACAGTCAGGAGACCAGGCTGAGAGTTGAAAAATCATTTAAGGGCCAAAATACAAATGGGAATGCAACCAAAATGAGTGAAAGCAAAAGCGAGGAGAGAGAATGAGAACAAGAGAGGGAATGTCCAGTTTTTTGTACCACTATTATACCCCCTCAGGCCGAACATCTGAGGCAGTGTGACAGACGGACCGGTGTTTGCTTCACACCACAGTAATGTTTTACCAGCCCCTGCGCCCATGTCAATCAATGGCCGCCATGTTCCAAAACATATTCAACACACAAAGAGAACACTTTGGCTTGAGGAAATGGATTGTGCTCAAGATTGGCAGGGGACTCTCTGGATGTGTCAATCACCAAAGGCCTTGTTTTACCGCTGTCTCAAGCTTCAACAACAAAGGCGTTTGCTTTTGTGTCATTTGTCTTTGGAGCCTATGCAATAGAAACACTTGAATTATCTGTTTTATATTTGGCTCCAAGAGAAAACACTTTTTTTTTTTGATCTAAGCTAGAAAAGCTCAAACAAAAAGTATATAATTGCAGGTTCATATCAGACAGGTGATATTGTACAACAGAAAAAAGCGTCAATCACAATACTCAGCTTTGTGCAGGATGCTTTTTTGAAAGCGCTAATCTACACATTTCACAATATGCTGATGATGAAACCACAATTTCACACAACGGACATTTGAAATCGGAGAGAGCTGCCGTTCTTTTCTCTGGCATTGAATCTAAGCCGCTTCTCTCTTGTAATGTTTTCCCCCTCATCTCTCTCCCCTCTGGTCTCTTGTTCTTTCTTCCTGTCTGGCCTCTCCAGGTGCCGCGCTATCTCGCAGCTAACACAGGAATCCATGAGCCATGTACATCCACGGCCCTTTGAAAGAGGAAGCCACTTTGCCGCTCATCTCGGAAAGCACCTTCCGTCGTCCTCTGTGTTCCTCAGGGAGATGAAGGGGGCTCCTGCTAGAAGAGCGGGTTTTGTAACCAAAGCCACATGCTGGGCAGGACAGCCAGTTGTAAGACAAGAAAGATCTTTGTGCCGAACACAAGTGCTTGGCTGTCCCCTCGCATGCCTGTCTGTCAGCATTGCTTTGCCGGCTGAACACCTGTACAACTGTAATTTTACACAGGGAAAAACAAAGACATGCTACAACAGGGGTGTGTGTAAAGAGGGATTATACAGGCGTGTGTTTGTATCTGTTTTCTTTGTAAAGAATTCACTAAGTGGTGTTGAGTGCCCTCTTCTGAAGGGGAATGTTTGATGGTGAAAAGCATCACCATCCATCTCAAAAGAGTTAGCCTTCCAGGAGGTGAGACTGATGTACTGAACACGTCAATTTGACACTTGTGAAAAATGTTGCTGGAATGGTCAAGAGATGGCGTTTGACCTTTGGAGAAAGCTAGGCTATCCTGGATGAGCAGTGTGAGCACTAAGTGACTGAGAATTTAGGTATTTCAACATGCTTTAATCTTCTATGTGTAAGCTTCACTTTCTCTGGTGTTCTTAAGCTTCTTGAAATAAAGAAAAGACTGAAATGCTGAATAAAACAGAGGAGGCAAACATTTATAGAGACATAAGCCTGTTTGGGAATGAAAGGGCAGGTCATGGCTTTGGAATGTGACTGGATGATAGCGAACAGGAAGAGGAAACAGATAAACTCCTGCATGCGCGTGCACGCACGCACACACGCACACACACACACAATACAGATACCCAAGCTCTGTTGTGCTATCATCAAGAGGCGAGTGTTAGTTGACAGAAACCACTGATCTGCCTCAGCGCTAAAACTGTGATAAGGCACTAGGACATCAGTGACCTGTGTGTGTGTGTGTGTGTATGAGAGATGCTCATAAAACTCAAATGCATTGCTTTAGAAAGGGATACAGGGACTACAGCTAAGTTTTAACTTCTTTCCTTCGATACATTCATGTTCTGCTATAACTGCAACAAGTATACAATGCTCACTAGATCCACCAGCCTATCACAATACATTGGTTATAAACCATCTTTCAACAAGCAAGTTTCTGAAGGATAAAACAACACTGCCAACATCACAGTGTGACAGGTGTTATGCTTCATAATTTAGTAGGAATAATCTATTATGTATATGATTTGGCTTAAATGATACTCACTAAAAGGCAAAGCCTTCACTTCAGTAGTTCACCTCACATCTCATTACATCTCCTGTAATGTGTGAGGTGCTTTTGGAGGAAGAACATTAAGGCTTTGCTTTAAAATTTGTCATTCTAAAATGGCCCATATTTGTTGGCCAAAAATCAATTTCTTTAGAGTTTGAGCCCCAGCGTTTAAGATGGGAAGATAAAAGATATTCATATGGTATGGTAGATTTCATGTGAGCAGATATATGTGCTGCAGTACACAGTAGAGAAATAAATGCATGTTTAAACAAAGTCTGTTTCATAGTAAACAAAGCATTACCATCACATATCAGAGTTGAAGTAATAGTTTGACATTTTTGGAAATTAGCTTATTAATATTTTAGCTGAGAGTTATTAGAAGATTCTCACTTGGAACAAGCTATCCAATTAGCTTTGCTTAGCACAAAGAATGGAAACGAGGGGAAACAGCCAGCCTAGCTCATTTCAGGCTGTTCTCGTGAACCATTTGTAAATACAGTGTAGCTATGGAAAGTAAAGCACTGTATTCATATTGGCTGCTAACTGTATCAGACCATTCTGGTCCACATAGGGAGGAGGTCAGGGTGGATAGGGTCATACAACTCAGGGTTTTAAAATGAGAGAGTGGAGTTTGTCTCCCAGGAAAAACATAAGACTTTCACCCATGTGTGTTTGTGTCCTGGGAGTACTACTTAAGGGGAACGGACTGTTGTTGCCACATAACAGTCACAATTTGTTGGCTAAATTTAACTGTAAAGACCGCTATATTTAACTGTCATGTGACCGGTCATCACGTGGCCCGTAATTTTTTAGGATATCAGACAAATTGTTATACACAACCTTTTGTACTTGTAATATTATATGAACCGGTGAAAAGTAAAGTGTAAAAACGACATTTTGTGGTGTAATGGTAGGTTATGTTATGGACTTCTTTTTGGGACTGTGGCTTCCTCTACTCTCATCATCACTGCACAGTTGCCAAGGAACCAGCAGAGAAACTTCAGAATGTTACTGATCTCCCTCATGCAAGGAAGTGTCAAACCTTTAAGGATGTTTTAAAGAAGAAACTATTTCAAATTTTTAGTATCCAAATGATGGGGTGTCATGGAGCCACATGGGTCTTAGACATGTAAATGGTTAATGGACTGCACTTACGTGGCATCTTTCTACATCAGCAGGCAAAGCGCTATGCACTCTCATTCACACATACACTCACACCTTGTCACACAGAGTTGCCATGCCACTGGACAGCGGGAAGGACACATGAGCAAGACACTTAGAAATGTGCTATGTTACTGCAATGTCCCCAAGATCCTACACACACAAGGATCTTTCCAATTTTTATTTTAAGTTAGTGACTAAGAAGTGAGTTACTTCCCTTTATTCTCTGTCAGTCCCACTCATTCAAAAGCCGCAGCAATCGAAACAGAACTTTGGCTCAGTTACATGACACAGTAGAAGACCAACAACCATTATATCCAACAGATAGAGCAAATGTCAAGAGACGTGGCTGGGCAGAGAAGGAGAGAGGGCATCAGAGAGAAACAGAGGGTGAATTATTTCTTCGACAAGCAGATTGAAAATATGTAGTCAAAATCAAAATGACCCTCCTTTGATAGGAATAAGTTGACAGGGAGTACAGGAATAGAAGAAGCGTGGGGAGGATGATTTTGCAGTCAGCTTGTTGAAAGGCTGATGCCATATTGCTGTTCTTGGTACAATTTTTTCTGAGAAATGTCCTTCCGTGTCTCCACATCTGTCAACACTGCAACAAATGTCTTCTCCCTCCCCCACCTCTCCGACTCTCCTTTGTCACATCCTGTTCTGCAAGGCAGATACTGTTTAGTCTAATTGAACATCTATGGTGATGACAAAGGTATCAAAGCAATGGCATTTTGATTTCACGCTCTCTTTTACTGTTGGAGCTTTCTGTCTCTTTCCCTCTCCTTATGCTGAAGGACATCTGTACAAAGCAGGTCATGCTTGGTTCAAATAGGATTTCAAGGGTTTAAACAAATATAGTCATAACTTCATATCTTATGTCTTTGCACCTAACTTCACCTAACTGTGATTTTGGTTTTAAAAAATATGTAAAAGTAATCTCTTAAATAACATTTGTTTTTTGGCCTAATTCACAAGGTAATCCTTGCAACTGTTTTGAGTCAGAGAACTTGTGTTATTACTGATGAATAAAAACAAACACTTGGAACGATGTTATGTAAATTTGATATTTTTTTAGCTATTTCTTAACACATGTTTGTGTTGTCAGCGGTTACACAGTGGAATATGTCCAACAGGATTTTGTTTGTTGCAGTACTAGATGTGAGCAAGTGGAGGAGCTCTGGTGATGTTATTTTGACCACTTGGGAAGACCACTGGGAGGACCACAGGACAAACATTGCTTTGTGTGAGTGAACATTTACACCTGTGCGTGTTACTTCTGCATATACCTCTGCACGAATATACTACACATGCATTTGTTTGGACATCTTTTTGTTTGTTACTCTGAATGGAGGCCAAGAGCGGTTTATGTGTTTGTTTATGCATGCCTATGTATAATATATGCATGTTCCTACATGTATATTGTGTCTGTATGGACGATAACGTGAATTATACATCAACTAAAAGACAATGCCGTTGTGGAGCAACACATCATTTCTGGTATGGCTGGTAAAATGCTGCACTTTTAGTCAGAATGAAAACTATATCTATCTGATTTATGATATGCTATTTGTTTGTTTTTTAGAATCGCAATACAAACTATCCTGAATGAAAGTGATGTGTGATTGGCAGCACTTCATTTGAACAATTTTATCACACGCATTCCTCTTGACATTAGAGGAAAGGAAAGGAAACATATACAATAGTTAACAATGACATACAACCACACGCAGCAATTGGCATTTTCAAAGAACCTGGATTCTGCAGCACCATGTGTTGACCATGTTTAGATTTTGATCTACATATTTGGATAGAGGCTGTTTCATTAAGAAAAAAGGAGCAAAATAATAAATACACAGAAACAATGATAATTTGAAATGTACCGTGACATTTCATGAACCTTGGAGTGCTTAATAGGCAAAAAAGCATTCATAGTAAATGTGGAGGTGACTGGATATATTGGGACAAATTAAAATGAATTATTATTAAATTAAAATCATAAATAAATATGAATCTAATTTGGATAACTTTGGGATGGAAAAAAAGAAAATTCCAATATTGGTCAATAGGTAAAAGTGGTCATTATGGTGCAACCATCTGGAAAGTTATGACAATGTGCTTAAGAAGCCAGGAAGATTTGGAACCTATCGGTAAAGAATCGCTGATGTAGTTGTTGGCCTCGGTTTGAATGCATCTGAAAGATAAAGAAGATGAAGAAAAGTATTTGGAACCTAGAACTATGAAGAGGCCAACGACTGGAATGTTGGCGAGTACAATAGAGTACAATACAGATTTATTTTGTTTTTAACAAACATAACCCAAATAATGTGTGCCTAAATGACAAAAAAGGATAAAGGCATCTGTCCATCACAAAAGAATTAAATGGAAGAGACAAAACTCCAAACAGACAGCAGTTTAATAAAGACATACTGCAGAGTAAAGACATGAAGGTCAGTGAGCATTTGACTCTGGTGACTGGGGCTGACACGTTCCATAACTTGGAATTATGGGAAGAAGAAAAAAAAGATTAGTCTTGCAAAACATCTAAAGTGTAAAGTAAAAATAAAAAGCACGAGAGGATTCAATGTAGTTTTGAAGAGTAAATGTAATTTTCCAATGTGGCGTCACACAATGGCATTCAACAGCAGACGGATTATCAAGCAGAACCATCCTTTCTCTACATCTAAAACCCAGCTGTCTTGTAGCCCTTACATGGTGTTAAACTGTCCCAGCACAATGGGTGACATTGGTCTTGGAGCAAAGAAAACAATGGCTCTACACGTTCCTATCAAACTCTTACTTAAATCCCCCCCTTTTACCCCGCTTTCGTTCTGTGTCATTCTGCCTTGTATCTGGCCAGGACTTACAAGTCTCCGGCTGTGACATAAGGGATTCCATGTTGTCCACTCCTAACAGATTACACAAGGACGCAAAGACAAAAGAACAGCAACACGGCCCGTGCATTTATTTGCCTTAGTAAAGAGAGTGGAGAAAGAGAAGCAAGGGAGTCAAGAGAGGGGTGGGAGAGGGAGAAAAGAAGTGAGCAAGGGAGAAAAAGTGTGGAAGAATGAAGAGAATGACATTTTTATGGATATTTACAGATTTAAGAAAAAGAAACGGAAGAAAAAAGAGGGGAGAAAAGGGGAAGCATTTCTTTTTCTCTCTGGTTATCGCTGGTCCAGGCCGGCATCTTTATTCTACCAGGAGAAAATGCTAATCATCAATCTCAGGCTGCATGCTACGTCTCTGTTTAATAGCTGATAGGGAGTCTCCACAGGCTGCTTTGCTTCTTTGTTTAAAATGACATATAATGGGACTGAGCCTTATCAGTGTCTCAATGTATTCCCTCTCTCTCTCTCTCTCTCTCTCTCTCTCTCTTTCTTTCCTTCCCTGTCTCTTTCTCTGGGATAGCGGTCCAGTGTAAAGGAAAAAGGAATAGCAAGCCACGATTGATTTTGAGCCAGGGATAACTTAATCCATCAATTTAACATGAAATGAATATGCAAAAGAGAGGGGGGTGGGGAGGGAAGGGCCACAATGACAAAAGAGGACAAATAAATGAAATGGGAGGGAGAGAGAGAGAGAGAGAGAGAGAGAGAGAGAGAGAGAGAGAGAGAGAGAGAGCGGCATAACGGATGGGGATGGCTTTGATATTATTAGTTACTGCCTCCAAAAAAACATATTCTCATCTTCAAGGCAAATCCATCTCTAGATGTTTTGGTTTTCACCATATTTCAAAAAGACAAGATAAGATGTACTGGAGCCAAATCACAAATCACAATTCATTGTTGCACACATCAATGAATCTAATGATGAAAATACATCACCGCTGTAACATTTAAGATGAATAAACAGACCTGTAGGGGAAAAAAAAAATAAAAAATCACAATGCCTTGTGCCGCTGAATATTGGTGAAAGACAGTTGTATTGACTGAAGCACGAGATGGGACGTGTTAACTTTTTTGGTGGTTAACCAAAACCACAATCTGTCCCTAACCTTAACTCAATGTTAAAGATACCCTGCCGACTTTCTTTAGCTCAATGCAGCATTGCTTTTTACATGTGGGTCCTTGTTTTGTTTATTCAAAGATGCACATAGTGGAAACGATACACATTTGTGCTAATTGTTTCCCACTATTTTGCCCATCTACAGGTGGTTGTAATGCACCAAGACACGCAGCAATGCACCAGCAAAAAGCAGGGATGAAGAAGACGGCTAGCAAGTAATGTACATGGAAAGTATTTTGGTGCGTAACACTGAATGCAAAAAGTAAAATTTGTTTGTATAAGTCTAGTGCTTTGTACACCAGACCATTTACCCTTTTGTGTCTTTTTTCAAACTGGTGCTCTGCAGAATCCTTGTTTTTGGTGATTTTTGTGTCCGCTTTGGTTGTAAATGGGCATTGCTTTGGTGTTTTACATTAATTACATTCCCCTGTGACCTCACAGCAGTGTCTCTACTTCTTTCAACACCCCCAAACTACTGTATAATTTCTGTCTGTCCAGCTGTGTTGTAATGTAACAAATACTTCATTACTATACTTAAGTGGACTTTTCCCATCTGTACTTTAATTTGTTATTTATATTTCTGGAGAATTTTACTTAAACTCCACTACATTTCCTTAATAAAATATATACTTTACACCACTACATTTGCCATAAGCATCTGTGTTTCTTGTTACTACAAAATAAAATCTGAAGAAATTCGTTAGATGGCAAAAAAAGCAGGTTTGGTGAATGGGGTGGTGATAAAGATAACGTTAAACCCCTATGGCAGTATTTGCAAGAACTCTTTTTATATGTTAGAGTGAAAGATTATTTTGCTAATGTCAGTCTCAAAATATGTGTTTGGCTCTTTCATTTGGAAGCCACAATAAAGTTCATAATCAAGTCATTCTTTTAATTTTACTTCTAATAATTAAGTACATGTAATGTCGGCAAATAACTTTTGATACTTAAGTACAGTAAATATCAGATACTTCAAGACTTTAACTTAAGTTATATTCTACAATGTGACTTTAACTTCTACCAAAGTCATTTTCTGCTATGATACTTGTACTTTTACTCAAGTATTACTTAGTACTAAGTACTAACTTACTAAGTACTTTATACAAGACTGCTGTTCAGCCATGATGGCTTTTGTTACCCTTGCTACTGTAAAAATTCCTCTATTATACATCAATTTTTTCTGAAGAAACCATTGTGGCTGTAAAATGCCTAATTTCCTGTGAAGAAGAACCCATCATTGGCTAATATTAGCCAATGATGGACAACTTCAAAACAGACATTCATTTATATGAATAAGTTGTAGCTATAGTGAGGCGAAGCTTGTGGTTAACTTTACTCAGATTCAGCTGTTCTATGGCATAACAAAATTTTTAACAATTTCTGGTTTGGTGATACCATGTTTTGGTATTTGAGGGTGAAACAGGGTGCACATGCAGTTTTGCGATTAAATTAAGATAATTATAATACAGCACACATGATAGGTCTGTAGTAAACTGAGAAGTTACAGCACTGGTTAGACGTTACAGCACTGGTTATTCAATCTTAACTGACAAAAGCTGTCTGACAATCCCATATAATCTTGTTTAGAAACCGCTGTCCTATATTGATGATGCTTTGATGTGTCTACATACTGTGTGAGAGTAAATGGGAAAGAGACACTGTAGATCCACATTTACCCTCCAAGAAGGAGTCAATCAATTTGTGAGAATAGTCTGTGTGTATAAACAAATCATTCTACATAACTACAATTTGCATGACCCACATAGCATTAAAGGTCAATTATTCATAATCTATAAAGCCATAAACATGTGTGACTGGTTATTAGGTTCACTGGTGATACTCACCATCATAAAAGTTTTCAGTCATTAGTGTGGTACAGCTAATAGTTCATATGAAGCACAAACAGTTACTAGTCCCATTTTAATGCTGTGTTGATATACTATATATAGTGAATACGATCATCTGATTATCTCATTGATCTTTCGGGGACTTAAAAAAGACTGACTGTCATGCTGGCCTTAAATGTTCTAAAAATGTCAATGAACATAAGAGTAAGGTGTTGTTTCCTTTTGTGTTTTTATTGAATTAACTGTATCTGTGTTTGTTTCTAGTGTCCTGAGAGCAACCTCATTCTTGTGAGTCCTCACTTAAGGGCATTTTTATTTATTGACTTTCTATTCATTCTAGTTCCTGGCAGAAATAGGCTGTTTTAAATTTCCCAAACTATGCTTTTAAATAACTTGTATAGCAGAATACATTTGCTTTTCATTTTAGAAATACATTTTAGTACTTGGGGTTAAAAAAAGTTCCCAAACACAAGCATTGATCCTGCCTAAGTAATGACTTTAAATCAAATAATGTTGCTTGATATTTCCATTTCCTCACCGTCATGCTTTTACAGGTTGCCACTGTTTATGGTGGTTTCGGGTCAGCTGCTTGTCTGTCACATGATCAAGAAGGAAGAAAAACATTAACATTGAACATGGGCTGGAGCAGATGAAAGCTCTTGGCCTGACTGTCAGTGCTCTGAGGTGATGAGAGATGTCATTACTTATTCATGAGTCCTAAATGCAGAGCAGAGGAGATGGGCTTGGCTGAGCCTGAATCATAGAGGGTGGGTTATGTATGTGTGTGTGTGTGTGTGTGTGTGTGTGTGTGTGTATGTGTGTGTGTGTGATAGAATTAAACCCAGTACGCCAGCTGTGACGGTGATGTTGTCTACAGGGTCATCTAAGATAAACAAAGAGCATATGCAATCTTTATTTCTAAAACATGTTCTGTGGTCATGCACAAACACTCCAAAGTTTTTGACAGAGAGAGAAGAAGGAGTTTTCAAGTCCGTGTTGTCTCTGGGGTTCTTTAAGGATAACTTGAACTTATTATTATTGAACTTTTAGAGCTCTGGATACACTATTAGTTAACATGTGTGGAACGAAATTTGATTTTACAGCCCATAACCAACAAATTGTATACACTCTACAATAAAGTTGACACTTTTTCAAAACACAGGAAAATATTTGAGATTGATGGGATGGTACCGGCCTGGAACTGGTACTGGAATCTGACAATGCTTTTGTTAGTGTTAATGAACAAAATGTGATAAAGTACCTATATCCATCTTCAAAAAAAGAAAGTAAGCAGTTCAAATTTCACCAATAACCTTACAAGATATTGGACAATTCTCCAACACCACCAACTGCATTCAATGACAACACTTTTAACATTCTTTGCCTTTACTTTATCAGTACATGACCACTATGGTACGGTTAAGGTTACACATACTTTACAGTTATGGTATGGTTAATGTTAGGCAACTAAAAAAGTTGGTTAAAGTTAGAGTAGGGAAAGATTGTGCTTGTGTCTAAAAAAAAGGAGGAGACCCAAACTCAGGTAACCTGTATATACTGTAAGTTGGACCTATTACAAACCAGTCCACTACCTCTACTTTACCATTTTACTCTCCGCCTTGCCACAGGCTACAGTCAGACTATTTCCCTCCTTGGCACTGAATGTAAATAATGAGGTGCAGAATCATCCCATATGAATGTAGTTCCTAGGTATATTTGCTGAATTTAACAAATTACTTTTTGTGTGCTTCCTATCATTTCATTGAAATTTGCTAAATACTTTTTCGTAAAGTATATGTAGTCGGTTGTTATTATTTTTATCATTTCAATGTCATACAAATTCTGATGAAAATGTTGAGAATGGGTTGCAAGAGTGCAAAACCGCTGGTATGATTCTTTCAGTAAACCTAAAAGTAAGTTTCTTAAAAAACATCTTAAGTCATAAAATCCCATTATTAAGTGACCAAAGATGGAGCCACTGTAAGTGGCAAGTACAACAACACAAGAAAATTACACAATAGTAGTATAAACAATCAAAGTTGTTACTAATTTCAGAAATATGCATAGTTTAAACAAGAATGCAGTTGAATAAAAAATATAATTTCATTAGTTGCTCTACTTAAACTTCCATTCTTGACAATCATTAATAACACTTATTTTGCTGTCAAATAGAAGGACCACTTTGCTACTTCTAAATACTACATAGAAACAGTTTAATTACTTGGATTAGACTGAATGTAGTTTTTCTTTCTCTTTGCCTATTGAACATGAGGAGACACCTGTTCCTCCTTCCTCCTCACACTTTGTTTGAACTCTCTACTCCTCCCTCCCCTGCTTAGTTGAGTTACAGTGGAATGCTTTGGATGGGATATTTTGAGTGAGCAGCATCCTTTATAATCCATATCCAGTTATCCACTCAATTCCCTGCTGAATGCAGCTCTTGTGTGATCAGAGACCTATGTCCACAGCTGAGGGTGCTACTGTTTCAAAGCAGCTGGAAACGACCTGTCATCACTAGTGGGGATGATGATGATGATAATGGATGAATATTATAGGTTGTATCCAAGAGCTTCAGAACACCATACACTCTTAACACTTGTGCACACACATGTTGTGTGTGGAAAATACCTGAAAAACCGGGTTGGAAAATTGAAGCCAGACAGCTGTACTGGTACGATGTTACTCGTTAACACACACCAAAAGATTGGCCAAAATAAACAATACAATACCCTGAATAATCCCTTTGACTGTTACTATTGCAACCATACCCAGCCCTCACAGGTCCAGTGAGCAATTTGCCCGATTTGAGTTGCTGGCGGTGGATAAAAAATGTAAACGTAGTCCCAGTCTTGTATAGACCGATGATAGCAGGTAAAAACAGTGTTGCCTCATGTTCCCAACCTGATTTACAAACTCTGCGCTCTGTTTTCTATCTACCAGACTCTCAAGCAAAAAGGCCATAGAGGTTACACTACAGGAAATTAATTCAGTATCACATAACTATTTCTATTTGATAGAGGTGGGTGTAAAATATGCACGTCTGGAATCCGTGGGACAACCTCACCGTGCTGTTATTGACTATTCATTTTTGCCTACTTGTCATTGATGTATGTTGGCAAAGGAATAAGTAATGCATATGTAACCTATAGCAGATATACTCCTTTTTAAATATACATTGGCCAAGAAGTAAAAAGCTTCCCAGTGATTTTTCCACAGTCCTTATCTGCATTTGCAGGTTGCCCAGATCCATCAATGTTTATGAAGCCGAGGCCAGTGTAATTCTAGCACATTTATCCAGTTGGAACACACACGTGCGTGTAGACATGCACATAGAAACATACAGTCACAAGCACACCCACATGGAATTTTCCATTATGCCATGAATATCTCTGGCATGGCCAATATGTTTCACTCGCACCCTTTTCTTAATATCCAAGCCAGAAAATATCTTGAATTATTTTCTGAGAAAAATAATTCCCAAATATTTTATACTAGATAAGGCAAAGATATGGTCGAGGGAGGCTTCTGGCTGGGCATCACTGGAAGATAACTAGGTTTTATTAATGACCTGACAGCGAAACAGGCTAAAGTAATTAGGCTCTTCCCTCTCTCCTGCCCTCCTTCCCTCTCACCACCGCGATAGATGGGCGAGCAAATTTGGGTGATAGTTTGATAACCAAAGGGACGCCAATGTACTGCGGACAACAAAAAACGAAAAACAGAGCAAAATGAATGAGTGCAGTGAAAAAAAGAGGGATGCCATTGATGTTATCGAAGTTCATTCGATTTGCTGCGGAGAAAGCAAGGCGCCTATCGGTTACATTCACCTGTGAATGGTTAATTGTCCCGCACATGCATATGGGCGAGTCATTAATAACATTTGACTAATGGTTTAATTCTCTCTCTTCCTTATTTGCCCACACTAAAATAGATGAAACAACATCACTGATGTCTTCATATTATATGCAGTAGCCCATTTGACCACAGCTAATAATGCTCACACTCAAAGCAACCTAAAGGAACAGTTTAAAATTAAACTTTGCTCGAAGCCATGTCCTCTGTATATTTGCATGTAGACAAAAGTAAAGAAAAGTGTTGCACTGTATTTTTGTTATCCAGTCTGATGATTAACTTAACCAATAATTCAAGCTAATGTATTTGAGTCACTATTTAGCTCTGCATACCAGGAGCGAATGCAATAAGCCCACCAACATGGTACAAGAATTGATATATTTGCGATTTGGCACCTCTTCAGAGCAGTTATAGGGTTAGTGTTACTGTCCTAATTGACAGGTGCACATTTGTTGACAAGCTAATAGTTTTAGAACCAGCAAATACAGAAGCTAAACCTAACTGACTTGGCTGATGAACAAAAACGAGCAAGTCGACAACTTTTATAACACAGCCAAACATCAAGCAAATGCAACACCAGACATAGCATGCCAGAATATACATTTTAATTATCATTATTATTATTATTATTATTATTAATTTGATGAATTCACTGTTTGTCAGACCACAACTGAGACAATAATTTGTTGGTGAACCCCGTGTTCCCTCTGCCGCTGGGAGACTGCATCGCCAGGGACAGCAGCTATGGGGACGGACCTTCAGTTGGCAGCTGTGGAAGCTAAAATTCGGCCAGTGCATACCTCAGCGCTGGTGGGCAGATGCCGGTCCACTCATACTCCCCGTCAGATCAGCACCGCTCAGATTACATTCCATTTAGCCACCAGCCCGCTGTGACCCCAGCCGCTGGGGTTTACACTGGCTTGATTCAAGATTTGGACTTGTGTTCTTATAGCTAGCTGGTGGTGAAAAGTGGTACGCACTTCTCCCAGGAGATCATACCCACTCAAAAAAGTTAAAGTTGTGCGTTCTGGGCACAAACACAACACCAAAACTATAACACAAACACAAAAGTCACAACACAAATGCAAGTGGCCAGTCACTTCCATTGTCGCTCATTTACATTGTTGCTTTTGCATTTGTGCTGTGGCTTTTGCATTTGTGTTGAACTGTCTCGACCACAGTGGCGTGGGGATGAAAGAGGCGCCAATCTATCTAATACAAGTCAGTTTAGCATGAAAATTACACAGAAGCTGCTATTATAATGTAAAAAAAGTTGCTTAATATTGCTTCAAAGAAATATAGATTGTAGCTTAATTTGATCATGCTCATGTTTTTTTTTTCTTTCCAATGTGTAAATCTGACATCACAATATTTCCAATCAGATTTTTGGGTCTGATTCACCTTTATGCATTGTTAAGTAATTCTGAATAAAATGCCAGCACAGTACAGGACAGTGAACACCAATAAAGGCATTGTTATCCCTCATACTATTGAGCATTTGTGAGCACTGTGATGAGAAAGATACTTACCACCACTTCATTTTCCTCTCGGAAATTTCAATTTCAACCATGAGAAAATTTTACAAACAAAACAAGAGTAATTTAAGATAACAAATAAACCTCTCCCTTGCCATAGTCTATGAAACACAATTGTTGCTGGTGTAAAATAATAAATATCCACTCGAAACAATGGGAAATTGTAGTCATCTTTTTAAGCTCTTCAGGATGACAGCCACCTATGACAAAATGACTGGGAACAGAAAATCATAAAACATGTAGTATACAACGTGATACATTGCACTGCTGCAGTTACAGAATACATTTTTTAGCTGAGCTAATAAAAAAAGCATATGATAAAAATCACCAGACAAAGAATATGTCTCATAATTATCTCCTCAAGACACACCACCCATGTGGGATGGCTAAACATTTTAAAGCCCCATTTGTCTTTTCATCCATTAGTAGAAACATCTGCAGTATCTGTCTATCTCTCACAGCAGCTGTAGGGTGGGGAGGAAGTCTAAGATACATTAAGACAGCCAGTTGGTCTGTTAAGTGTGTAAATGTGATGCTATCCATCTCTTGGGTGCTCAACCAGACCTTCAGACTGTGTGTTTTGTGTGTGTGTGTGTGTGTGTCTGTGCAAAACAGTCTGTCCATGCTAAACATCTGTGCGATCTAATAATGACCACAGCAAAGTTTTTGAATATGTATACTGTATGTGCACATGCATGGTGTGCGTTGTGTGTGTGTGTGTGTGTGTGTGTGTGTGTGTGTGTGTGTGTGTGTGTGTGTGTCTGTGCAAAACAGTCTGTCCATGCTAAACATCTGTGTGATCTAATAATGACCACAGCAAAGTTTTTGAATATGTATACTGTATGTGCACATGCATGTTGTGCGTTTGTGTGTGTGTGTGTGTGTGTGTGTGTGTGTCAGACAAGGAAATCAGGCAGACAGACACAGAGCAACAGTGAGTCACTCCAGATAGATCCAATGTCCACTCATCACAAAGGAGAGGATAAGGAGATAATCTGTAAATCAAAGGGTGCCAGTTCTATCTCGACTGGTACTTCTCTCAGTCTCTGTTCCGTATGGACAGGCTTGTCTCTACTCCTACTGTCTCTTGCCTTCTCCCTCTCTCTCTCTCACTGCCCAATTGTATCAATTTTTCTTCTTTCTTTCTTTCTTTCTTGCTCATGTCTTGCTGTCTCCTAATCTCTTTACCTCTTCCTCTCACTTTATCATTTTTGATCTTTTTCTCCCTTCATTTCTGAAACTAACATAAATCTTATCCAGAAACCTGAAGTCTTTGATATGGACTGCAGTTCAGATGTCTCACCCTGAGACTGACCTGTTACCTCTGTAAAGGAATCAAGTTCAAGCTAAAGTTGGGATTTGGACTCACTGTACGACTTTGTGTGGTTTGAGGGATGACATATTTAAAAAAAAAAATTGAGATAAATGATATTAACAAGTTGGCTGATGAAAGCACTAAGACAGTAGACTAATTGGATCTTGATGTCTTAAACAACATGTACATAGCAAATCTCTGTACAATATAAACCACAACATCAAGATGATTCTAATGAACACAATTTATGTGAAAGTCCATCAGTGAGTGAGCAGAATTACGTACAATTTATTTGGCTTTTACACAGGGGACAAGGGTTTATGTCCAATCTCAGATGGTCGGTCGGTGTTGGTTTCTGTTAGTGCTGCATTTACCTATGACACCAGTAATTTCCTGTAATTAAAATACATTTAAAGTGTTTAATTTTCCTACTTTTGGGTAAAGTTAGTAGCTCTTCGCATAGGAGACTAGCTGCCAGTTCAGCTCCATTCCTATTTTTAATGAATTTCTTAATTTTTCCACAAAGTCATCACATTGATTATGTGCATATATCTCTGTGTGTGCTTAGGGGTGTGTGTAGTCTGATTGTGAAAGCATACTTAAGTTAAAGCAGCAGCAAAACGTCAAAATGGAATATTTGCACAGGCTACATTGCTTGTTTACAAGCAAAAGTAATTGCTTTATTGGACTTAGACATGATGCTAATGACCAACAGGACATGTACAAATCTTTGCTCAGCCTCATTAGGTGTACTGTTTCTCAATGTACCATCACCCATAAGTAGCAAACAAAGTCACGCTATTGATTTAGGTCAATATAGTTTGACTAGAGTTTAGTTTTACTTATGGTGTACCCCGACTCTAAGGTGTAGGGTCTGGCATTGACACCACGGGCCAAAGTTAAACTGATCGGATTTTAGTTATTGGATTGGATCAAATCTTGAAAATGGGTTTTTCAAAAGGGAAAGAAGGAATCTGAAATTCCTTCAGTTTATGTTGTTCAAAACTTGTCAGTAGGATTTGGATAACTTTGATCTAAAAGAACAGTATTATCCTGATCCCAACAGTGGGTAGGATTTCAAAGTGGATTCCAGGAAGAAAATGTAGTTAAACTTTAAACTTGGTCTAGTAATACATTTGTATCATTTAGTGTATATACTCTTATTTATATTTTGCACTTGACTTGTGTAACCGTTGTAACAGTGATAAAATAGATAAAGTAGAGATAGGCTACCAATTAAACTATTCAGTAAGTAAAAATAAAATTGATCTTGTCCCCACAAAATAATCCCCCAAACAGATTTCGATAACAAACAAAAATAATATATTCCATTATCTGTCATTCATCACTGTATATTCATTTTAAAGAAACAATCAGTCTATCAAAAATAATTTCTGGTCTATCCTCCTCAGATGAAGAAGAACCCTGAAAATTCTTTATTTTTGTGTTTTCTTATTATTTTTTATTGGACTTTTAGCCTTTTTTTTAAAGACTTTTTCAAAATATCCACAATGTATTTGTTAAGACATTAAGATGAGGGATCATGAAAGAAATTATGAATGGAAGTGGATGTTTATGTTATTTCTGTGCTTTGTCACAAAATAGATAACACTTACAGTGAGCCCATGTTGTCAATGTAATCTGTTATTCTACCTGTTCTTTACATAGCTGGTAGCCCACATTGTGATATGTTGTCCCATATAGAGCATTGGTAATCTGGATTTGGTAATCTTGAAAACTGTGTATCTGGATCAAGGTGATCCAGTCCAACGTTGCTTTGAAAAACCGACATAAATGATTCTGAATGGCAAAAAAATGGGATTTCCAAATAATTTTGATCCAGATTAAATTTTTTGAACAACTGGCCCACAGGATGAACACACAGTGAATAATATTAGAATTTGCCCACAGGACTGCATTTGGCGACACTATCAAAGAACACACCCAGTTTCATTTGGAGTATATTAACCGCCTGGGACAGTTATGTATTTCTGTCTGTGTGTGGAAAAAGGAAAGGGCATTGGTGGTCAGTCAGACATCAATATGGTTGTTAGAAAACAGCTGGTGAGTTGATTTAGAGGGACACAGTCAGTATTCATGTACTTATTTGTGCTACTTATGTCTTTGTAATTATGTAACTGTGTAATGGTGTGTGTGTAGATGCATTATGTCTATATAATCAAGTCAATATAACATTTTCTTTGAGTGTGTGTGTGTGTGTGTGTGTGTGCATGTGATGTGTAAAATCCATTAAGGCATAATTGCCTCAGTTTGCAGCCTCAGGTTTGTTACAAGACAGAACTAGATGTACTTCACCCAGTACAATGATGGACCCTTGATTTAAGATGTAGTACAGCAGTTTAGTTCTGGTGTACATGTTAGACAGACAAGATGTTCTACAGCCTTTACAATGACAGATCTGCGGTCGGAGATGCTGGTGTGTGTGTGTGTGTGTGCGTGTGTGTTCCTGAGTGTGATGGATCAGCACTGGGTTGACATGATGTCCAACAGGAGTGTAGTACAAGCTCCAAAAAACCATGTTGCTTCTGGACAACATGCTATGTGCATTTGCTCAGCTAACTAGGTTTCCTCTTGTGGTAAGCAACAAGCACTTTCCACCCAGCTTTCTTTCCTCTCTGGCATCCTCCTTTACTTGAGTAATTCATTTGGCCCCTTTGTTTTTAATTTCTTTTTTTACTCTAGTTTTTTTGTGATACATTTTTTTTTTTTTTTACATATTTAAGAAATTAACACTGATTATTACAACATTTTGAAGTTGAACTTTTGTCTCACTTTTTGACAAATACAGTTTGTCATGCATAAATATGAGGCGTGAAAAAATAACATGAGACATCTTAAAAGATCACTCAGTCTAAAACATATTGAACATTTTTGCATTCCTATTTTAATTATTAAAACATTCTGAATGTAATGGTTTGTTCTATATATTACATTTGCTTAAGGCAAAATCTTGAGCATCAAAATTGTCACACTTACTTCAATATTATTACATTGTTATTGGAATGCACCTTTTCGTATGTATCTCTTGTCTGTAACATTTATAGTATACATTTTAGCATGTAGGCCTACATTTTGTTTTAAAGGAGCTGTTTGTCTGTGATTTTTGGTGGTTGGGGGTGTATTTTAGGGGTAATTAAGGCAGAAAAGTTGCTGGATCAAATATATATTTCCGTGCTACATCTGCCTGCCATCACAACTCAAATCCCCACAGAACAGCTTAGTCTCTCTTCTTCCTCAATTTACTTTGTCTGCAAGGGCTGGAGAGTCCCTGCAGAGCATCACTACAATGCAACACACGCACTCAGACAGACGCACACAAAAGGCCATTATGAAATGCCAATTTATATTTCATATGTTCCTGTTTGAATCAGTTTGGGCCACACAGTTACAAATGGAGGCGACATGGTTAAAGTATTTATGCTATGCAACCCAACGGTCTATGTATTAGTAATACAGGGGAGTGAAGGGAAACATATTCTTTGTCTTATATCCCATTTGTTGTCAGGATGGATTCTCTCATACATCAAGATGCCATACGGGGATAACAAGGGGGTTCATGAGGGGTTGAGAGGGTTGTGTGTGTGTGTGTGTGTGTGTGTGTGTGTGTGAGTGCAAGTGCATGTCCTTGTACTTGTGTGTGTGTTCACAGGTTTACTATGACAACTTTACTTATCTGTGTGAGTGTTGGTTGTAGGGAGGCAGGGCTGAGAGGAAAATGTATGAAATTGTTATGTTTACTGTAAATGTATGTTCTTTGTATTGCCTATTGTTTATTAATTGTCTATTGTCTATGTCTACTTGTCCAGTATGTTAACATAGAAAGTAAAGGAGACATTAGCTAAACAGTGTACACCAAATCCTCTATAATTTATACATGCTTATATATGTTCATGATGATTTACACATAGTTTGCTATTTATTGTTCCTGTACTTAAATTGTTAATACATAAATAAAATGTGACCTGCTGTGAAAAGCATTTAGAGCATGGCACACAGGTGAAACACTTGAAACCTGTGCCACACACGGCATGGAACTGCATCGGAGTTCATCAGTCGCACATTATTTCATCTTCACGTCTGAGTCCCTCACAATCTTCCAGTCCCGCCTCAACACCCATCTTTTCACCTCTGCCTAGCTGTAGCACTACACCCCCCTCACTTTTCATATATGCTTGAATCTTGTTGTTTTGTTCTGTTTTGTATTGTTTATGTTTTCTCCCTGTAAAGCGACTTTGAATCTGTGAAAGCGCTATATAAATTCCATTTCTTCTTCTTCTTTTATTTTTATTGTTGTTATTATTATTGTTGTTATTATTAATAATAACAACAATAATAATAATAATAATAATAATAATAATAATAACATTCATCATTAAACTTTAAATCTCTACCAATTCTATTGTTATACCCAACCGTGAAAGAACACCTTTAACCCTCCTCTGTTGTCCTCGGGTCAAATTTAACCTGTTTTCAATAGGTTTCTGTATTTTAGATTTGGGTTTCCTTTAAACAAATTGTCAAAAGAAATAACGTGGAAGCTCCCTGCAACGCTCTGCACAAATAAAACAAATGATCAGTGCACTACTTTAAATGAATTTATAAAAGAACGTTGATAATAGCTCAAAATATGTGGGGAGAAATGCAGAGAGTGACATATGTAACGTGGAAAAAAAGTGATAAAAAACATTTTAAAAAGTGACAAAAATGTCAAAGCAACAAAAGCGTCAATAAAAAAAATGAACAAAATGAAAAATTTACATTTTGACCCACAAAAACAAAAAGTTGCACAGTCGACGGAAAGACAACACAAGGGTTAAACTGTAGTCCATGGCTCAATTCATGACCATATTACAAACCAGTTACTTTTACTATGCAATACCGATTCACACTTGCTCTGTAGGTATCCCGGTACCGTTGAATCTATTTGTTAAATCACTTCAGGAAACAAACAAACTAATGTTGCCACAGTGGTAGTAGTCAGGCAAACATCATGTAAACAAGGAGAACTGGATGCTGCATTAGGCTAAATGACAGTTAAATCTAAGGCATGCCGAGGTGGTAGGGATATGCCAAGTAGCAGACGGCAAAACAAAAAGAAAGATGTTTACAATAGTGTGACAACGAGGCATGCCAGGGAGAAAGGTAAGAATTAATAGTTACAAAATGAGATCTTGCTTGGGATGCATGTTTACCTCTGGTTAAATGCATATTAGATGACTGGGTGGAACTTGAAAATAACAGCAAATTTTTCAAAGCCAGGCAGAGGTGCACAGGGGCATGTTGCAATCACAACATGCTGGAACATAAGTTAAAAGTCTTTGAGAATTTATATAACATGCAAGCAACAATATTTTGCATGTAAGTGAAGAGGCAAATTTGCATGATATATGCATTACTTATAAGGGCACAACACAAGTTGTTTAGTACTGTAGGCACCAATCAAAATGAATTACTTCTATTGTTAATTTTTTATTGTCTCAACACACGACTGAGAAAATGCATTAGTCACTTAGCATCCATTTAATTTTTCATGGAAAGCTGCTTGGGAGAAAAAAAAATATAGTCACCAAAAAGAAAACAACAAAATGGAACCACATGATGCAACTACAAAGTTTTCACAAAGAGAAAGACCTTTGATGCCCTGTTAACATATTGGCATATAAGTTAAGGAGTCCAGCATTTAGCGTGAGTTTTAAACCCAGATGAGAATATTTATATCCATTTTTTACTGAACTGAGTTACAAAATGCTCAGAAAATGGGCCACGGTTTAAATTCCTTTTTCTTCTTTTAGATCTCTCAATCTTTTCCATAATATTACCAAACTAACTATGTGTGACAGGCTCCATGCATATTAAAGACATTTGTTTTAGTGTCAAGCCATGATGTTGATTTGTATGAAAATATGCTCAATTAGCTATTAATCCTTCACGTCTATGCAATTACCATTCTTTACGGAGGAGGGGGGAGTTGGGTGCCTGGTTACAACAGTTTGGGTCCAGAGGTACTGGAGGTTTTCAATCTGATCAAAAATACAGGCCTTAATGAGACACAACCTGCCCCCAAGTGGGAAGATTTCATCCAAAATTCATTAATTTCCTGTTTTATTAATCTGGAACCACAAGCTGAGATGTTCAAAGCTGCAGGAAGGCCAGAACCTGTGGTGCATGGAAAGAGGGCAAATAACGTGTGAACGGGAAAGAGACACAGGAATTACAGTGTGCATGCATGTCTGCAACACTTCAGGAGCCGCTACCGTCCCTATATTTAAAGTTGTCAGGAAAGTCACAAAACTCTAAATAACTTTAACCACACATAAAGCTACCTTTAATCTGTAAATCCAATGCGATTTGTGCAGATTTGAAAGGTTAAGCTATAGTAACATATTTACTTTATTGTTTTAGTTACAGTATGTATCACAAAAGAGTGATGATAGTCAGTTCTGGTTCATTGTACGATAAAAAGGTATCAGTTAGTAGTCACACACTCACTGTGTGTGTAGAAGCTAAAGAGGGTGATCCTGCATATTCAAACTTGAGATGTCAGTAGACAGCAGCACATACAATGGGGTAGACACAATAACAGGAACACTGCTATGTGTTTTAGAGAGCGAGAAAGAGAGAGAGAGACAATCTATCATAGTGTACTGTTTAGCACTCTTTGCTTTCATTGATTTTAACTTTCAAGATCCAGGTTCCTTTGAATCGAATGGCCCCTAATTCATATAGATTAATTTTTTTTAAATTCTGCATTCACATGATGATGACAACCCCTGTCTGGCATGTGATGCCGCTTAGGTCACGGGGCGTAATGTTTGTAAACTGACTGGGTTTTTGCATCAACACTGCATATTTGAAAGGACGTATGGTGAGGATGGGGGAGGTAGAAGGGAGTGAAGAGGCATTGGGAATAATATGGGGGGAAATGGAGATGGAATGATGGCGAGAGGGAGCAAAATGGGGAAAGCAATGGACACTGTACCGTATGTTGGGACATACTGGCTGAAATTGATTGATTTTGATCAAAAATGTCGCTGTTGTAAAATCATCATCATCCTTATCTAATTATGTGTCCATTATAATGGGATGGAATGATGGTTGGGAAGAAAGTGATTTGTGGTTTCTCAATCAATCCATTCATTCTAATGTTGAAGAAAGATGACATAGGTAAATAAACGATGACATACAGGTTTTGAACAACCTTTTCATGTGTAAATATACAACGGGGAAGACCAGGTCCATGACAGTTATACACTTCCTGTATGTGCAAATAAGTAAGTAGCAACAAAGTTCAGACATAACTATTTGTTTAGTAATGGTTACACAACAGGAGGACAAATTAGGTTTCAGCTCCTATGAAAACAACTTCACATGAACACTCAACTATGTCTTTGCAAATGTCTTTTTGTATACTTTCACTAAGGTGTCCGGTATTTTAAACCCAGTCATTTGTATCTAAAGGTTAGTCCATCCGTGCCCTTTGAACAGATTTTTTTTAAGTACACCCTTCTCCATGCTCCTGGACCTCCCATGGCTGCTCTTGCCTCCATTTGCATTCATTTTCATGATTGCTCCATGCCTGTCTTTCTCACCCCGCCTCGCCTTCCTATTACCTGCCTGTCCACTCGGCTTTGCGTCAGTCTACAGACAGATTTCACCATATTCTCCTCCTTTTCAAAACCACAGGCATGGTTGAGGGGAGCTGTAGTCGAAACCGTTCAAGTGTGCTCGTTCACTTTTTTTAGGGGCTTGTCATTTCACAATTCTACCTTTTCCAACGCTGCTGTCGGCTAGAAGGGGATTAATAGGCATCACCTCAGTGCTCTTCATACCGGATTTTTTTTCTTTGCCTTTGAAAATATTAATATAAATTTATTTTTGCTGAATTTATGTATTTTAAAGCATCTTTCCTGGCTGAGAGAATATCAATCATATTTAACAATCGAGGCAATGAAAAGTGTTTTCTAAGATCTACGCAGGTGAGATTTACGCAAATATTTGTTTTTTGCTTAACATTTACACCAACTACTTCTCAAACCAACTGACATCTAAGAAAGCAATGATTCTTTTAATACAGCTTCATTGTTAGATTGATTTATTTAATGATATAACTATGCCAATTAGCCTACAGGCTAAGACATTAGCCTACAAACTATTTAAATCCTCATCTATACCCCGGAAACTGTATTGTGTAGTACAGTGTATTAGAATATTAAGGATCCACACTCGATAAATCTCAGAAACAGTTATCAATCAAATTAATCCAATAAATATTTGGTGTTTCCAACAGTTCTTCTACCAAACAGCATATTGAGTTGGTTGTCTTTGTTTTAGTAAAAAAAAAAGTGACAAAATAAACAGACTGACAACTAAATGTCTCTCCTGTAGAATACATCTCTTCATGTCATACCTGAAATATGAGTTCAAGGAGACACTATTCCCTTTCTAACAAACAATGCATTTTTTATATATATTTTTTTAGTTTCAAACAAGAGTCTACAGCCATAGGCAAGGCAAGGCAAGGGGCTTTATTTGTATAGCACATTTCAGCAACAGGGCAATTCAAAGTGCTTTACACAAAAACAGTTAAAAAAAAATAAAAATAAAAACAGATAAAACAGATAACACAGAAGAAACAGTTAAAAATAAAAAAAATAAAAACAGATAAAACACAGAAGAAACAGTTAAATATAAAAAAATAAAAACAGATAAAACACAGGAATAAAAGTTACAGTGCAGTATAATAAATTAAACATTAAAGAAATAAACATCATTTAAAGAATACCCGCTATGTGAGACTTTACATTGACATAGCAATAGTTTGAGCTATTGTAAATGCTATGGTCAGCATGCTAACATGCTCACAATGTCAATGCTAACATGCTTATGGATATTATGTTCAACATCTTCCAGTTTTTTTCCATTGCTAGACGACAGTGGGCACAACTGGAGTAACATGTGCAAAACTCTAACTAAAGTCTGCAAAGCACATACAGACTTATCCCATGGCTTTAACCACAACCTGCACACCACTGTGGATTTACAGCACTTTGTTCAAATGCTAACACACTGCAGTCAAAACTGTTAACCACATGTTGAAAACAGTACAGATTTCAGCATTTCAAACACTGCTGATTGCAATGCTTTCTTGTTGTAGACCTGCTAGTGAACGCATACTGCATATACAACATAGGGAAATCCCTTAAAGACTTTTTTGGAAATAAACAAACACCAAATAAGAATGAAAGTTATACATTGTACCGTTTGAGAGAAACAGGGAACAGGTAAAAGAACAATATGTTCAAGTAAGATGTCTGAAGTTACATACACAGTTGTGAAAATGTGAAAAACACGTCATGGCAAGAGAAGGAATCCAATTTGGTGATAAAAAAAAAAAAAAAAACTTCTGGTTATTATGGATTAATATTCATTAGTGTAAAGTCACTTACATTTTACAAACTGTAAAGATGAAAAGTGTGTAATTTCTGTATTGGTGTTTTTACTCTCAGTGTGTGTTATCTCAGTGAGGATTGTTCATAGTGTTTGCTGCACTGAGCCACTGAGTTTTGAGACGTGTGTTAAGAGTTCTGTTGCTTGGAATGAGTTTTGCAGGTGATGTGAACTATTTAGCTCAGGTGACTGTTGGTAATGCAGACTGGTTTAGAGTTTTGCACATGTGGTTTCAGTTGTGACCACTGTCATTTAGCAATCGAAAAAAACAACTAATTATTATTATATAAACCTATTAGCATGCTAATAGTTGCTAATAAGCAGTAAACACACAACTGAGGCTGGGAATGCCATTACAGTTTGGAAGTATTTGGTGATACACCTAAGTATTGGACAGAGCTACTTCATTCATTCATTCATTCAGTGGTAAACTAAAAGTTGATTTCCTAAACTGATACACAGCCAGGTAATTTGAAGTGCTTCATTTTCAAAATAGGTGTCAATTAAAAAACATCTTTTACTTTCTTAGTTCTCTTTTGAAATATAAGATCAGCATCTATCATCCACAGAACCATGGACACGTGTCAGAATGAATACTCACTGCTGTATGTGCTCAACCCTCACCTGAACCTAATTGTGGTCTTAACAATAAAAACAGGTCCAACTGTTTCCTCACTTCAAAAATACGCCTCACTGGAGTTTTAAAAGCTCCACATCAAGTCAAGCCAAGGCACACGCACTCATGCCTCTTTGGTTTTGTGATGTACACCATCATGCCACACTCATGTCAGGGAACTTATCAAGGCCTATCCGTATTGTGAAGTGCCTTTGGTATAAAAAATGAAACCACCATCATTATAATATTCATGAGCATTCACATCCCTTCACTCCCCCCTTTCTGTTCTTCTCTTCAGTCCTTTCCTCATTCCCTTTCCTCCTTTACTCCTCCCCTCTCCCTCTCTTCTCTCCTGAACGCGGGAGGTGACAGACAGATACTTTTGTGTCTCTTTCCCCCTGCTCTTAAATACAGAAAAGGTTAATTCCTTCAGTGTGTACAGACCTCGTTTCAACCACCAGGGTTGAATCCCTGCCCCCATATTTTAAAGACAATGTTTTTTAATTTTTTAAAACCTACCCGTCCTAACCTATTAACCTCCAGCTGATCATTCTACAAAAAGCCCATGGCACAATAAAAAATGCATTGTAGCTAATCTTGGAGAAGTTTTTAATGGTTGGGATGGAGAAATGGAAACGTATGTATCTTGTTAGCATTTCATAGTGAGGAGGACTCACTAATTTGGTGTCTGGGACTTCAGAGACTCAAACAAATTTAACCACTATGTCAAGTGAAATGCTTGGATTGTCTTAATGAACTTAAAAATAAAAACTATAAACACATTTAAATTATAAAACAATTCATTCTAATTCAAACGGATATGTAATGTTCGACGTAGGCCATTCAGTAGTATTCAAGGTATCGAGCTAACGTTAATACAACAAGTTCTTCAAATCAAACAACAAAATATGCTGCTGGTCGATGCGTTCCAGAATCACACGTACAACCCATCTCATCTGACACCACTATCAACAGGAAGATATGGCTGTTTTAAAATTGGATCTGTTTTCTGAGCTTTTACACAAATATACATTTATGGTGAAGGTTTGGCTAGGTTTAGGCACAAAACGACCTGAAACCTTGTGCTTCGGGTAAAAATAATAAATACTTTGTTAGGGTTAGGGGAACGGCCTTGATCATGCTATAAAGAACCCAATGTTGACTGTTGGTAGGAAACAGGAAATGGACAGTAACTACTACATTAATGTCTAATGTAGTAGTCCAAGGCTGGTGTTTTTTTTAAGATCATTTGTTTGGCTTTGTAATTGATTTGATAGGGATAGATAGACAGGAAAGGGGGGGGGATCAAAAAGACACTCTTGGTGAGCTAGAGGTTGCCCTGAAGTCCCAAGGTTTTGTAAAGAGTTGGGGCACATGTTAAATAGCTTTTCTTGGAAGCACGGTTCCTTCTTGGATGCACAGTTGTTGAAGTCAGTAAGCAGATGGACAGGATATGGCGAGGCCTGTTTCACTCATACAACAAGAGAGATTACAGATTGAAAGTTCAATTTCTTACCACATTTGAAGGTTCCTTTCGATTTTAAATAAAATCTGATAATTTTGGAGGTGGGAAACTGGTTCTGCGATTGCGTGATTATACTGTAGTAGGCTCAACCCTAAAAAAATATGCACTACTAATACTGACACCACCTAACTTTACTAAATAATAGGCACAATAATTGTAAAAAACTGATCTTGTGTTTAGAGCACCAAAGTCCGCTGCAGCGGGTCTATGGTTTGATATTTCCTGTTAACAACCAAAAGATAGAGGATGAGAAAAGGCTTGTGAATGTGTGGAACATCAGAACATGTAACTGAGTGGCGAGCGCAGTTATTCAACACAATATTATGTAACTGCAATGTCTTGGTTGAGTCAAACCAAAGATCTTGTTTTATGCCATTTGGGGATGACCCCTTTCCCAGTATTCCTGTAGTCACTGTCAGCTATCTAAATGTCATCTTACAACAGCAGCCATTTTTTCAAGATAGGATAAAATGACAAAAATCGACATATGCATAATACTGTACACTCTGTACTTTCTTCAAAACTCTCACAATCGCTCACTCACATACTGCCACACCTACTCAACGTCTCCCTTTCTATCACACACTCACGCACACACAGTACCTATCTCAGTCTCTTTTGCTCACTCTGTCTCTTCTTATCTCTGGCTTTCTAACAAATAAGACAACAGCAAGAAGTCTGCTGGACGTACACACGCGTGCACGCCTTCACCCAGCCGCCCCTGCCACAGCATCTCTGCACCGCAAACAAGCATCTGGTTGTTATCGCTCTCCGCCATGCTTGCTGAGCAAAGTTTAAGCTGATTCGGTGACAGCCCAAACTGAGCCACCCCGGCATTTCCTTACAGCGAGGCCCCTAATCTGCCAGACTGGGGGAGAGACAGAGAGTGGTCCTCTCTCTAATTCGACAGAGAAGCGAGGCTTGAAACAGCACAATTAAAAAGATACTGTTGTGTTTACACTCGCTGGCCTGTGTAACTGCTGAATGGGGGACATAAACAGCTTAGCTGCAGCCAGTGTAAGTGGCCTGCGTGGTCCTTCTTCTGCTGAATACGAGAAGACTTACTGTATTCTGTCACACCACATTTGACAGGAATTTGAAATCTGCTGCATTATGTGCTTCCCACAATAAACCTTGTGTTGTTTGAAAAGCCGGCATTAGACAGCAGAAAACTGGCATCAGAGAAGGGAAATAATTTGATCTTGTCTAATCTGGCTGAGGGGGGAAATATTGTAATCCCCCCCCGTTCTCTGCGATATGTGCATGTGCCTGTATCTGGCTGTGGTTGTTTTTTTGTGCTTATGTAGGGTTGTGCACATACATTAGTCACTATGCAAGACAGATGTTTTTGAAAGTATAATTCTGCTATTTGGTCCTATGTGTAAAATTGTTGATATTGCCTTTTCTGTTGAGGTTCCCATAGGTGTTTCTCACACAGCAGATAATAGCAGGAGACTTGATTTGGAGCTGTAAATCTATTGTTTGAACGCACACACACACACACACACACACACACACACACACACACACACACACAATGCTCAGTCCTCGTGGGGCCATCAGAGCTCCATTGTAAAAGCTTCTGGTTTTATGAGGAGTGCAGATGTAAATCCTCACATTCTCTGTGATATCTCTTCAGCATCCTGTTGTCTCTATCTTTGATCACCTATCTTCTGGGAAGTGATGAGTTCTGAGAGCCAGAAACGAAAAACAACAGACACATTAGGCCTGTTGTATTTATACCCGCCCATAAACAATGGACCTGTGTCAGGGCGATTGTTTCCCCCAAGCGACTCTCAGGAAAGGCTTTGGAAATTGAGAAACAAAAACTTTTTGTTTCACACTAGCCTGTTCCATCTTTCGGCACCATTGTCGTTCCTAGCTCTTTGATAACATGCTGGAACAAAACCCCAAACTAATCTCACATGCTTTCATTCATTTAGATCCTGGATCATAAAAAATGGACATTTTTGGATTGTTGTTCAACCAAACTCTTTGTTGCTTATTCTCTATGCCAAAATGTTGTAATCAGTCATTGTTGTTTTCTGCTTTGTCAGATAAAAGCTACCGTATAGTTCTAACGGAATAATAGGTAATCAGGTGTTGTGAGAAAAGGGCCTTTTTCACTTTTTCCTTGTTGCTGGGGGGATAAGGGGCATGATTAGCAGGGCGCACTCACCCAGGGAGAGGAGACAATGAGCGGAGTAGATTGTCTTGTATATGACGATAAACTAAGAGGCTCATTATTATCTGTAGAGTGATAAACCACATGGATGGTTCCGATATAATGCTTATACAGCTGCTGTGTGGTTTGGTCTCCTGCTTCAATCTGAGTACATTCCCCTGGATTAAAGCATGAACTTTTTGCGGAAATCACTGTTAATAGTTTTTTCGAGGCAACGTATAAGAACTTTGTACATCCAATCACCAATATAGGACTAAATACAACCTTCATATAGCGTTTTGTCTTTCTGGCCCTACAACTTGTGTTTGTCAAGTCAAGTATTCTATTACTTTTAAAATTTAAAATAGCTTATTTTATTCTGAGGGACTCAAAATAACCAGATATAAGATGTAAATATTTCTTTGTACATGAAAAACGCTAAAAGTCCAAGAACGACATGCACTTTATGTTACTCTGCTACTTGAAATACTCCTGCAGATCGGGAGGGTTGTGTGACTTATTTACCTGTCCAGCCTCTCTGTGTTCAGCGTTGTCAACAAGATGTTAGCACTCAAAGGGGAAAATAACTGCAAATATAAACATGCTGAGGTACATCTCGAGCTGGAACAAACCTGCTTTTCTGACAGCTTGACAGTCACCTGAGGGTGAAACAGATTCCAAAATCACTGTCCAACCGGCCACACATTGTCTTGCTTTGTCTGACACACACATACACACACACACACACACACACACACACACACACACACAGACAGACACAGAGACAGACAGACAGATGCACGCACGCACGCATGCACGTATGTACGTACGCGCGTGCGAACGTGCGCGCACACACACACACACACACACACACACACACACACACACACACACACACACACACACACACACACACACACACACACACACACGGCAGTCCGCAGAGGGGCCATGCAGGAAAAGAGGCTGTCTCTGGCTGGGCAGCTGTACGGTCAAGCAGAAATATCTGAATGTTTCCCCTCCAGCAAACTGCTAGTATCAGTGGTGACAGACAGACAGTCTGACAGTTAGACTCTCTCTCACACACGGACACACACACAGACACATACATACGTGCACAAACACACAATGATCGACAGAGAGATAGATGGACAAGACTAACAGACAAAGAGACACATTCTTTAGGCAGAAAGAAATGCACAAGAGCACGCACACATACACATACACATACACACACACACACACACACACACATAAACATCAACAACAACAACGACATGTAATCCTTCATGTGACAGAAATACTGTATCTGTTCTGTGGTCCTTAAAATCACTCCCACTGTCAAAATAATTCAAATTTTGTAAGATAGTCTACGTGTTTTGAATGTCCATAAAAAGAAGATAAACACTTTTTGCCAAAAGGGGGACATTTTGACCAGCTCTGAAACCTAATTGTTGGGCTTCAATTCAAATATAGAAACTTCCTGTTTTCCTGCAATTCTGTAGTTCTCTTTTTGAACCATAGAGGTCACTGTTGCTTTACATACTACTAAAAACAGAGGGGCCCAATGTAAACCTCTCTTCCTCATTATAAAGTATCTTGAGCCACTCATTGTCTTTACTTTTTCATTAAATGCTGTGCATGATATATTTTCTAAAAAAAAATGGTTCTACTTCTTTACACACCCTCCCAAGATTAACCATAAAAGCTGTGCTATCACAGTTCAAATGGGAACGTGTAGTGTATTGTTGATGTAACATTTACGCCTAAATATTATTAAAGCTGGTTCTGTGAGGTTGATTTTTGCATATGGTTTTAAGATACTGGTTGTTGCACACACAATAGTGTCTAAATTGTAAAAGAAACCTCAAACTAACCCCAAACACTTTGCAGAGCATTGAAGACTCACTTCCTGTGGTTAAAACTTGCTACATGAAACATACCTCAGGTTTTTAGCCGGCAGTATAGAAACCCTATTGAAGTGCTGCACCTGTTCAACAACCACAAAACCCAACAGTTAAAGTTAGTGTTACATGCAAGTGAGTGGTGTGCCCACAAGTAAAGGTGGGAAACATCTCAAACAACTTTAAGTGCTTTAATTAACATCATTCACCTTTTAATTAAGTGAATGCCCAAAGCTATTACCAGTAAAATGTAGATGTGTTCATGGTAAAAACATTCACTCTGAGGGAGGATACTCCATATTCACCTACTTTTCAACAGAGGATAAAGAAATGCCTTTTTCTGTAATGTAAGCAGTAAAAACAAAACTAGTCCCAGAAGTACCATGTTCTTATATGCAGCTGTAAGTTCTAGCAGGCAGGCTACTAAAATAAAAAATCTTCATTCAACATGGTCCTGACTTTTGATGGGTATGAGTGTGTAAAGATATACTATAATTTGTTTTACCATACAACGGCACCCCCACCTTTCCTCCCAGTACAAAGGCGTCATTGTTTGAAACTCAGCACAGTTCAAAATTAAGTTTCAAAAGACAGTGAGCTGCAAAAAAAACTTATTTTTGTCCATCAGCGAAATGATTCAATACAATCGGCAAACAACTCCAATGTAACCCTACTAAAAGTGAACCAAGCGTTCCTGAAATGTGAGCTCAGTTTTTTTTTAAAAGACTTTGTAACTAGATGACAAACTAAATGTGATTTGAAAACCAAAAACAACTTTGTTGTTGGAATTTGTCTTGACAGCAGCTCTAGCTTTAGGCTATCATTTTTAGTGTACATCACACTCATCACTCACTCTTCTGTGGAAACTCAGAAACTGTCAGTACTACTTACCTGTCGGACTACCTCCTGGAAAAAATACACTGGCATTAAACACAATATCTAACGTGGACATATGGTACCTGTCCAAAGTTTGGACACACTTTCCAATTCAACTGAATGAGAAAGCGACTTTGGACTGGTACTGTACATGTATTGGTTATTGTCTGTTTTACTACTTTCTCTTAATTTCAACTGCAATGGAAGCATTTAAGCTGACTACCTTAAGCAGAAAGTGTTTTGATTCTCTTGTGCATATAACTATGATGTGATTCCTTTTCCCTGTGAAAGATAGAAACAAAAAGAAAACCTCAAAACCAGTTTGCTTGCATACAGTATATACAGTGCATGCACACTTCACACGTGTCTGTGAGTGAGGCCTCTGTGACGCAGACATGCTGAGTAAAAGTATACAAAGTGTGCAGGTGTGCATGGGACATGCTATGCAAGTTCAACACACCTCTAAACACACTGACAACCATGCCCACATTTAACACATGAACTGCATGTGCCAAACGTTCAGGCTCTGCTGGCTTTTTCTGCTGGTTTGCACACATGCACGCATACACACACACACTTAGCTGCGCATAAGAATATGGTGTTTCTGGTAGTAGTTTTGTTTTTCTGCTTACATTGCAGAAAAAGGCATTTCTTTATCCTCTGTTAATTCAATTAAATTTATAGAATAAATTCATAACAATAGTTATCTCGAGGCACTTTACAGATAGAGTAGGTCTAGAGCTCACTCTATAATTTACAAGGACCCAACAGTTCTAGTAGTTCCCTTCAGAGCAAGCAACAGTGCAACCGTGGCGAGGAAAAACTCTCTTTTAGGAAAATACCTCAGACAGACCCAAGCTCTTGGTAGGTGGTGTCTGATGACCGGTTGGGGTTGAAATGAAGAGTGGCAATAACAGATGTAAAAATACATATAAAAATAGTAGTTTGTGGTAGTTCATGGCATAGCAGGGCACTGCACGGCGTTACAAAGCACGGCAGAGCGTGGCAGGATGCAACAGGGCATCCCAGGACATGTAGCAGGACCATGGCGACAGCACGACTACATGATCTTGGAGCCTCCCTGATCCCAGGAAACATGCTGGGGGAAAAGGAACATAAGGACTCTGGGAATGACTCCCCAGAGGTAGGGTTAGTAACAGGCATTTCTGGGACATGGATGCACACAAATGGAAAGATAGAAAGATAGAGGAGCTCAATGTGTCAAAGGAAGTCTCCCGGCAGTCTAAAACTATTACAGCATAACTAAGAGAGACAGTGTAAAGAGAGGAGCCTGGTCGGGCTGTACTGCCCTGCCTCTCTCTAGTTTTATTATATTGTTGATTATATGGTAGATGAATCTGACGACTATGAAGAGAAACAGAGAAGAGAAGGGGTGCCATGTCTGCAGATATACACCCTCCCCCGCTGGTCTAGGTGAACGCTGTGAATCCTCACTCTCTAACTATAAGCTTCATCAAAGAGGAGAGTTTTAAGTTTACTCTTAAATGTGGTGACGGTGTCTGTCTCCCAAACCCAGACGGGAAGCTGATTCCACAGTAGAGGAGCCTGATAGCTGAAGGCTCTGGCTAACTAACTCTGAATTCTTAATTAAAAGCTGAATGATGTTAATTAAAGCACTTAAAGCTGTCCACTCACTTGCATGTAACACTGACTTTAACTGTTGGGTTTTGTGGTTGTTGAACAGGTGCAGCACTTCAATAGGGTTTCTATACTGCAGGCTAAAAACCTGAGGTATGTTCCATGTAGCAAGTTTAACCACAAGAAGTGAGTCTTCAGTGCTCTGCAAAGTGTTTGGGGTTAGTTTGAGGTTACACTTTAAGTGCTTATGCTCTTTACAATTTAGACACTCTTATGTGTTCAACAACCAGCATCTTAAAACCACATGCATAAATCAACCTCACATTACTAGCTTTAATGACATTTAGGAATAAATGTTACATCAACAATACACTACACATTCCCATCTGACACGCGCACACATGCACACGTCTCATGGAGGAACTCACTAGAGACTTTGTGGCTTGGTATTTGGCCCATCAACATTCTATTTCCTCTCTGCCCCTCTCTCCTGAAGTCTCATTTCCATCTCCTGACAAACAAAAAGGCAGGATCCCCCCTGCCCACTGAATCTGTTAAAATAAATAAATAAATCTTCACTCCAATGTACATCAGTTAATTATCAGTTTCACTGAGTGGCAGACTGTCTCTACCTTACTTTCTGTCTGCATGGTTCCACACGCATGCACGCACGCACGCACACACACATACACACACACACACACACACACACACACACAGAGTGATGGAGGGAGGAAGAAAAGAGAGAGATGGCAGACAACCACAGTGGCTTTCAATGTAAACTTGTTTAGTCAAAATAACAAGTCAGAGTATTATGAAAGACTGTAATGAGGCGTTGCCGAATGATTTTGCAAAAGAGTGAGTGACTGCGTGGCGTGCTTCTGACTTACCTTGTTGAAAAGTCCGTAAGGTGAGTTGGCATGTCATTCAGGCTGTAATGCCTTACACCTAGCGGGGAAGTTTTAAGTCATTTTGGCATGTAATTATCAAAGGAACACTTTGTGATAGATGGCAGAGTCAACGACTGAGAGATCAAGGGAGCAGGAGGAAAAGAGAAAGTGAGACACCCCGTCTGAACCTCATCATAATTAAAGGATTCCTCTGACTTTTATCCAACGGATAAGAGTCTTCTCATGAATCCTTTAAAGTTGATGTATTAGACCTACACCTGACACACATCCATGCACCTGTCAAACAAGCTGTTCTAATTAGCTGTCAATGGAAAAACTTAGCAAATGTGAACCTTTGGTGGTAACAAAGTGCTGAAGCCAAACTGTGTGAGCAAAAAGAACAAAGCTTTAGCTTCCCTTAGGGACATTTTTCTTGGGCTCAGTGCCACTGTATAAGAATAGTGTAGACTAACATTTTTGACGACAGAACACACTTTCACACTAGTCCTGTTGGAAAGGTTTCCTTGATATAATATTATTACCCCTTTTATCGTAAAGGTGAAAAATGAAATATTACTATATTTCTATATACTATAATATTATATTATTATAATTACATATTACACATTCCCTTGTCAGGCTCTTAGAGTGGTCAAAATTATTTTCTCTGGTAATTAGCATTTTTCAAATTGTTGAGTTATTTTGTGCTCGTCATCACCTGTGACAGGTGTAATTATTTCCTGCTTGACAGATGATTCACTCCATAGTTTGTTTCTGCAGGGGTGTCAGACAGGGGGTGAAAAGGGGACTGAGCACCCAGGGTCCTCATGTGAAGAGGGCCTAAAATATGCTAGAATGAACAAGCTGTGAATGTAGGGGGACGAGGGTGTGGGCATAGAGAATGCCTTGCTACAGGGCCCCGAATTGTGTGCTACGACCCTGTGTTTCTACAGTAACAATGTTGGCATACGCTTTAACATCTTTTCATTCGTCCTGCATTTCTTTCCCCCGTGGCTGAAAAACACTTGATACAAGCTTTCAGAAAGTCCTGTAGGTCACAGTACATTTCTGGTATTTTTTAACCTGGACACTATTTTGCATGTTTTCAGACACTTCTAATAACCATCTGAGTCTGTCAGTGGCAAAAACAAGCCCTTTTAATGGACGTCAATTGGGGGTTGCTGCCAATTACAGAGTGTACAATAATAGATCTGGAGTTTAATCGAGATTTGTGAAATCTTGGGTCTCTCTGCTTATAGTTACCAAAAATGGGAGGCAACCTGCCACAAACTATCATGCAGTAAAGTTTTAGTATAATTTTTTTGAAAGCGATAAACCAAAAGTTCAAGCAGCATATCAGAGAAATTTACATTTTGTCATCAGTTTCTAATCTAGTTTTCTACCTACCTTTCCATCCTCCTACGGCTCTTAGCCATCTGTGCAGTCTGTCCGACTGACAAATACACTGATGAAGCTGTGCCTTTCATTTTATTTCCGGTGGCAATCAGTGTTAAGGTGCATTCCTGCCCCCTAGACTGCTAATCTGCTAGCTAACTTTTAAGTAAACCCATGGACAGAAAAAAGGAAACCCTGTGAACGTTTTTGCATTATCTCATTTAGGACTATGTTCTTTACAGCTACGGAATAAACATGTATGTCATTGTTAAAAGTATTAAAGGTGCTCTAAGCGATGTCACGTCTGTTTTAGACTACAACATTTGTTGTCACATACAACAAACATTTCCTAAATATCTGCAAGCTGCCTATCCCCTGAACACACTGTAAAAAAAACATGGTCTCTGTAGACAGCTCAGGGTCTACAAACGGCAACAAAAACAAACTGTGCCCACCTGCACCACAAAGCATACACACACAGTGTTCCAGCTTTCCAGCCAATAACTGCCAAGAAGGATTTAGGGGTGGGAGTTGGGGGGTTAGTGCGCGGAAGCACAGAAGAAAGGGGACGGGATGTATATGTATATATATATATATATATATATAAATATAAAAGAACCTAGTCAAACGTACCTTTTTCTCACAGGTAGCTATCCAACAACTTTATAAAAGGCGGTGCAGGCAGAGTTTGGAGTCGGATACCTTATTTATTATTTTTCATTCTCAACCGACCTGTGATCCAGCCGCACTACGGAACCGCACATAAGTCTCACTGTGCACTATAATGTTGTGAATCTATGGATATTGTTAGGATGCGTTTTCCCATAACTTGTAATTTGACATATATTTAAAAATATCCAAATTAATATCGATGTCGTAATATTCATAATCTAAATCGCAATATAAAATTTTGTCGCTATTATGCAACCCTACAGAGCGTAGGACTATGTGGCGGGCTGAGCCCAGGACACCCTGGGCCCAATTTAACCCACATTCAAAGATCTCAACACCTAATTGTCTTTTCAACAAAGACAAAGAAATATGACGACCCCCACACACACACACACACACTTTTTCCACAGCTAACAACCTCCAGTAGCTTCCTCCAGTGGTTCTCCAGCCCCACAAATGTCAGCACTGTCAAAGTGGTTTTCTATTGGTCAAAACTGCAAATATGCATGTCACATTTGCACATTAAGTTCACCCAAGCAGATTTACTGTGCCCACACAAGCATATCTATGGATTGAAGGGATTTCATAAGAACTAACTGACAAAATACTCATCAAAATAAAAGCTGATGTGGCCAGGCCATTTCAACATGCATTGCAAGACCTACAACTTCCTCAAGTTTTGATATTGTTTCACAAGAGAATCTTTTTGGAAAATGTGGATTCCTGAGAGCAAAAGATCACTAAAAGAGAACACTGTTCTGCAAAATCAACTTCTACATCTCTGTGCCTTGATATACCCATTCCCTCTCACAGTTCAGAGCTATCATTGAACTGCTGCCATGCAGAGGAAAGGGCATAATGATTCAACTCAGAGATGCTAGCCAAATCTGTTCTGTACATATGCATGGCATTCCTGTTTAGAGGATGTGTAAATATAGGACAGAGGTTAGTTCAAACACAGAGACCTGTGCAACCTTACACTCTCTAATCGACAACATTTTCACTACATGGGCAAGGGAGAGGGAAACATGGTATATTCAGTTAGGAGTAAGTGGAAAATTACTGCATGTGAGGAAATATTTTAATGTCTTACAGTAACATTTAGGTTATCGAAAGCCACAAATAAAAATAAAATACAATAAATCCTCTCATACTATTCACCCTTCATCCTTTAAGGAGAAATGCATACAGATTAATCTATGAGATCACCAAAATAAATGTTGTGTACTTTCCTTTCCATTACTGTTCTATCTTCAAACAGATTTCAATATAAATCCTCAATTCTAAACAAAGGAAATAGCCATTTATTCTCAGGATTTACTTTAAATACAACAAAGACATTCCTTTAACAATGCAAGAGAAACACCAGGCCACACACAAAACACAATACATTACACACTCTGAGAGAGACGTGCCAAGGGACAAACACTTTCTACTTTTTTCTTTAGCCAAGTCATATTTATTTTATTAGGTGTATTCTCCATAGGCTTCATGGTGGCAGGATAGCCATGCGCTCAGACACACACAAACACTCACACGCGCACGCACACACAAGCACACACGACAGGACCCCAGATGTCCACTGGTGCATGTAGTGATTCTATTTTCTTTTTTTTCCTCTTGGAGTTTTTCTTTTTTTCCTTTCATCCAAGGCAGGATAACAAACACCAGCAGCCAGACATAATTAGTATTGGAGAAGACACAAAGAGTAGCTCCTAATGACTACAAACATCTGTGTGGTTGACTTTTGTGTATATAATTGAAAGGGGGTGAAAATCAATAGCATTCATTGAAAACTAATTGCAAGAGGTGAGAGTGGGGAGCTGTTAGGCGTCTATTAGGAGAGGCAACGGCAAACCACTATGATGATTCTTCAGTCAGTTAGAAAAGCGCTCTGAGCGGAAATTTGTGTGAAACTGTGCGTGAAAAATGGCTGAATAAAATACCCATAATTCTTCTATTATTTAGTTTCTTTCAGGCAACACAGAGAGATGGGAAGCAGATGGAAAACAAGGGGGAAGAGAGAGGTATTGTCTCAGAATGTGTGCTGTTGGTGGTGTTGCAGAGTGTTTAATAAAAGAAAAGGTTTTAACTTTTAGAATTCTTCTTCTTGAAATTTAACCGCTAATTGCTTGGGTGTTTTGCCAAAAACCCTACACGCCTCAAGATGTGTGATGTGAGTGACCCATTACCTAAGTAAGAAGTAGACTGAGCTCCTGTTAAAATAATATTGCCCTTTAACTTTTCAGAATATAGAAAACATTTATAATATCAATAATAATAATCAAATAAAATACAATCAAATTAAATCTCTATTTACATTTTTCACATTTAAAAAAAAAAATGTTAAAGCACAGACAAGATCAATGTCAATAACCTTGTTTTTCAGGAAGTTGTTTGCTTTTGGTTGAGCTTTTAGCCCGGACTAAGAAATTACGAACTATGAAACTTCCACGAAATTGTCACATCACTGTTTAGATATTTGTTAAATACACGGACAGACGTAAAGGGTGACCAACTGCACTAATTTATGAAAAACAATTAAATGACAACATATGGAGATACAAGGTGCCCGACCACGACGATGTATGACTCTGAAATTCCTTTAAATGATAAAGGGAGTGAAGGCAGTAAAATGAAGACAGTGAAAGTCTGGAAAATGAGTTAAAGTGGAAAATACATACATCATACATAAATGTTCGAGGTATTGTTAAAAAGTGTAAATTGACATTTCTTCCTTCATGCTGTTCTACTTCTCCTTACAATTCTCCATATTTCTGCTGTCCATATTTCCAACATTTCTGACACTGAGCGTGGAAATATGGTTTGAAATGTGAAATACAGCAACCGCCAGTTCTGATCTACACACCTACAAATCCTGGAAAATATTGCACATTTACTAAAGTGATTATTCCTATGCAGACTGAATAAACAGGATATCGATGCTGTCAAAGTCAAATACTCAGGCCATCGGGAGGATGGATACTGGCTATACAGACATCTGCCAAGTTCACAGGGGTGCATGTTTACACTGTGGGTTGAAACCTGGAGTAACAAAGGGCAAGGACTGACAAGCAAATTGCAGTAAAACATGCTTATCATGGAGAGGAACTCTAAAAAATCTGTTAATTCATGCCATATACTGTGTTCGTCTACAACTAATATCAGGTGGTAAATTACAGCCCACATAAAACTTTACATTGTACACATTTTCAGAGACAGTGTATCCTCAGCACTTTGATTTTTGAGGTCCTGGCTCTGCTACACTTCAAACATCACCTGTGGTCCTGTGCACACACACAGACGCACACACCAATCACAATTACACAGAGATTATGGAGAGGCCACAGCACAACAACCGCAGCCAGTTCACACTCGCATACACACACTAAATGTGAGTTGGCCGTGGTCGTTGGCAGTGGCCTTGCCATAATCTCTCTCTAATTATATACACAGCCAGGCTTACTGTTTCAATGCAGAGACCTGAGAAAATACAACCTACTAATCTTATTTGCACACAGCGGCAACAACCATTCTGGGTGAGAGGAGCAAAGAGGAGAGGAGAGGAGCTGAAAGGAATGGAAAGGAAAGGAAATAAGATGAATAAATTGCAAAAGTGAAAAAGAACAAGAGAGGATTGGTTTTAAAGACATCAACTTTTTATGTTACTCTTTATATATTATAATTTGTCATGTTACTCTTTTTTTTACATTTTAATATAATCATACATAATTCAATATATATTTGTGAAAATATTTTATAGCTTTATAATACAGTTTATTTTTCATCCATTTCATTTGTTTCTATGACGTAACAGTGAGTTGTATCCCCTTCAAATACCAGTTTCATTCTGTCACTTCTCTACATTTCTTAACTGATGCAGTTTGAAATTTCAGAAAACAGTTTATCCCTTCTTTTTCCAGCCCTACTTATGAACAGTGTCAATGACATTATTTCCATCTCGGCCCTCCTCCCTCCGACTGTGTACATAGTCTATATGGAGAATGAGCTGAGTCTTTGTTTCCAGTTGGATGCCCTGTGATAGAATATATTCCCCTCTCCAAAGGAGGTGCGATGCAGACAGGGTGTCTCACACAGACACAGGCACACAGTTCTACACAGTTACACACACTATGTAAATAATGCATGTGTCTTAAAGGGTTTCACCCCACCACAGCTGGCCCACTTCAATTAGAACGCTTTGCAGTCATCTATTTCCTCCTTTCTAGTGCACACTTTCTTTCCATTTCCTTGGTCATTCCAGTAAGTGTCTTTTTCTACTGTTTGCACAGAGAATTTCGACTGCAGTAAAATTGATTTTCTCTATATCAGCCGGCCATTGAGCAATTTGAGCATGTTTTTACAGGGTTATGCTACATTGAGATGCATTTATAACATTCTGTCATGTAACTTTGCTCCTGTGTCAAAAGCTTTTAGAGAAAAAAATGTATATATATACACTGATTGTGCCCCATCGTTTCTTAATTTTCTCGCTCCAATCTAACGGTTATCCTTATTTGTTTCCCTGCGTGTAAACTTGACCAAAGAAGCCAGTGAAACACTTGTCTAATCTGCTGTGCAACATGTTAAGCTGTGCCACAATATCCCCTGCTGTGGTGCTTCATTTCCAGCTGATCCTCAATTCCACGGTGAGTTAGCATTGAAAATCAAGTCTACTATATTCCCCTAAATATCCCTTGCATAATGTTTAAGCATACTTTACCTTCCTCTCTCTATTTCTGTCTCCTGATCTCTTAAATTTAGTGGAGGCCTCGTGTGAACCCTTGCTACTCAACCTTAGCACTCTCTCTTTGTCTGCTCCCCCCTTGCTCCCTCTCTACTTCCACTCACCATAAGTGGAGGCCCTGGCCTGGTCTAGTCTCCTCCAAACACATCTAATTACCCCGATGCCAAGCATTTCCCATCCATCACATTATCTTTCAGAGACGAGGTATTAGCGCTCCCCGTCCCGTCAGCCAATTACCTGCTGCCTTCTGCTTGAGTCACCTGCATTGCAAATGTGACCTTTCCTTAGAGGGCTGATTGCATGTTTCCTAGAGTGTGTGAGAGAACGCAGAGTTTTGAAGTGTGTGTGTGTATGTGTGTAAGAGAGAGCATGTGATCTCCAGGAGAGTGTGTTGAGAGAATGAAATTGTGAAGATATGTGTGTGTGTGTGTGTGTGTGTGTGTGTGTGTGTGTGTCTCTGCGCATATAAGTGTTTATACATATTATCTAAGAGCATGCATATGCTGCAGATGTGTGTGTAATGCAGATCTACTGTGTGTGTGCGTGTGTGTGCATGTGTGTGTGTGTGTGTGTGTGTGTGTGTGTGGGTGTTAGTGGGCTGAGGCAGTGAGGAAACCCTCTCAGACACCCTCCTGACCCCCCTCTCACCCTCTCTCATGTGACGGGCTGTCGTGAATGTTAATGTTCTGTGATGGCTGTGGAGCAAATAAGTGTTTCTGACACAGTACAGGCTCCTATTACAGGAGCAGGCCAAATGGGCTCGCTAGTGCCTTAATGAGCAGGCAGGTCAGTCAGCCGCAGCCACTGTACCAATCCCACACACTGCTTATGCAGGGACCAACCTCACCACCAGACCAAGGGGAAAAACTGACTTCCATTGCTGTCTCCTTACTTAAAGGGATATTTCACCATTGGAAAGATGAATATATCTTTAAATTGGCTCACTTAAGTAGTAGAAATGTGATTTTTTTTTTTTTTAATTGGTGACTTCTAGGTTTGAGAAAAGCCAGAAAATGTGTTTTTAGCACATTTGGATGTAAGACACCAAATCCCAGAATGCACTTGCTTCGCTGCTCTGCGAGTCCACTCCCAAGCCACACGCCTACCATTTACAGACATAGACAGACAGTGAGGCATTTAACTCAACTCAAGTGTGTTTCATTGTCATTTCAACCATTTACATGAAACAACGTTTCACCATGGCTCAAGTGGTGTTACACATTTAAAATATATAACAACGACATTATACACTCATCCTAAAGGATTATTAGGAACACCTGTTCAATTTCTCATTAATGCAATTATCTAATCCACCAATCACATGGCAGTTGGGTAGGGTCCTGGTCAAGACAATTTCCTGAACTCCAAACTGAATGTCAGAATGGGAAAGAAAGGTGATTTAAGCAATTTTGAGCGTGGCATGGTTGTTGGTGCCAGACAGGCCGGTCTGAGTATTTCACAATCTGCTCAGTTACTGTGATTTTCACGCACAACCATTTCTAGGGTTTACAAAGAATGGTGTGAAAATGGAAAAACATCCAGTATGCGGCAGTCCTGTGAGCGAAAATGCCTTGTTGATGCTAGAGGTCAGAGGAGAATGGGCCGACTGATTCAAGCTGATAGAAGAGCAACTTTGACTGAAATAACCACTCGTTACAACCGAGGTATGCACAAAGCATTTGTGAAGCCACAACACGCACAAGGCTAAAAACAGCAGAAGACCTCACTGGGTACCACTCATCTCCACTACAAATAGGAAAAAGAGGCTACAATTTGCAAGAGCTCACCAAAATTGGACAGTGCAGGCTGGTGGTGGTGGTGTAATGGTGTGGGGGATGTTTTCTTGGCACACTTTAGGCCCCTTAGTGCCAATTGGGCATCGTTTAAATGCCACGGCCTACCTGAGCATTGTTTCTGACCATGTCCATCCCTTTATGGCCACCATGTACCCATCCTCTGATGGCTACTTCCAGCAGGATAATGCACCATGTCACAAGGCTCGAATCATGTCAAATTGGTTTCTTGAACATGACAATGAGTTCACTGTACTAAAATGGCCCCCACAGTCACCAGATCTCAACCCAATAGAGCATCTTTGGGATGTGGTGGAACGGGAGCTTCATGCCCTGGATGTGCATCCCACAAATCTCCATCAACTGCAAGATGCTATCCTATCAATATGGGCCAACATTTCTAAAGAATGCTTTCAGCACCTTGTTGAATCAATGCCACGTAGAATGAAGGCAGTTCAGAAGGCGAAAGGGGGTCAAACACAGTATTAGTATGGTGTTCCTAATAATCCTATAGGTGAGTGTATAAAAACAGTTACATTTAGTGCACACACATTATAGGCTCCGTAAAGTTCAGCTAACACATTGTAAACACAGACCATAAACACAGTTGTGAATTTGAATGGAATGTAGAATGGTCGGCATTTACCAGTCACGAACTCCACCAGTGGTTAGCAGTAGTTTGATAAAAGCACCCCATTTCTGCACAAGTCTGTGAGTTATGAGTTTTGTTGAAGTTGGATGTAGTCCAGTTTGCAAGCAGGATGGATCGGAACGGTGGCTGTCTAGTGTTAGCTTTCCACCCAGCTGGAACTCCTGCCCTTGTCGATGTCCCCTTACCCGGCTAGCGGCATCTAGCAACACCGCTGGCTGAGGTGCTGGTGCTCGCTTCGGGTAAGTCCAACCCGCACCCCATATGGGCGGGTTGAAAACATGCAGAACTAGCAATGGTAAATATACAGAAAAAGTAGTTTCCTTTTTAGAAAAAGCAACATTGTATTGCCTAAAGTGCATACAATAACAGGGATAGATGCTAATATTTTTAAGCACCAAGCCCCTTATTCTGTTGGCCAAAGTATATTTTTGGTGGCCCAAATGTAAATCTTTTTCACCCCCTTCCCCTTATCTAACACCATACTGTTCAGGGGGACAACTTTTAAGAAGGTTAATACAGAGTGAGGAGAAAGAATGCAGACATCACCGGCATGGCCTGATGACGTCAGTCATGTGCATATTAAATTTGTTCAAAATTCAAGATTTGTAGTAAACTAATAAACAGTTGGACTACAAACCTACAGCTTTCGTTTCAGCTTGTTTGTTAAATATCTCTATTTGCAGAGTAGCATGCTGTAGTGATGCGCTGTGTAAAAGCGAGGTGGTGGACGAGAGTCACCTTTGGTCGGGTTCTTCAGTGGAATGGATCAGCAGACTGGATGTTATATCCTGAGATGATTTAGCATTATCACCCCGCTATATCCCAAAAATATCTATCCTTTTTCTTCTCACTTTTTCCTCTCTCTTTCTTCATTTGTTATTTGCGCTGTCAGTCTTGTGTCCACAGCAGACCGTTTTTCAAGAAAGTCAGGCCTTGAACATTAGGGCCAGTTAGCTCTAAGCTACCACTATGGGTTTTTTTGTAGAACAGAGTCACTGTTGTAAAGTGTACAAAAGAGTCAATTTTCCCTTTGTAACACAGATGACCAGCAACATTGACACACATAGGAAGTCTTTACATACCGGTAAGAAAAACCTAAGTAAGCGTTCATAACAGATCTCATTGTTTGCAATATTCATATGAAACTAATATTCATGCATTTGGGTCCTGAGGTCATTTTGAAGTGGGTAAATGCCCCCTATTAAATAGAGTACAAAAACAGATATTTGGAACGCCTGCATCGCAAACCAAGGGCCTTGTCCATGGTAAAGTCCCAGTTAGCCTTTGGACACTGTAAACTCAGTCACAACCAGTCCAGTGCAGCTACAAGCCTCTGAACAAAGACACTGTCTCTCCCTTCTCCCTCTGGATTGTCAAAAGAAAGTGCAGCTTGTAGGCTGAGTCAAACAGTTATTTAAAAAATAAAATAAAATAAAAAGGTGGAAAGCATTTCGCTTGGCTGACTCATCATAATTTAGAGGGAAAATGAATCCCCCTTCTTCACCTGAGGAGAGGAGAGATTGAAATAAAAGCTAAGAGGAAGGTGAGAGAAGGGTAAAGACAGGGAAGCCAGGAAGCGGACATTAGGTTTGATTGAGACGCATGGCAGAGGGAGAATCACCTAGCGCGTCGGAGCACATCCTCACAGTTGGCCAGGCTGTCTCTCAAAACTCTCCAAATAGTCTAAAGTCGACCTGTTGGAGTTACTGAGTCGTCACACTACATGTTGTAGCCCAGGAGCAATGGGCCCGCAAAGGTGTCTCTTTTCCTCTCTCCGCGGGACTTGTTAGCGTTGCTATTTTGGAACCTCTCTGCCTTCATTCTCGCTTCTGCAAAACACCTTGAGGTGTACCACATACTTTACACAATTTGGGTTCTTGTTGAAAAGAAATCCAAAAAAAAGATTGTTGGAATTCAACTATAAAACTGTTTTCACAGCATCTAGTACAAGAGAAACAACTACTTTTCATGCATGACAAAGCTACACTTTTTTCATTTTCATGGTACATAACACAGTTTTACTTAGAATCACATGTCTGGTTCCTCTGATATGAACAATGGTGGTGTGCGTGTGCTTAACAAACACTACTGCAAAACTAATGCCCATCAGCTGGCGATGTGGATACGTCATTTTCACAAGGACAAAGCAAAACCACTAAAGGATGGCTGGGATAGGCTTACTGTACAGGACATTGACATGGCTGTATGACAGAATGAGAAAGAAGTTTTCTTTCTGAAATACTTTCATAGAACTGTAAGCATTCTTTATTTAAAACAATGATTTCTGCATCATACTGAGTCAGATGACACAGCTACACTATTTTCAAATAATGGAAGTGCCAATGCAGAAACTTTTCCCTATAATGAGACTCAAAAGGTCACAGCAGCACATTAAGGGAAAACCCTTCACATGCAAACAAGACAGATAAAAGAGCACAGATAATTTACTGAAATACTAATTGGCAAACAGTCTGACAAGACACCCCAGTGCTCGACATTAAATGCCTAACTAGTAAAAAGGCCTTATAATATAGCAAAACTATGTATTGTATGACTTGGTGGTTTTGTACGATTAAGTTACGTTCACTTTGTTTTGTTTTTCTAGCAGATGCAACTTTTTTCAAAGTTGCTCTCTCACACATTTTTTCCCCAGTTACTTTTATTTTGTAAGGTAAGGAAACTTAAATATCAATATATTATTACATGGATATGTTCCAATGACTAAATTAAAGTTTAAGTTTATGCATCTTATGGAGGCAAACTTAAAACCTTCTTATTTTCTCCTGCATTTTATTAATTACAGTGTGTGTGTGTGTGTGTGTGTGTATCTTATTTTTTGTTTATGCATTGATTTCATATTACTGCTGTTTTAATTGTAAAGCACTTCTGCGTAATGAAACATGCTATGTAAATAAAATTTCCATTGCAATTATGGAGGTCTCTTACCTTTCTTGGAGAAGCAGCCTGCATCACATTTCTTTGAAATGATTTTCTTACGCAAACACAACATAGCCAATTCTTTCCCCAGTTAAACACCCACCCAGCACTTTGAGAAACCTTTCACTTTCAGAGAAACCTGAGGGCCTCATTTGTATGTTTTGTTGGACCTCCCGAACACACTGGGAAATGGAAGCAAAGGTCAGTGTTAAGTCTCCCCTGGCTTTTGTTCTTTAAAACAGCAATATTGTATTGATCTGTCCTGAATGATAAACACAAATGTGTTGATAAAACACAGTCTCTTTTGACCTTTAGCAATTACTTCTACATGGCTTTAGCAGTACTGTAGATGAAAAAACAACATCCAACTTGTTTTCTTTTTTTTTTCCTCTGTAACTATACCTACATCTTTCTCAAGTACAGCTGACTTATATGACGATAGCTTTTAGTTACATATCACAGATGCTGCACTTTGCAATCTGAAGACATTACAACCACAAGATGCTATGACATCATTGCTGTTGTAGACAGCAAAATCTAACCCACAAGTAGCTCTTAGGGTAACAAAATTTATAAGAATTACTGCTTCATCCATATGGAAACACCTTATTGCTGCATATATTCTAAATATCTGCTGGTAGGTTTTTAGCCCAACCTCATGTACATCAAATCCTCTGATGAGAGAAATAAATAAAAACGAATGCTGGGTCTTTGTTTCCTCCGAGTTGTATGCATATCCTCAGATTTAGGAATGAGTGTGCCACGACTATAATGTCAGGTATCTCATGAACTTGGAAGATACTGGGATTACACCCGGATAAAAGAAATCAGAATTTTAGCTGTATAATAACCAGACAGTGAACAACTCAGATGCCTGCTAATAGAATCTCAGTTATCTGGTGAGCTTATCTGGGTCTAAGTTGTCTGACAGAGTTGAAGTGTGTTGTGATGACCCGTGATTAGAACCTCTTCACCTTTCCTCTGACCTCAAGAGGGTGTGAGATTACAATCCTGGGCTTGTGTTTCCAGCTTTATTTTGCACACTCAAAGTTCAGTCAGTCAGACTGAGACGGCTGAGATGGTGAAAAGCGATGCGCCTCAGGCTAAAACCTCTTGACCTGTGCAACGACTGCAGGAGGCGATGATAGAGGCCTGATAGAGGCCAGTCACTGGGCCCTAAAGGCACATCCTGGACATGTCTTTTTTGGTAGCAGGGCTCTGAACACAGCCACAAATACTCACACATGATCACACACAAACACACACACACACACACACACACACACAAACAGCTCCAGTTTGTATTGTAACAGAGAAGAATAAGACAAGGCACTTCAGATTTTAAAGTAGAGGGGTAAATATTCTGCACCTCATCATAACAGCTGTGGAAGGGCTTCCTGGTAGAAGTACTGTAGCCACAAAATCCAAATCTGAACTTTACTGCATGTAAAGTGGTCTGCTTAGGTCTTCTGGTGTGTACACAACTCTACAAACTCTTCTCTACTTGGCATATTATTCTGTATTATATCAATATATTCATTTGCTAAGATCAGCCATGCCAAGCATTAACATCAACTGACATTTAAATGCAATTTAACCCTGAGAAAGAAAAAAATGTTTTTAAAATGATACAATTACACACCTACAGGCTGTTTTTCTTTTGGTGAATTTGTATTTTCTGATAATAATGTGCTTTATTTTAATTGGAATAAAAGGCCATTCCATTGATTCTTGAAAGGGGCGTTCAGGCCATACCAGCATTGTGCATTTGTCTTGTACGTGTGTGTGTGTGTGTGTGTGTGTGTGTGTGTGTGTGTGTGTGGTCTTTCCACACTGTTCTTTGTGTGAGGTCATGCTTCATATTTTCATTAAAGCTTTGGTCATATTACTGCTATTCTCACCATATTAATGTTAGTCAATGAATAGATTAAATACTCAATTAAGCCTAATGTTGTGTGTGTGCAAGCGTTTGAGTGTGATTCTGTGTTTTGTGTGTGTGTGTGTGTTTGTGTGTGTGTGTGTGTGTGTGTGTGTGTGCGAGTGAGAGAGAGTGTGTATGTTGATGTGTAATGATGTGTAAATATATTTATGGCTCAGGGTCACAGTGGTATAAACCTGACCTAGACACACACTCACTCTCTCTCTCTCTCTCTCTCTCTCTCTCTCTCTCTCTCTGTGGAGCCTTGGAGGGCCTTCTGCCATAAACAGCGCATGTATTTGACAGGATGCTTGTTTGAAAAAGGGAATATGAAGTTAAGAAGTACCGAAGGCTTCCATAACTTTTAGGATAGCATTTGAATCACACAAAAAAAAAACCTCAACCTACGACAATCACACTGCACATCCACTGGTGGATGTTTTCTTGCAGAAAGTGAGAAACAGCTTTTGAGTGAGTCCTTTGACTCAGCTACCACACAGGAGGACTACACACCATGCTCACTTATGTGCTGCTTTTACCAAGGGGGGAAGGTATTCAGTTAAATGTCCCATCAGTCAGGCATATGCCAAAGGCCTACATCTTATTCAAGTTTTAAACCTCTAATTGGTAACGTTTAAAAGGCGTTTAAGAGTGCCCTTTCTTCTCCCGTTTCTCATTTCCCATTTAATGTGTTGTGTCAAAGTCTATTACCTCAGTTGGACGTTTCTGTCCCTTAAGTTGAAAAAAGGGAAAGGGGGTAGAGTGAGAGAGAGAGAAAAGGGGGAGAAGCCATCAGCTGAGGTTTGCCAGGTCGATAAAGCTTTTAGATTTGGAGATGTTTTCAGGGGGAGCCCATTTCCTGCGGCTAAGAGTTGTTAATGGAGCTTAAGGAATTATCTTATGACTCTCGGTTTGAGAGCAGTTTATTTCAGCCCGGACCCTGCTCCTGTGTCGGAGTGGCTGAATGTGCTGCTGTCAAACCCGCTTAATGAAAAGTAACGCGTCGCTGATTACAGTTTTATTTGGCCTCTATGTAAAAAGCCCCTGTTAATTTACCATCTCACTCCCTCTGTGTGTTCGTATTTGCTACGGCTGAATAATTTAGTTTTAGCTGGCCTCTCTCTCTCTCTCTCTCTCTCTGCTCTCTTTTCTCTGTCTCATTTCGTGTCTCTCTCTAATACAAATCCACTTGTTTCGGAGGTCTAATAAAATCTGTCTTCACGCTAAATTAATTAAGTGTTGAAACTATATTGTTTTATCTGTGGGGCCTTTAACTTTGGCCTACATTTGCTATCAGTAGCTATGAAAAATGTAACACATCATTTTGCATGCACAGACTAATAAACATTCCTGCATTAAGGACAATGAGAATACAAATTACCCTAGAGGACCCTTTTAACCATGCATGCACCTGTCAGATATCCATTCCCTGACAACATTATGTGTCTTTGCTCCAATTTATTTTGCAGCCAAGTCAACTTGTGCTGCAGGCAAGGTTTTCTGAACTAACAAATACAAACATACATCCTTACTCCGATTTATAGAAAATCCCTTTTGTCCACTATATCACTTTATTTCATGGGAGGGGGAGATCTCAGTCGTTTGTGCTTTTCCCATTAAAATTCATCACTGACCCCCACACACACACACACACACACACACACACACACACCTCCCCCCTCTCTCGCAGGACAGACAGAGTCCCCCGAGAGCTCCACTTTCGCCATTACTGTCAAGTACCCTTGACTTCGTTTCTTTTTTGCCCTTTTATCTGCAACAACTAATTCGAGTTCCTTTGCCCTTTTCACTTTTAGACGACGTGAGTGCCTCCCTCGTAAAGCCTTTTCACTTTCCAGCGGAGGAATCAGCATCCAGGCTGTTTTTCTGCAGGGCCGCGTCTCTAGGAAATTGAGGGGTTAGTGTCAAAACGAAAACTCTTCACTTCAAATTATTTCGCAGGGCCTCCGTTTTGAACCCATTAATGGACGCATGGCGAATAACTTACCCTTTTGACAGCTGCATCATGGATGGTGTTGAGATGTTTCGATAATATTATCAGAGAGCAGAGAGGGGAAATCAATAGCGTGGCATGAAATATGACTGCGAACATCCCAATTACAGGCTGTTTAGGGGGATTAATGAGGCAGATCTTAGATACTGATATTGTTCTGTCTTGAGGGTTGAGCTGCCTCATTTTCTCGCTGTCATTAAATGAGACTGGATGTTTCTGAAATAACACTTGGTGGGAGATGTTCGATTGCGCCTGTTTTAATGGGTTAAGAATGAATTGGATAAAACTGCTTTGTTTAACAGTAGATTGCCTCTGCTCAGCCGTGTAGAAGGCCCCATGTGTTCTAGTAGTAAAGAATGGGACGTAGTTTTACATCAAAAAACAGACCAAGGAAGATTGGCAAGGCCCAGGACAAATTTGAGTCCCCCTGTGTTTCAGCACCATGGACAGCAACTGAGCCCAACATCACACGCGCTCTTCAGAAACCGACTGCTTTTATTTTCAGTGAACAAAGTTGAGACGCTCTCCTCCATTTCCTAACAGAGCTGTGCATTTGTGAGACTTTTTTTTTTTTCTTCTTTTAATAGTGATCCTCAACTGCTGAGACCTAAATAATATTCAATTACATTTGCATGCGCATAATAAAGAACAAATAAAAATCATGTAAACCTATTTTTTCCCCCATAGATGTAAACTTTTAGTTATACATTTCTGTGCGTGCGTTAAATCAAATAAGCCAAACCGATCCGGATATTTCACGCATGTAACGCCATTGTAACAGTAGCTAGCATTGCGTTTTTTTAAAAAACGAATCAAACATAATGAGGGAACCATGGAGACGAAATAGGCTTTTCCATCCGACTTTCAGTCAGTTACAAAGAGTCTCTATCTCTCTCTCTTTTTGCAATAAAAGGGTCATTTGGTTACGAGCAGAAAAGTTTGTTGATAGTTTTTGGGAAACTCATGGCACTGTCTTTGGAGGAGTCTTGGTGCTGCTGCAAGGCCGCCGCGCTCCTCTCAGCCTCCAGGATGGCGCCTTTGGTGTTCGTGGTCCAAGAGACGGTAGTGTTGGTCAGAGCCTGGCTCAAAGTGCTGTGCCTAAACAAGGGGTCGTGGAAAACCCCGTCCACCCAGTTTCTCAGGGTCGTGACCGGCGAGTCATGCCTGTTGTCCAGGCCGGTCACGGGTGAGGTAGCGGCAGGCGATGGGGTGAGGGAGGAGGGTGGCGGCTGGCACCTAAGCATACACGATGGGTACTCAGTCTGGTTTAGGGACGTCGCAGTTTGAGCCAAAGACCAGATCCGAGGCTTGCCGTCTAATATCTGGTGGCCGTGCTGCTCCTGCTGCTGCTGTTGGTTGTAACACGCCTTTGCCGGCTGTCTGCTGTCCGCCTGAAAATCCTCCGGGCTCGTTTTCAGACAACTTTTGCTCAAGTCCTGCTCGCCTCCCAGAGAAACAGGGATGGAGATTTTCAGAGACGCGTCCTTGATGAGGTGTTCGGCGGGGCAGTCGCCCGTCGTTGACATGTGTGTGTTCATGTGGTATCGATGCTTCAGCTCACACTCAGAGCTCTCAGACTCCAGCGTGTCGAAGTCGTCCAAGTCGCTCAACTGGAGGTCCTTATCAGGCCGACTTCTGGTCTCTGGGAGAAAGAGAGCAGAGAAGAGACGAAGGACATGGTCAGAGAAAGATATGGCAGCAGATCTTAATGGAGTCATCCTGAACACTCACTCTCCAATCCAAAGTATTGAAGTTCGATCACACACAGACTGTGTACAGCTTGACACTGGTAAATACATATTATCTAATCAGTTTAATCATAAATCAAGTTCCACCTTACATCATGTATATAGTTTAAGTACAGTCTGATGTACTTTAATTTATTAACTAACTCAATTCAGTCCTGTCAGAAATATCATGCCATAATCAGCTGGAAAAAAAAAAAAACAGTACTAAGACCCCTAAATTTAGATTTGAACCTCTGCCATATCCCTGTGGGAAACGGACTCAGGTTTGTCTAAAGGTATTCCATAGCTTCATTGTTATGGTGATCAGAGTGATACAGCATGCATGTACACACAACTGCTGACTCTGTTTAATAAGCATACAACAAAAAAATAGAGTGCTTTTAGCACAGTGCATTTAACAACAATAACATGTTTGACTTTACAAATTGTAAGGCCTCAATGTTCTTTGTTTCTTTTTACCAATATGATAGTTTTTAACAATAAAACAGCATTACTACTATTATTTTTTAGAATTATTACAGTAGAAAATAAAATAAGATGCAAGACTGGTTAGCTTACAATGATTAGCAAATGTAATCAAATCTTATTCTAACTTACATTTTTGAACACAATAAAAGATATCCACGTGGTCCCATCCACCCAGTGTATAGTGTGATAAAAACTAAAATAGGGTAGGTTTAAGATATGTGATAACAGTGCATTTTGTCATGTTTTATTTTTGTAATTATTTGTGATTCATCCTGATCCCTCCAAGTCAGATAAAACAGGAAATAGTTGCTCAATATTTACACATGTTCTCAGTTTGAGTAATAGTCAGAAATAATAAGAATGTTTCCATTCCAAACAAGAAAAGTGACACTTTTTTGATACTTATAGCAGCAACAACAACAAAACCAACATTGCAATTTTAAGGTGTCATGAACACATTACGTGCTTTTGAGACAAAGGTCACCTGTAATGTAGTCCCAAACAATTGAGCATAAAGCTTTAATACATTCTCTTTATTTCTGCAGCGCAATGAGAAATGGTGACACTAACCATCTTCATTGTTCTCGCTTTTTATCTGCTCCTCCTGAGACCCATCTTCATCATCTTCATATCTTTTCTCCTCTGAGCCCTTGTTCCTGGGCGGCCAGGTCATCTTGTTCTCCTTCTTGAGCCTCCTCCTGGCGTTGGCAAACCATGTGGAGACCTGCGTCAGCGTCATCTTGGTGATGATGGCCAGCATGATCTTCTCCCCTTTGGTCGGGTACGGGTTCTTCCTGTGTTCCTGCAGCCAGGCCTTTAGCGTGCTGGTCGTCTCACGTGTGGCGTTTTTCCGCCTTGTTCCCCCATCCATGGAACCATATCTGTTAACAAGAAGAACACAACCACAATGGTAATGAGATTGTAAATAGAAAATGTGATGCTTTGTGCATTACAATTTCTAATGTGTTGCACTGGCAGTTTCTTTTCTGAAAAACCATGACGGAGCCATCTGCTTGGAATCTTGAAATGATGCATAATGAGCATTATAAGCGAGACAGTCAATTGTGAAAAGGCCTGAAAAATAAAAGTTCACATCATAAACACATGTCACTTAAGAGACATCATTTAGAAAATATGAGGTGAAGGCCAGGTAAGGAGTAAACACACCATGTCCATACCTTAGGGAACTGTAACATTAATACAATAAGCAAATTGTTTTACTGAATTGTACATAAGCCATAAGGAGGACCATGTGTAGTATACAGCGCACATACATTCCCTGAAATCCCGCAAACAATCCTTCTGTCGCAACTGCAACTTCTTCATATCCAATGTTAATCTCCTATCAGTATCGAAATATGCAAATTATTCTACTAAAGTAAAATGTTTGGACTATATGCACATATATTTTCCAATATCAATGCATTGCCTATTATAACCATTCTTAGCGCAGCGTAGAACTATTTCCCTACGTACCAATATATCAACCATAGACCTCCATTTAAAATGCACAGTGTTGATTTTCAGTAAGCAGTGAGCTGTAAAAGTCCTCTTGGGGGAGGCTTTTATGAGGCCTTTATTGCTCCGTATAGCTTAGTGCAGGTCAAGCATTGCTAAGGGAATCAAGAGGAGAGGAGGGCTGCACCTTTCCATACATGGCGTTGTTCTCTCACAGATAAAATAGACTGTAAAATTGCTTTATTGAGTGTAATGATAGGCCCTCAGGTAACAGGCGGGCGCAGACAGAGTGGTACTGCTGTAGGCCTGCTTGTATTTCTGAGTGCCACTAATTCTGTTTTGCTTTAGACTTTAAGGCCTTTTCCTGTCTGTGCACTTATTAGCACCCCTGTTGACACCTTTTTGCACTTTATACTGAAGTTAGAGTGATTGGTGAAAGAAGCCTGCTCTTTGGTTTTGGGTTACGTGAACTGTTGTGTTGCTATACAAGGTAATCAATATGACACTTGGTTCTGTTCAAAAAACGTGCTGGGCACAGGTATATTTATCATTTGCAACATACAGACTTAATATGGACATCACGTCATTATTGGAAAGGTCTTTCAATATGGACATCATGTCATTATTGTGGAGGCCTTTCAATATAGCAGGTGTGCTCTTCACACTGACGAGGCCTCATGTCTTTTCTGAAAGGGGGCATGAGTCTTGTGAAGCACATCACCCCATCAGGAAATAAATGTGTCATGAGATGAAGGTGATGACCCAGTGTTGCTCGGCAGGATGAGAATGGACTTGACCTCTCAGGGCTGATTGATTTAACGCTGCGAAAACTCACCCTACACTAGTGCGCAATACTTTGAGAGTTACTGTCTGCTTAGATTTTGATCCTATCATGTTTTCGCCGCTTCAAGCAGGTGATGTGAGTCTGTTAAAGTGAACTTTAACTACACAGCTCAAGTTCTGTAATTCTAACTTTTCCACCGTGTACCACATTGTATTACGTTACACATAAAGGTCACTCCCATGTCAGATGTTTACATTGATAATCAAGCCTTTTTACATTAGAAAAATCAACAGAAGTCACATTATAATAGAAACAACATACCTGTCATACTGATACTGTCCCAATGTAGGATCATAAGGATAGTACGCTGTTGCCTGGGTTATTCCCGCATGCGCAGAAGCTGTGGCCTCTTTAGTGTCGAATGGGCCCTGCAATCACAAACATAGACAAGTGCTTTAAAGATGATGCAAATAGGAAATCTATTCTGGTACATTAAATGACTCACATACTGAAAAACAGACAGACATGTATTGGCTTCATTTAAAACCTGCCTGGTTATGTTAAGTCGTTAAGGTTATTGAAGAGGGTAATGACTGATTGTGCACTAAATCAAAATGTTTGAATACCCTTCTGCACAATTAAACATGGACAAACTAGACTAACAAAAGTATTTGATCTACGACTTTCAAAATACTTTTTTTTTTTAAATAATCCCTTCAGAAAAACATTAGGAAGCAGTAGGTTTATTAGCATGAGTCTGAGCAGATAAATCCAGTGTGGTTTCCAGAAAAATAAGGACCAGTTTAAATATTATCATCAGTTAGAAAAGCAAAGCCTCTATAGTTATTCTGAATATTCTGCTCATCACAATCTTTTAACACTGAAATGTGAACTGAAAAAACAGCAGTCTTGGACTCTAGGCACATGGATTCTGTTATGAAAACGTATGGAATTATGTTTTAATACAGTTTTGATATATTTTTAATAAAATCCTGAATCTTCTGAGTCAGCCAGCTTGTAAAAAAATCAACTTGTTTTCAATGGAAATAAACTTGTCTCAGCATTAATGGGATGCTTGAACTTGTTTCTGCCTTGCTTCATTTAAAAATGTCTTTCTCAAGGAAACCTCTGACACAAGAAAGTGAGCCTATATTACCTTGCAGAGAAGTATATTCCAATAAGTAAAGAAAACTTTGCTTGAAGGCTGATATGAGGATAAATCACGTTCAGTAGGAGACTGGTATTTTGTTGTGTAGAGCATAAAAAAGAGGAGCGGTGCACCCTGCGGCTCCATTAATCAATGCCAAGATGGCTCAGATGAAAGGCTTACCAGCGAGTAGAAAGCCGAGGCGTCTGTGCCGTATGTAACGTAATTCCCATAGCCTTGACTGCCGGTGTAGGGGCTCCCGTACACGCCAAGCGCGGCGGCTGAGCTGAGTTCATGTCTCGCCGTGGCCAGCAGCCGGCTCTCGTATACGGGGCAGTAGACTGGTGTCTGCCCGGACGCTGCTACTCCGGAGTCGGCTATGGATCTGCCGGTGGACTCGCAGCAAGTGGTCAAAGAGTTGGTTGTCATCAGGAACTGGATGGACACCGAGAGAGAAATTACCTTTTAAAAAGTTGTATTTGATCCTGCCTTGAAACAATCTAATGTTTTTATTTTAAAGTTAGTTTATAACTTTTTTTTTTTTTTTCAATATCAACTAAAAATCATCTCAGTGAAATTAACACGATTCTACCTGTTTCCAAATTCTGTTGTCATCAAAACTGAATATGATTTAAGTTAAAAAAAAAAAAACAATTGAGAATTATTTTTGCTTCTTTGCAGATAGCCAAGGTAAACTCGCCCTTATTCGATTTTTTTTTTGTTTGTTTCAGAATGTCAATCTTGGAAAAACTAAAATACAACATCAAATCACTTATAAAGATATCTGATGATGAATGGTGCGTTGAATTCGTGTGGTAATGTGCGCGTAAAACGTGTCAACAGAACAGAACGTTACAAACAGATCCAACATGTTTTCCCAACAACGCCCAGTAATACCAAAGTAATGCCCAGATGATTTTTTATGGCTCAAAGCCAAAACAAAACAGCAGCTGGGTTATGGCGTAAAACACACACAGAGTGTGCAGAACAAGTTGGCATGTGTGTTCCAGCGCAGATAAACATATGGTTGACATTACACAGCGGCTATTATCTTGCAGAAATCAGTGAACGGGAGGTCGGGGGGCTCGCTGGTTACTGCTTTCCCTCTTCTTAGCTTTTTGTTTTCTATCGCTGCAGGAACACAGGTATCAGCGGCTGAAACGTAATACCTTTCCGATACGCGAAATGACTGTGACAGCTTCGCTGATTCTTGGCCAAAATGCGTAAAAGGATCACGCTGAAATCGATGACATAATCAATCGCTGCAATATCAAAACCAAAACATCCGATAAACTGAGCAAAGGTAGTTAGATGGACTTACTTGTGGAGCAGACGAATAGGGATATCCAAATTGTGGATATGACATGGTAGAGAGGTCCCCCAATATCCAGAAATAAAGCGAGACTGAAGGTCTCCACTCTAACGCAGGCTGCAGCTCTGTTTGACTGTACCAATTGATTGTTAAGCACAGGCTCCTGGTTGCTTATAGGGCGAAGCAGAGTAGCATGTTTAATTTGTGGAAAATGCCCCCCCACTCAAAAGCCTTTCAATGGCAAAAAATAAATAAATAAATAAAATTAAAAAAAATCTTCCAACTCTCCTTTTTTTAAAGGTCTATAGGTATAGATAAACGAATTAAGGTGATACGGGCTCCCTGTGCCTAGAATAATCACATTGTTGTCAGATACATATTTTTGCCGTATAAAAACATAGTATAAAAGACGTCAGCAGCAGAGGCAGGTTGTTTTAAACGGCTGTGACTCTGACGTCAGAAGTTTCACACTCAAAAAATGACCGGACTGTAACTTTAATATGCATTTTCTTTCTTAGGATGACGACAAAAAAACTGAGAAATGATCAATCCAACAAGACATATTTAAGAGGGAATAGGGGGGGGGAGTACTTAAAAATCACGTCCTGGAGATTAATTTGCAGTCCTAATCAATCAATTAAGCCAATCTGTGTCTTCAATATGCTAACGTATGTATCAGTTGAAATGCATTAGGCCCGAGCACATTCTCATCATTCCTCCGCATTTATGCTAATCACATGGGGAACTAATTGATTTTAAATTAATTAGTAAAGAATATATTTTTTTAGACTGGACAGAGACAAAAAATCACAGCCCTCCCATATCTTGAGCAAACAGATCCACATAAAACAATAAATGTGAAAATATTAATATCTGGTATTTATTCGATAATTACCAACATAAAACAGACCATAATTTGGTTTCAATGCCACCTGGAGCAATGAGTCCCAAGAGTGTTGTAATGACCCCAATGCCCCCCCCCCCAAAAAAAAAAAGTTCCTAATAAGGTGTAGTTTAAATGAACTTTGCACCTCTCTGCACAAACTTCTCACACGTGCACGGTTATACATTTTTTTAATTAGTATGACATTTACAACCACGTTATTCATTCTATCTATCTATCTATCTATCTATCTATCTATCTATCTATCTATCTATCTATCTATCTATCTATCTATCTATCTATCTATCTATCTATCTATCTATCTATCTATCTATCTATCTATCTATCTATCTATCTATCTATCTATCTATCTATCTATCTATCTATCTATCTATCTATCTATCTATCTATCTATCTATCTATCTATCTATCTATCTATCTATCTATCTATTTATCTATATATCTATCTCACTTCCTTCCTTCCTTCATTACTGGTCAGGTAAAATCGTTAAAATGCAGTTAACCAAAACAGCCAGAATCCCCTAACTCGTCCTCCACGGTGCCGGTGCCGGTGCGCGCTGCCTTGCTTGGAGAATCCCGGGTTGAGACATGTGGATAGCCCCAGGGGTCACTCCTCAAATTAATGATGATGTACTCCTCCCCCTCCTCCTCCTTCTTCTCCCCTCTCCAGCTGGATCTCTGCCTGCCGGTGACAGGTCGATTGAGAGTGATTGATGACTATCTAGGGGACCGGGGCCAACATAATAATATGATACAGGCTCCTTGCAATAATTGCTCTCTTTCATTTACAGATGAAAGAAGTAATAAACAGCTATAAAGACGGAGGCTTTTACTTCGATTAAGTAGCCCAACTTTTGTCTTTTGTCGGTTTAATTTTGGTGTGGTGGTGTGGGAGGGCGGGCTGTCGGTCTGTTCTCTCATTCATTCTGACAAATTGAATTATAGGGGGTTAGTACCTCCAAGCAAATGGACGCATTAACGCTGTGAACGGAGAAGGGGGGTCAAAAGGGATCAGCCAGCGCTTTTTAATTTGCATTAACTCTAATGCCACCTTAACATTAACAACCCTGTCTGAAGCGCTCAACCATACACACACTCTCTCTCTCTCTCTCTCTCTCTCTCTCTCTCTCTCTCTCTCTCTCTCACACACACACACACACACACACACACACACACACACACACACACACACACACACACACACACGCACACAGCTCCCCTTTGTCATATTACAGTAATTTAGACTTTTTTCTGTTTTAAATGCATTGGGGTTAATGTGACACGCAGTGCATAAAGGCAAGGCGGGACCCAATTTATCTTTAACATCACAGAGAGAGAAAGTGTTGACACGTTGATTTTGGGGATGGTGTGAGCGCACCTGACACACACACGAGCACACCCATAAGTGGCATGTATTCTTCCGCCGATATATTGTATAATCAAGGACACTCTGCTTATTTTATGGTCTTTTGCATGGACCTCCACCCTTATGTATGTATGGAATCCGGCTGGAGACAGTGGGACACTCTGATAGACACATTCACTAAACTATACTGGCCACATTCCCTCCCTCCTCCCCTTGGTGTATACCTTTTCATTATCCACTGCGTTACCCAGCGTTATCGGGCGCCTATAATAAAATATTTAGGCGCACTAGTATATGCTTTTAGATGGAAAATAAAGGCGACGGCAGGAGTTCATGCTTGTTTAGCGTTTAAAGATTAAAAGAGAAGCTTCCTTTTTTTTTCTTGGACAGATGTGGGGATGCAGGGATGTTTAAAGTGAAGCAAGTTATGCTACTCCAGTTCAGGACAATTGGGCCATTATGCCTTATGACCTGATTGCATTTTCTTTCCTCTCCTTTTTCTTTAAACATGATAATCAGCGAGTTGTTATCAGTTATTAATGATCTAGATTAATGAGAGATTTGAAAATGATTTTAGTGTATAAATTAGGACAGAAATCAGTGTTCAGCAGTGATTTAGTGTAGGGGCATCCGTTATATTGATGAGTAGCATAAATCAACGGCCTGACTGGAATTAGACTAACTAATGGGGCAATTTGTGACTTCCACAATTGGGTCATCAATGCAACCATAAAGATCTTCGTTTTTATCTGCAAGTCTAACATTCTTAAGTTTTTTTAGTCATTTAGTTATGCTTATTTAGTTATGTATTTAAGTTTCAGGTTTTGCCTCATGGCATTCACCTCAAACTATTGTAATCTGTATAATAACTGTGTTGCACTTTGCAGTAAGGCTGCTAATTTGCATCTCCTTTCTAACTAAACTCTTATTAAAAAGTTCCCCAGAAACGTTGTAATCATGAAGGTGTCACTTCCCTGATAATCTGTCTTTGATTAATGAGCCACAAGGAGAGTGCCTTAGTGTGCCTGTGTGCCTGCCTGCGTGTGTGTGTGATTATGTTTGTGAGAAATAGAAGAGAGAGAGAGGTGAAGGGAGGACGGTAAAACACCTCTGATTCTAGTCATCTGAGTTTAAAGTGAGACACAAAAACAAAGGTGAACTGTGTCAATGCACCGAAGCTAAATCTTTCATGACAGTGATGTGTAGTGTTGAACAACATTGTGTATTAGGTTTCTTTGAGCATTTTGGCTGTGGGTATTATGGCACAGAGTTCAGTTGTTGGTACACTGTACCATACAGTACACCTAAAGAGTTAATGCCACCTCAGAACACAACCCACTGGCACTTCAATTTGAATTAACCACATGAGCTATGCTGTGCAGATCTGCACAGCATAGCTCATGTGGTTAATTCAAATAAAGACCTTTGTGACATTTTGTTGATTTGACACAATATAATGAAACTGGCTTGACTTGATTTACAATTAAGTAATCTGCCCATCTGTTGAACAACATCTACAAGATAAAAAAATACCTTCCTGATACTTGAGTTTAATCCTTTTTTGCAAAATAATCTTAATGTTAATCTTCTGTAACCAGTGCATATATATATATATATATATATATATATAGAAACATCTGGCCTATGTCAAAACAGAACAGAGTGATCCACATGTATTTAGTTCATACAGTGGTGGAGCTACATTCTAGAGCTCCTGGAATGCCATGGCCCTTACTGGATCCAGTTATGAAATTTAGTTTTTTTTTAAATTCTTTGTATCAGAAAAGAAAAAAAAAAACATTTGTCTGATTCAGGTCAATGAGATACTGTACATATTTGTGAACATGAGCAACATATGATCCAACCGTCAACCATTTTTGTTACAATTCATAGACAACCAGTGATACTTTAACATTTATTTGGAACACTCTTAATAACTGTTGATTTTTGTTGTTGTTATTGTGGATTTGAATGCTCATGGTAGCAACTGTTGTGGCTTTTGATGACAAAGTGTATAGGGAGAGCTGCTCTACAGTAGAGATGGCCCAATTCCATTTTTTGCTTTCCGATACCAATTCTGATACCTGAACTTGCGTATCTGGCGATACCGAGTACTGATCCGATACCAGTGTGTCATATATTTTATTATGTTTTAACAACTGCATACTAGTATTCCTGTATGGATGTGACATGATTTCTATCTTTGTTGTCGGTCTGGCTCAGGTTAAATTCTTTCTCAGGTCAAACGCAAACAATGAATGCCACAGAACTTTTATTATCCAGTTTGACAGTCAGTTATAATAGAAAAAGAACATAAATAAACTACTTTAATGTAAATTTTCTTTAGTGCTTTACTTTGTGGTATCAGATCAGTGCATAAACTCCAGTACTTTCCGATACCAATACCAACGTTTAAGGCAGTATTGGAGGCAATACATCTCTACTCTTCAGTGGCACAGGGATGACTTGCTGACAATTACCTGTCAATCATTTAACTCCTCAAAATCAAGTTTTCACATGTTCTTGCAGTCTCAGTGTTATGTTATGTTGTGTTGTGTTATTTCACTTTGTCTGAGCCCCCACACACACACACACACACACACAGATTCAGATTGGAGTGTCTTCTGATCACAGGCAAAATGCATAAATTGTGCTCTTAGTTTTGGACAGGACTGAGGGTTGAGTGAGCATCGAGACAGGGAACTTGCTTCAATCATGTGTGGTTCAGTGATAGTGCTGATGTTGACCTCTACCATGTTCAAACTCCCCAATGTGGGTTAGAATCAGGTGAAAGAAGAACCTCGTTTGTCAACTTCTTCAAATTGGACTATTTTGTATCTCTTTGTCTATCATTCTTAGTTTTCCAAGTCAGGTCTTGACTCTCTCTTCTCTTCAAACACATTTGTCAAAAAGTAAATGTTTAGCCACATTATGAGTTTATGTTGTAATCTTGCAGTTCTACCCTGTTTTAAAAAAAACTTTTTTTACAGTATTTAAATGTTTTGGTCCAACTTCATGAAGCATTGGTTCTACTCTGTCCTATTGTATTATTTTTCACCCTGTATGAGGAAAATGTTCTGGTGCTCTGATGTCTTGTGGTCCACTGTCTCATGCACTGTTTCCTGAGTCAACAATGTCGAAACCCAAGATGATCTCAATAGCTGAAGACAGCTGCACAGGCCGACTCGCTCGGTGACATGAAGCCCCGAGCAGCTCCCAGGCCACCATGTTTCTCTTTCTGCAGTCATAGAAATAATGTCCGAGCATTGTTACACGCACAGACACTCACACATACACACACACATGCACACACGCACGCTTAGCAAGCAAAACAGTAGCCTTTTTGTTGTCTAGTCTGTCTAGTCTGTGAGTCCAAATTGAATATTGATCTCCAACGATCTTCTCAATGTATTTATTATTTCATCCTGAACAGCACAATGATTTTTTTTTCCTCTTCTCTTTTGGCCTTAAAGCCCTAATGGTTTTTGCATGAGTTGGAGGCTGGGTTGCTTCAGGCACTCTGAATAAAAATGGGGAATTTTGTTGTTTCTGAAGATGGTTCCTGATGGTAATAAATACTTTTATTTGGTGGATTGTGCAAACAAGTCAACTTTCTGTATCTTAACCAGCTGAAGTGGCTTTTCAAATGACGCCCTTTACTTTTCATTCCTTGACTACTTTACTGGGATGGTAAAGACCAAATATGTAAGTGTAGATGAAGCAGCCATGTCAGGAAAGAAGGTTTTTGAGAGGGACTGTAAGTATTTACTTTAAATTACTGAATATTCATTAAATAATGATGGGTATAGTAATGTTGTTACTGGTTAACAAAGCCAGAACAATAAGACTAGAACAAATGGGCATTAGAATTGTTTTATGTTACTGTTTTGAAATTGTAATACTAAATTTAACCTTGGAAATGACAGTATGTTTTTATTATATTGTACATCATTATTGCTGCTGGGTAACAAAATATTAGGCTAAGTTTGTGAATAAGAACAGTTCTTTATAGCTGTGGATATAAAATACTTACTTGCATGTTTGTAAAAACTGGGAAAAGTATTGTAGTTTTACCGTGGATTCAATCTAAAGATCAAAATAGATGTTGAAGTAGAACCTAGACAAGCTTTTATTGTCATTTCACAAATACAGCTTCCCTGGGAGCTTTTGACCTCCAATAGCTTTGTGGAGCTGTTTTTCTATGAGTAGGTCCACGGTGATGCAATATACAGTCCTATCAATAACATCATACTATCTACAATGATCTGCAAATGGCGGTACCAAGCCAAGATACACTGCAATGTACTAATAAAATACAAAACTAAATCAGCTTAACAGATGTTTTATGTGGAAGGAAATTCAATGGACAAGAAAACACCAATGTGCTTGATTTCACTCATGCACTCAGCAAGAAACTTTGACGTTTAGTAGACAATTTATAGTATAAAGTTTAGTGTGTCAAGCATCTCATCTTCAAAACTAACAGGAAAACACGTTAGGTATTTCGTTACATTTAGTTGTCTAGTTCTGCAGTTTTGTTTTCTTAATTTTTGTATAAAATTCACAGTTTATTGTATGAGATGTAATCAAAAGGGTTAACAAAATAAAGCAGTCAACAGTGTATGAATCATCATTTAGGTCATTCAAAATCCACACAACTTTCCAAAGCAACTTTCTAGCGACTCAGACAACATGCAGTAGATTACATGCGTACTGCACTAAACACATTATGAAGGTAGACATCCAAATGCATTATGCAAATCCTGCAGCATCAGCACCTTCAACGATAGCATGTCCATTATCACTTATGTATCATCCCAAGCAAGGTGTGCAGCAATTGCGGTGAAATCCAATGAAAGAAGACCTATTTTTTAACAATACCGCGGTAATATGTCTGAGATGAGTCTACGGAACCCTTTCTTTCTTCATCTTCCTCTTACTCCCATCTCTTTCGCTGCTCTTCCTCTCCAGTCCCTCTAAGTGGTTTAACATGTCAAAGTTCTCTCGGCTCATCCATAATTGATCACCACAACGGCAGCATCTTCGCTGCACTTAGTTAACTAGCTATCTGCAGGTGTTCCCTTAGCAACTGGCCAGGGACTGAAATACTGAAATATGGTAGACTTCCAAAAATGGGAACCCAACTTGTCTTGTAAACCTTGGTGTTGGCCCCTTGTTCACTGGTTGTGTTCTTGGACTCACTATGTATGTCTGCCCATTACATGGTCCAGGATATGGGTGGAAACAATCAAATGTCTTGTAACATTGACATTAGCACCTGCTCCTCTGTGGTCATCCCTGTGATTTCACTGCTGTGTTGAATGGATATTCTCCTTTTTACAACATTTTAATGTAATAAATTACAACTCATGCAACAACGATGCTGGTTATTTTTAATGTGGATTTTTGCTTGGGAACATATGCATATTTTACTGTAAGCACAATCATTTCGGTGAATTATCTTGTTGTTTTGATTCGATTTGTAATCTGACATCACTTAGAGAGATATTTCAAATTCAGTACATCATTTATTTACTTGTTATTTATTTATTTAATTATTCAGATTAGTCATTTATTACACACACAGAACAAGAACAAACACTGGTTGCTGACACTTTCTCATTTAACACAAAGCATATGAGAAAGGGTAACATTCTTATTACCAAATTAAAAATCAATTCAGCAAAGAAGACAACACAGTTAGAGTGAATGGTCTAAACACAATAGAAGCAGTTGAACCCTGTCCTGTCCCCTATCAGGGAAAGAAATGAAAACTAACCAATGTCGCACCAAGGTAACAGTAGACTGCCAGAGCCCTCCAAAATACATAGTTAATCAAATGAATACATAACATACATGAATACAGTGTTACTGGCTGTCTGCCTGTTTTTTTCCAGCCTTTCATAAGTGCCTCATGTGAAACGCTGCAGCAGATTAACAAAACAAGGAACCTGCAAAAGGTGGACAAATCATTGGCGATTGAGAAAGGAGAATTATTAATTATTATTATTAATGGAATATTATATTATTTTATCAGATTTAATCAGTAAATGAACTCTGCCTTTGTGGTGGGTCCAGAATGTCAAAGTCTGTCTGCCACATACTCTTTAATGATACTCTTATCTCCATTGCTTTCATACAACATTTTATTTGTGTGTCAAATGTCTGTGATTAGTTTGCTCCTGTTCTAACTGTGTGATATATGCATATACGTTCTTTCAAGGTAATTTAAAATACAACAATTAATGCATCCTTGCTGGAACCTGTATTGCCATGTCTGTTTCTTTAAAACGACTGTATGTCTGTATATCTTCCCATCCAATGAGTTACATCTAATGCATTTTTATCTGCAGCATGTACAACTGTTACTGGTTGCAAGTAATGGAAGCAGCCAACACAAGTTACTTTATCTCGAGGACAATCTATCCACCAAGCTTTTTAGTTTAACGCCAACATTTTTATTTTGCTGATCTTTGGAAATTAATGGAAACATAGCTGACACAGGCTGCTATCTAGCAGCCATTGTAAGCAAAGTTTGAGTCCATACCCAAATTTAAATAAAAAGCAGAGGTATACCATTGCCTATTATAGTATCATTTTATTATAGTGTCTTTTTTCAGGTATTAAATATTTCAAGTGCAATTGGAGAAAAAGTGACAATCTGTCTATGCATGAGCTAACCTCAACATGTATACAAGAAAAATTGTAACTTTTATGTATCTGATAACAATGTAGCTTTCTTTCAGTGTTATCCTTTAGGAAGGGAAATGCAAACAAGCTGGGCAGCCAAACAAAGAGACTTGTCAATCACCTTTCTGCCTGAATCCCATCCTGTGTGTGTGTGTGTGTGTGTGTGTGTGTGTGTGTGTGTGTGTGTGTGTGTGTGTGTGTGTGTGTGTGTGTGTGTGTGTGTGTGTGTGTGTGTGTCACCAACGGCAGACCCATCATGTCAGACACCGGAATGACACTGATCGCGGTGTGATACACACACACACACACACACACACACACACACAGAAAGACAGAGGGGCCAGGTGGCTGCTCTCTCTGTCATGACAGACCCCAGACCAGACCACTGACTCCCTTAACTCCAGCAGTGCATCCAACCCAGCTGCAGCCATGCACAGCCACCGGTTATTGAATATATTTTCCCTGTTTGCTTAGTATTAATATAGAGACTGTTCTACAAGCATGGATGCTGTTTCCTGCTGTTTTCATGGTTATAACAAGGTTTAAAAGAGTGACTCTTACCCATGTGCTATAACTGCACAAGTATGCCAGTTTTCAGTCAAACCAGTCAACACAACATGTCATTTAAAAAAGAGATCTGCGATGTCACGGCCATGCTGGCCTGCAGATGAATCAGCAATTTTAGCTTACTTTCCCTGTACTTGTGTATCTGACAGGAACTCACCACGATGTGCAAAAGTGTCATGGAAGTGTCAAGTGAGTTCGAGAAAACTCCAGATTCAGCCTTGAAAATAAGCTTTGAAAGTATGTTAGTACTCAGTAAGACATGGTTGTGACTGAAATATCTTGCTGTCTCGGCCCTGCTGTCTTTTTACATTTTTATGCAATGACTGTGTTCCTATACTTTTCTCTGCCCTCTCCTTCCTTTTCTTTGTCTAGAAATGACCCTCTTCCATCTTCTTTCACCGTCTTCCCATTTGTATCTGCTTCTGATGCACATGGATATTATAAAGTCATGATCCTCTTTCAATATTCACCTACATAATAGAACTAGTACATTGAGCGTAGCTGTGTTAAGGGGTAGAGCATGCGTTATAGGCAGTGATTATCTTCCTGAAGACGGCACAGGCCTAGGCAGGCACTTACAATTATTTATTCATAATGCATCCACTGAAACACAAATGCACTTTATTGTCTCATTCTGCATCTTATTTTACCCATAAACCAGAAAATGGGCTGGGATTCTAATGAAAGAGCCATGTTAATATCAAGGCCAATAAGGGTTTGCATGTGCAGATGGGAGCACAATGTGGAAACCCAATCACAAGTTCTTTCAATCACTCAAAGCCAGAACAAGAAGGAATGGATGCATTTGAATATTTTCCTCTACCTGGAGGTATTAAAACTATACAATTTTAATAGCTATTTAACATGTAGTTGCTTTTTATGCCTCTCATTTTTGCAGTTCTGCATGAAAAGCAGGCAGGTAATGCAAGAGTAACTGTGGCAGTTATGGGCATGACATGGTTTTTCAACCATTCCCCGACTTTAATCGCTGCATTAAGATCTCACTCACTGAGTGGGCTGCTCTCTCCCAGCAGTCTAATTCTGTCTTTCTTCTTTATTCTGTTGTCTTTACTGTGCTTGCTGAGACACCAGAGATTTGGGCCCCAAAAATAACTTTGTACTTCATAATTCAATACGTCATTCCCTTTATTCCAACACTTATTTGCTCTTCAAAAAAAAAAATGTTTACTTTAGTCTGATGTTTGGGAATTCAGTCTGTAAAGAGAACACATATACAGTATGTAGGCAAATTCCCACGATGAAGCAGTGCTGTACGCCTACACATACTCTAAAAAGAATGTTTGCTTGAGCTTCTTCACGACAATTAAACCAATTCAATATAATCAAGCTCGCCAGTATTTCCCTCTATCTGATGCATGGTGAGCCACAGTCCAGCCAGAACGTTTGGCCCCTTTGTATGTCTGTCTGGCAGTTCTCACAAGTCCTCCTCACCAAGAAAAACATCCATATAGGTAGATGTTCAAGCAATTTCTTAGGACCCATATTTATGTTTGATGTTAGCCGCAACCTCAAGTGGCCACATTAATTATGGCAGGAAGCAAAGGAGGATGTCAGGTGACATAGTATAAAGATCGCCAAAGTCTGCATATGGACACAGGATACCGTTGTTTGTGTGAACCCAAAAGTCAATATTGTGTTTTAAGTTAATTAAAGTAACTACGTTGTCCATAACAAAATTACTTGTTTTTACCTAAACCATGATCTTTTCCTAAATGTAATCAAGTAGATTTCATTACCTAAACTTAGCTAAGTAGTTCCCTTTCACAATGTATACCACATGTTTAAAACATTGTTAAATTGAATAGTCATGTTGAATATATTACTGATAAAATATAATTTGGGAGCCATTAGCAAACGACCTAGTCTGTTGTTTAGGAATGATGACCTGTTGTTACTGCTTACAGCAATCCCATCAATCAAAAGGGGTTTTGGGCTCAGGTTAAAGATGGATCATGTTGTGGTCAGGTCCATGGTTGGGGTTTCAGTCGCCTAATCATAGGATTTGCACACAGTCTTTGAGAAAGTGCATTGTAAAGCTAATTTGAGGGAAGTCCCGAACATTAGAAAATCGAAAAATTAAGAAAATCTTAGAAAATGTAGGTGTATATTTTCATTTTTCTAACCATTTTTCCACCACAGTAAGAAGAAACTATTGTATCGGAACGCAAGTGAAATTTTAGATGTGGCACAGTTGCATAAAAAGTCAATAAAAAGCTGTGGATTGGTGCAAGAAGTCCATAAACTGACAGAAATGAGATAAAAAAAGGAGGGAGACGAGGAAAATAAAATAACAGAGAATTTTAGTTTCTGGGAAAAGCGACCGCCCACGGTCAGTGCTTACAGTACGTTGCTAGCTAACTAACGCTGCAGCTAACGTCTGTACATTTGGTACATAGGAGGGAATAAACTGCAGACTGCATGAACAATAAAGTAATGTACATAACATGAGGTGGAACCTTGGAAAACGCGCTATGCGTGATCTCGTCTTTGATCATATAGGAACAAAAAACCTAAATGGGCTTTATACCAATGTTACAGCGCCAGAGTTGAACAAAGTTCTGGTTGTGACTGTTCACAAGCAAATAATAACATTTCAACAGTACTTGTATACCAAATTGATCAGAAACATTAGTGCCCTTAAAATATCAGATCGTGTATTGCTCCTGTGTCAGGGTCACTTTGAAAGAAATTGAGTGGCGGTATGAATACTATGAAGCAATATAAAGAAAGGGGAAGTCATTCCACCCATTCACGTACCTATATTTTCCACTCCGCCGATCACATTTGAATATTTTGAAAGGAGTGCCTATGTTTGCCTTATCATGCATTATTCTGAGGCATTACCTGGGCCTTAACATCGCAATAAAGATGGCTGGGAAGTCTCTCTCCCTTTTTCACAGAAATGCACAACAATAATAATATTCATACACTACCCGCCTCAAGAAGAGGGGTCTTTCGTTTGACTTTATAATCCCTTTAAAGATGTGCATGTTAGTAGCAGAGATTTATCCAGTGTGAATGAAACATAGCTGTTTTTTTTAATGCTGTGATACAAGGACAACATTTTGAGGCAGTGAAGAAGAGCAATATTACCTTCAGTTGGAATGTGAAGTACCAAATTGTTGTGGAAATCCTATAATCACTATGGGTAACATAGTAAATGGTTAAGGAATAAAATTAAAAGATATGGGGCAGCTTTGTCAGATCTATGTGAGGTTGGATCAACACATTCTGGATAAAATCATTCATTGCTAATTTTGTTGGAACTAATCAAAAATGTGTCATGATTTATCTTTTAGATATTATTAAACTTCTCAGAAAACATATACGACTTAACAATTACAGGGACACTGCATCATT